>JBBGZY010001611.1:812500-1162500 GCA_037952925.1 Lithobates clamitans
GCAGGCCCGCTCTCTTCTCCCTGAGATCTATCAGTGAGCATTCAGAGCTACCATCTGGCAGCTAGGACCGCAGCCTACCAGGGGCCTGAAAGCCACAGCTGTCTCTGCCTGAGAGGGTCTGTATCAGACATCTGGGTATCCTGTGTCCCTCCTGCTGGCAAACGGTGGACTGCGCTGCAGGCGCCAATCTTGACTGCTGAGTTATCATCCATGTTGCATCCATCCTGGCTCTGGCTGGGGCATAGACCCTCAAGCGTTCCTGTGTGAGCCAACTACCTTCAAGATCTGGTGAGTGGGCTTATTATGACCAAATCCCCTTCTTGCCGGTGACATACAGCACATGGACACTGTATGCAGACATCATAACCTAGAATACAGGGGAACTTGCCACATCTGCTATACCCATTATTTACTTGCTGACTGCTTGAATCTTCTCTTTTCTCCCTGAGGATATCCCTTTTTAACCTCTTCGAGCTCCAACACGCCGGTGAAGACAGTATTTAGGCCTGCCACTTGGACTACCCTTATCATCTGTAGGGTGTGAGCTGGCCAAATACCACTTGCCCCTTTTTTCCCTTCATAGGAATAGAGTTCCCTGCAGGCCAGCCTTTCTCTAGTCACAGGCCCCCTCCACCATTGAGTTGTTTGGGCCCATCCAATTCAATTATTCAGTGTCTACTATTTTTTGCATATTAAAGTGTTATTATTGATTACTGCCTGGTTCATTTAAAGGTGTATACACCATGTCAGAACCTAGAGTGTCAGAAGGGCTGGGCAGTTCCCAGGGTAAGGGCAGCACAAGAGGACAGGCAACATCCAGCGGCCCTTATGGAGGTAACGCTACTGAAAAAAATTGCTTGTGTAAAAATAACACCTATAGATTATGATGGGGGTGATTTAAACACAGCACAAATCCTACTGGCTCCTAATTAAATCTAATCCTACAGCTCCACCCCTGCAGAAAAAACAAGTAACTGGAACTATTTGTAACTAATTCATTGATTTGTAATTAAAAATTGCTGCTCACCCACATGCTTAGTCCTCATTGTGCCAGCCATACTACTTTTCTCCTGAAGCAAAATGTATGAGACCATATTGAATAGAAGGTCATCAGGTGTTGGCTTCCTCTGCCAGTTTCCTCAAGCTGGTCCACTGAGGATTTAGCATTAGAAAGAGGATGGGAATGCATGGATTTTATGACTACACATTACAGGACAGACATCTTGTGAGATTAGCCAGGATTCGAAGTATAACACTTGACTTTAAATTACCCCAACTATGGTGAACACCCCCCCCCCCAAACACTGCAGCTCTAACCTCCTCTGTTTACAGCTGTTCTTTTAAATAAGCCTTTAAAGTAGAAGTCCACTCTAACGCCTTGTACACATGGTCAGATTTTCCAGTGGAAAATGTTCGATGGGAGCTTTTTGCCGGAAATTCTGACCGTGTGGAGGCTCCATCGGACCTTTTCCATCGGAATTTCCGTCACACAAAATTTGAGAGCTGGTTTGCAAATTTTCCGACAACAAAATCCGTTGTCGTAAATTCCGATCATGTGTACACAATTCCGACGCACAAAGTTCGACGCATGCTCGGAATCAAGCAGAAGAGCCGCACTGGCTATTGAACTTCATTTTTCTCGGCTTGTCGTACGTGTTGTACGTCACCGCGTTCTTGACGCTCAGAATTTCCAACCAGATTTGTGTGACCGTGTGTATGCAAGACAAGTTTGAGCCAACATCCGTCTGAAAAAATACACGGATTTTGTTGTCGGAATGTCCGATCGTCTGTACGGGGCATAACACTAAAATCTGTAAATCTACAGGCATCCACAATCCTAACCTATCTAGCCCTATAAAGAAGAAATCAGTCTACATACCTTTTTTTCTGTCGCTCCGATCTTGTCTCCAGCAGCAAAAGCTCTGCAGAGGAGACAGCCAACAACGGCTGGTAAAAGAATGGGAAGTGACGTCACCCATAGACTTACTATGGGGCTTCCATTGTCACTGCCTCTCCTGCACACACCTACACAGTGAAGCCGCCGCTGACAGCTCAGCATGGGATCGGACCGGAAAACTGGATTTCTTCTTTACAGGGCTACATGGGTTAGTCTTACATCGTGGATGCCTGTAGAATTAAAAGATTTTAGTGTTAGGGTGGACTTCTACTTTAAAGCGAGAACACAGCTTCAGGCTTTGGACACATTTGCATGACAAGTCACAGTCTATTGATTTAAATGGCATGTATTCAAATCTATGCAGCCTAAAGTCGCAGCAACTTTGAAAAGGGTCCTGTACTACTTTCTTGGAACCTGAGCACATGCCTGGTCAATAAGTTAGTCCATCTGCTAATGATTTGGAAAGCAATCTGTCTCTGACTTATGTGTGACTATTCATGCCCAGGATTAGGGATGGACCCGATGTTCGAGTCACTTGGACATCGGGTGTTCGTAGGGATGGGCCGAAGACCCCCTGTTCGATTCACAGCAGAACATGCGAACAGGCAAACAATTTGTTCGAACACGCGAACACTGGTAAAGTCTATGGGGCACGAACATGAAAAATCAAAAGTGCTAATTTTAAAGGCTTATATGCATGGTATTGTCTTAAAAAGTGTTTGGGGACCTGGGTCCTGCCCCAGGGGATATGTATCAATGGAAAAAAAAGTTTTAAAAACAGAAATTTTTTCGGGAGCATTGATTTTAATAATGCCTAAAGTGAAACAATAAAAGTGTAATATTCCTTTAAATTTCGTACCTGGGGGGTGTCTATAGTATGCCTGTAAAGTGGCGCATGTTTCCGGAGTTTAGAACAGTCTGACAGCAAAATGACATTTCTAAAGAAAAAAAAGTCATTTAAAACTACTCGCGGCTATACTGAATTGTCGGTCCGGCAATATACATAAAAGTTCATTGATAAAAATGGCATGGGATTCCCCCAAAACGGGAACCCCGAACCAAAATTTAAAAAAAAATGTGTGGGGTCCCCCCAAATTCCATACCAGGCCCTTCAGGTCTGGTATGGATATTAAGAGGAACCCCGCACCAAAATTTTTTAAAAAAATGGCGTGGGGGTCCCCCCAAAAATCCATACCAGACCCTTATCTGAGCACGCAACCTGGCAGGCCACAAGAAAAGAGGGGGGACGAGAGAGCGCCCCTCCTCCTGAACCGTAGCAGGCCACATGCCGTCAACATTGGGAGGGTGCTTTGGGGTTGATGGGGAGAAGGGCCTCATCCCCACAACCCTTGCCCGGTGGTTGTGGGGGTCTGCGGGCGGGGGGCTTATTGGAATCTGGAAGCCCCCTTTAACAAGGAGACCCCCAGATCCCGCCCCCCTGTGTGAATTGGTAATGGGTACCATTTCACAAAAAAAGTGTCAAAAATGTTAAAAAAAGACAATAGACGGTTTTTGACAATTCCTTTATTAATGTCGCCTTCTTTCCTCGCTTCTTCTTCCATCCTCTTCTGGTCTTCCTTCGGTGTTCTTCTTCTTCCTCCATCTTGTTCTTCCCCTGCTTCTTCCTCTATCTTCCTCCGGTCTTCTCGTCCGGCATCTTCTTCTCTGCTTTGTCCTCCGATCCGCCTCAATGGGAGTCTCCCGCTGTGTGATGCTTCTGTTCAAGTGACAGCTCTTATATAATGGAGGGCGGGGCCACCCGGTGACCCTTCCCCCCTCTGATGCACGGGGACTTCCCTATGGCTTTCCCTGTGTTGTCAGAGGGGGCGGGTTCACCCATTATGTAAACGGGTGACCCCACCCCCCTCTGATGCACAGGGACTTCCCTATGGCTTTCCCCATGTTTCCCTGCATTTTTTTTTTATTTTGGCGCAGGGTTCCCCTTAATATCCATACCAGACCTGAAGGGCCTGGTATGGAATTTGGGGGGACCCCCACACATTTTTTTTTATTTTGGTTCCAGGTTCCCCTGTGGGGGAATTCCATGCCATTTTTATCAATGAACATTGCTGGACTGACAATTCATTATAGCCGTGAGTAGTTTTAAATGACTTTTTTTCCTTTAGAAATGTAATTTTGCTGTCAGAGTGTTCTAAACACGAGAAACATGCGCCACTTTAAAGGCATACTATAGACACCCCCCTGGTACAATATTTCACTTTTATTGTTTCACTTTAAGCATTATTAAAATCACTGCTCCCAAAAAAACAGCCGTCTTTAAAACTTTTTTTTGCATTGATACATGTCCCCTGGGGCAGGACCCGGGTCCCCAAACACTTTTTTTGACAATAACTTGCATATTAACCTTTAAAATTAGCAGTTTTGATTTCTCCCATAGACTTTTAAAGGGTGTTCCATGGCTTTCGAATTTGCCGCGAACACCCCAAATTGTTCGCTATTCGACGAACGGCCGAACAGCCAATGTTAAAGCCGAACTCATGTTCGACCTGAACATAAAGATCATCCCTATTCGTTTGCTCGCAAACGAACCGAACATATGGGGCGTTTGTGGCAAATTCGAGCGCCGTGGAGCGCCCCATAATGTACTGCGAGATCGCAGTGCATTGATGGCTGTTGATTGCCCAAAGCATGCACCTGACCTGCATGCTTTGGCCAACCACACCCCACACGATACAAGGCTGCTTACACATCGGCCGTATAGTGTGTTATGATTGAGAGAACATTAGCTAGAGGCAGGTTAGTTAGCATATAAAAGAAAAAAACTAATGTGCAAACCTAAGCAAGCTCTAACTGACAAACTGAGCAGCTGCCAACATAAAGAGGTGTTCACACACAAATTACAGATAATAAAAATAGATATGTGGCACTGACTCCAAAAATGTATATATAATGTGCTTGACCCCAAAGCACCCTCCCCATGTTGAGGGCATGTGGCCTGGTATGGTTCAGGAGGGGGGGGGGGGCGCACGCTTGTCCCCCCCCCTATCCTGTCCTCCAGGCTGCATGCTCAGATAAGGGTCTGGTATGAATTTGGGGGGAGAACCCAAGCCAATTTAAATTTTTACGTTGGCGTGGAGTTCCCCTTAAAATCAATACCAAACTTAAAGGGCCTGGTATGGACTGGGGGGGACCCACGCCAATTTTTAGTGTCGGGAGCCGGCAATACTTTACAGCCAGCGATTTTAAATGACATTTTTTCCTTTAGAAATTTAATTTTGCTGCGGCTTTGTTGTACGCCAATTTACAGGCAGACTAAGGGGACCTCCCAGGCACGATATTTAATGGAATCTTTCATTTTTATTGTTTCCCTTTAAGCATTATTAAAAGCACTGCCCCTGAAAAAATGTTTTTGCCTGTTCACATGTTCTGCTGCGAACCAAACCCGGGGGGGGGGGGGGGGTTGTTCGGACCATCCCTACCTAGGATTATGCCCGTATATTGTTTGGATTGTGTTTGTACACATTTGACCTATTCTTGGGAGGGACCCATAGATTCATGCCTACTCAATACAAGTATAATATCTTTTAAGAATTGCAAGGATTTGAGGTGTAACAATCAGCCTTAAACCATCACTATCATTTCTACATTGCTCAGCACTGCAATTCAGGTCTCTACTGTGCACAGCTGACCTCATTATTAGACTTTAAACCCAGGCCACCATTTCAAGCCCATGCCTGGAAGCTTGATTCCACTATATAGCTTTAACCTAGCCATAAACGTATCACATTTGCTCTGTGGGTGGTGCTGAAAGCAGCTCAAAAAAAGTAAATTAAACAATTAGATGAAGTCATTTTTTGAGTATTCAGGCAGCTACAAGTGCTGCTGAATACAATAGTTAGCAGTGGAGATTACTCAATCTGCTTCAGCTCATTGGCTGAAGAAATCTAGCTGTGTTTGGCTAGCATTAGATAAAGTGTCCAGTTCTGGAGGATGGAAAGAGAGCACAGAAACAGGCAGCAAAACAAAGCAAGGTCTGATGGGTTTAAAACATATCTGGAAAGACCAGAAGATCTTTCTATGTACAGCCTCAAGAAAAGAACGTAAAGAGGATGACGTGACTTAAATCTTCAATTATATTAAAATTAACCAACTCATTTATTTATTACGTCAAGGCAAAATATTAAACAAAAACAAAAAAGTTCTGAGCCCCAATCACCACCCAGGATTACATAGAGGAAGAGGAAACTGAGCAGCTGTGGATTGTAGGAAGGACAGAGAGCCTGCTGCTAAAAATTATAACTTGTGGGAGATTTGGGCCCCAAAGAGACATTGCCTATATTATAGATTGGCTCTGGGACTACATATCCCAACATATCCTGCTGTAGAGAGGAAAAGGAAGGACTGTTGATGGACTCGAGGCAGATGTGGTGAGAACATTGTGGAAGACAGATTGTACTGCATACTGTTAGCAGAACATTTTGCCATCACAGCCGAGATACAGAGAGACGGAGTAGCGAACATTTTTTTTGGTACATGAGAACACCACTCTCACTGACTGGTGCTGCCACCTGATCATTGGGAAGAACGCCACTGTCACTGACTGGTGCTACTGCTTGATCGTTGGGGAGAACGAAACAGTGGCTGACTGATGCTGCTGTCTGATCACTGGGGAAGACGCCACTGTTGCTGACTGGTGCTGCCATCTGATCATTAGGGATAACACCACTATTGCTGACTGGTCCTGCCGACTGATCATTGGGGAGAACACTGTTGAGCTGCTGAAGAGAACAGCTGTCAGCCCAAGAGTTGGTGAGAGGCTACTGGCCAAACCCTACTGCATCCTATTTAAGATGAACAGTGTTGTTTGCTTGGGACACAGTGAAGGCACCTATACCCAGGTTAGGAGGGACCTATCTTGAGTGCTCTAACTTCGGATCTGGGCCCTAATGTGCTGGCCAGCAGCGAAAAGATTTAATACAGACTGACAGACTATTATTAAAACATTGGGGTTTATTTACTAAAGGCAAATTCACTTTGCACTACAAGTGGACTTGGAAGTGCCGTTGCTGTAGATATGAGGGGGACATGCAAGGAAAATAAAAAACAGCATTTTTGCTTGTACATGAATGGGTGATAAAATCAGCAGAGCTTCCCCCCTCATTTCAGATCTTCCCCTAAGATCTAAAGTGACTGCACTTCCAAGTGCACTTGTAGTGCAAAGTGGATTTGCCTTTAGTAAATCAACCCCATTGTCTCTTAGGCAAGACCATCCCTGGTATAGGTCTTAGAGGAAATCCTCTTGACAATTGGCCTATTATCAACAATATATACAATTCCCTACCACTTTATAAAGTTGTTTGAGAGTTGTTGCAATTTCCATTTCTCTGGTTGATGCATATACTGTATAAATTGTCACAAGAAACATCCTGTCTTCAGCCCGGGCGTGTCGGGAAAGCATTGTGCTGCTTACAGAGTTATGAGCTCTGGGAACAGAGAACCCAGGAAAATAGTGGCCCCTTTGGGGGTAAGCACTACATAAGTATCATTTAAACAAGTTGCCTTACTTGATATCATCTATTCAAGCTATAGTTTTGGTTTTCCAATGGGGATACCCTTTAAATCACATACTAGCTTTCTTGTCTTTCTTACAAAATGCTGAAATCCATTAGTCCATTGTCGAAAATTGTTCCTTATCTAATTTTCCGTTTTTGCTGCTTACTCACTCGCTGATTCTACAAACTCCACACCTTCTGCCTTCCACAGCGAAATATGCATTATCTAATCTTCACTCTACTGATGACTATTGGGCTGGCATTCGGGCAATTCAATTAGAAGCTTTTTGAGTTACATTTTTGTTTTGCTGGATTTAATCCATGTAAACCATTAAGGAGGCTGTGAACAAATTGATTTGCACATGCATCACATTTTCATCACGCATCACGTTTTCTTTTCCTTAATTGTTTGCTCTAAACTTTTATTTGGAAAGTGAGGAGTTGCTGCATAAAGAAGTTGGAGTGCATGGCTTGATGTTCTCCTGGAGAGGTCATACAACAAAAAGGCTCCATTCACACCATGCAGGTGTGACGGAGCGCAGGTTCGCTTTTTT
Organism: Lithobates clamitans; assembly: GCA_037952925.1. Classification (NCBI taxonomy): domain Eukaryota; kingdom Metazoa; phylum Chordata; class Amphibia; order Anura; family Ranidae; genus Lithobates; species Lithobates clamitans. Next base: position 820,465 of record JBBGZY010001611.1, read on the forward strand.
GCATATTTTCCATGGGCTCCTGTGCGCTGATTATATGTAGGGCAGCCCATTCATTTCAATGGGCTGCCCTACCCATAGGAAACGCAGACAATAGGTCACTGACCCTTTTCCAAAATCATGCAAGGGCAGCACATCTCTGTGCATGTCGAGAAAAAAGCAAACAGTTTTCCTTGAGTTCCCGACAAACAGCTAAATGTAGATACCGAAAAAAAAGGCTTTTTAAGAAAATTTTTGAGGCACAAGTAACACCATACAATTAAAATTCCCATCACTTTATTGCAAAATATATAACATTTAAAAAACCATAACATTATTTATGATAATCTCATTATCCCAAACTATCGTATATTTCTAATAAGTCAAACCATTTCTGACTATACTCAACAATCTTTTTGAAGACTCAACATGTTTCTTGGATCAGATTCCACTTCTTGGCATTGCAGATGGCATAAATTAGCACCTGATACAGGGGGATATAAACACAGGGGTGGATGGGTTCCTCCATTTGACATCCTGGGTCCCTGTGGAAGGATACAGAGCAAACTGGAGTGAAGATGGACGAGATTTTGATATAGAGGAAGTATTATGGCTTATGGAATAATGATATTAAAGTGGTTCTAAAGGTTGGAGGTTTTTTCACCTTCATGCATTCTATGCATGAAGGTAAAAAACCTTCAGTATGCACATCCCCCTAATACTTGCCCAAGCCGGATCATGATCCAGAAATTTGCACGAGAGCGGCTCCTCTCCCAGGTCTCTGTCTCCTCATTGGCTGACAGACAGTAGCGGGAGCCAATCACAGCCAGTGAGAAGGAAGGCGGGGAGAGGCAGAACCCCGTTCTGTGTGTCTTATGGACCATCAAAGCAGGGCTCAGGAGTGAGCATGCCCGAGTGCCCCCAAGCATCAGCGGGAAAGAGCCCAGAGCACTGCCTGGGGACCCAAGAAGAGGAGGGTTGGGGCTGCTCTGTGCAAAACCATAAGTATAAGATTTTTTTTTTTGTTTTGTTTTAAATTTTAACCTTTAATATCAATTTTGAACAATATGTGTACCTCATTTTTTCCCTCTTTATATTTGGTAACTTTTGGTTGTTGCTTTTTTAGCGAAATATTTATCTGATCAATGAGATCCATCTGGTCCTTACTCTTTGGCAAGTAGGTGAATATGGGGTAAGGTTTTTGAGGGACTAAGCTCCTTAGATGTATTTACGTTACTAATACTATATATCTTACATCAGGGGTATAACACCCAATTTATTTTAATAAATAGGGAACTTAAGGATATTTTCTATTATTATCCTATAAGGTTATAAATATCTCTATCCCCTTTCATAGTATAGATCTAAAGATTGTCCGTCCTGATGTCAGTATATAAATGAAGAACGGAGAGGTTGAGCCTGGTATGTTATATGGAGTTGCCTTGTCTGCCCGATGTTGTACCCTTCTTATTTGGACCCTTCAAGTCATTTCAATGGACCCAATGAGATTTCAGGTACATAGCATAAAGATGTAACCAATAATTGTGGAAATGTAGAAACGAATGATTTGTTTTTTTTTGTACCTTTATAGATATGTTTTTAAATATCTCCAACATCTTCTCCTGAAGAAGTGGCTTGTAATCCAAGAAACACGTTGAACCTTCAAAAGGATTGTTGTCAAACTGATAAAGGATGGTTTGCTGTATTAGAAAAATAATACTGTAGTTGGAGATAAATGAGATTATCATAAATTATTTTTATAGATTTTAAAATACTAACAATAAGTTACAAAGCCATCCACAACTCAGCTAAATCACTAGCCTAGTCTCAAAATACCAACCTAATTGTCCTCTTCGTTCCTCCCAAGACCCCCTGCTCTCTAGCTCCCTCATCACCTCCTCCCATATCTGCCTCCATGACTTCTCCAGAGCCTCTCCCATCCTCTGGAATCCCCGACACCAATCTGTCAGACTCCAAATCTATCCACTTTTAGGCAATCCCTGAAAACTTTTCTCTTCAGAGAAGCCTATCCACCCTTCACATAACAACTGTGCTTCTTCTATGTTCTTCATCAGCTCACCCCCCACAGCTATTACCCTTTTGTATCACTTGACCCTATCTCCTAGATTGTAAGCTCTAATGAGTAGGGCCCTCTGAATCCTCCTGTATTGAATTGTATTGTATTTGTACTGTTTGCCCCAGGTGCTGCTCAAACTACCGGCATTATATAAATCCTGTATAATAAAAATAATAATAATAATGATAAAAAATGAAAACGGAAGAAACATTTAAATTGAAGGAAAGCTAAAGGAACGAATAGAAGAGAAAGATGGAAAATAAAAACAGAAAAAGGAATCAAAAGAAAGGCAAAAAAAAAGAGAAGCAAAAAAAAAAAGCAAAATTAAAAAAGGAAGAATGGGAAAAAAAGGAACGTAAAGGAAGGAGAATGAAGGGAGAGGAGAGAAGAGATGTAAAGATTAAAAAAGGAAGGAGAGAAGGAAAAAGAAAGTGACACAATCTTATAGAACATTATCCTCTTGTGCAGGTTGTTTTGCCTCCCACTGTATAAGGAGGTTGTGTTTGTATGCTCTGGGTACAATAAACACACAGACACACAATGCTGTCTTTCATCTCCTCCTTTCCTGATATGGCTCAGCGCTCAGCAGATTCTGAAGGAACTGTCGCTCACAGGAGCCAGTTATCTTGTGGCATGGGCTCACAGGGAACACAGGCATACTACAGGAAAGGTGATACAACATATATAATACACAGAGATGACAGCTTCTCTCACGTATATCCGTCAGCGACAAGAGAGAATATATAACTAAAGAACGACTTGTTCCTGTAGGAGAAAAAAAAATGTTACCAGGAAAAGTTTCTCTGTTTTCACTATAAAATATAACTCCTTCTTTCCAACATATCTGATATTTAATAGCAGAACAGTGAAATAATCACCTATGAAAAAAAAAATATTTATTACGTTTTGTTCAGGCATGTTTGTATAGGTACTTGAAGTATCCATTGAACTGAATAGCATTTTAATTGCTAACAAGGGAGAATTGATGATGGCCGCATATCATTTTTTAATGTGAGGCCCTAAGTGGCCAACCTACGTAACATAGGCCACTCCTAACATCTCTATGCCAACCACTGAAAGGACATGAATTCTCCTCCAAGCAAATAAAAAAAAAGACCATTTGTCACATGTCTAAAATTAATTTAAAATGTTTTAATATTTTATATTAAAAAAGAAAAATGATGGTAAAAGGCTATTCCAACTATCCCCTTAAAGGTAGAGTAGCATTTATTTTAATTAGTCCTTGCGTTTTTTCCATTTCATCATGATAGGCTTAATCATAAGTATAGGAGTGGTCAGGGATGGGGAGTTACTTATACACCCCTAATTCCTGGTTACTCTTATTGTGGTATATTGTCTCCTTGAGATTGTGTGCATGGACGGGCTCCTTTGACAACACCTGTAGTGTCCCGAGAGAAGGACTCAGTCAAGAGTAGTGCCAACACCTGGAGTGTTGGTAGAGGAGGACTCAGTCTGGAGTAGTGCCAACACCTGGAGCATCCATAGAGGAGGACTCAGTCTGGAGTAGTGCCAACACCTGGAGCATCCCTAGAGGAGGACTCAGTCTGGAGTAGTGCCAACACCTGGAGTGTCCCTGGAGGAGGACTCAGTTTGTAGTGGTGCCAACACCTGGAGTGTCCCTAGAGGAGGACCCAGTTTGGAGTGGTGCCAACACCTGGAGTGTTCGTAGAGGAGGACTCAGTTTAAATAGGCGCTGTTCATTGTTGAAGGACCCCCTGTAACAGGGCAAGAAGGACTCTTCTGGGTTTACAATGTCTCAAAGCACTGGCCTGGGAGAGAAAGACCCTCTGTAGAAGGTACAATTTCACTTGGCAGGAGCATATTCAGTAATACAGGCTGAGATCAGTAGAAGAGATAGACAGTGAACAAAGCAGACAAGGGTAATTCGAAAGCAACGTCAGGAGAAAGCTGGGTCAATCATAGATCGAGTATCAGGATCAAGAACACAGGAGAAGGACTGAAGACCGTTCGGCAATGAGCTTTTGCAGAGTCCAGGTTAAAATAGCCTGCTTGGCAGCAGTGGACATGCGCATATGTCCACACGTGCGTGCGAGCATTCACGTGCTCATACATGCTTGCATTGATGGCTCATACAATGTTCCTGACAAACATATAGTAGTCCAGTAGTGTAAAACAAATGTGTTTCAAAGGAAATAGGCCATCACATTTCGGGGCCCAAACAAACCTCCTTCTTTAGAGCTTTAGTGTCCAATTGACTTTCAGTAAAGATCCTGGGCACATTAATTAAAGTCAGGATAATATAACATGTGTGAATGCTTAAGTTAATATCAGAGCAGCCAACTCTATATTAATATCTATGTTCTGGGAATGGGGTGTCCAAAAAATTCATCTATGAGGGATAGTCAAGTGCCCACAAACGTTTGGATATATATTGAATACAAAAACATTTTTGTAAACTCCCAATTTGAAAATAGGGATATGACCACTGCCACGCCTACCCCTAGAATTGATGGTCAGGCACTATAGCTGGCTCTGTGTTCATCACCTATAGCAGCCCCCTTTCTCATAAGGCAAGCAGGCATACCAGTATTAGGTTGCCCTCAGATCTTATACACAATGCTATAATGCCTTTCTACCACACCAGGGCAGGTGTAAGCTAAGCACAGCAAACAAGTACTTGTGGTTGAAAGACAGGCAGAGTGGTCCAATAGCAATCCAAGTTCTGGGCAGGTAACATTCAGAGAGTACTCAGGGTGAAATTCATTGTCAAATGACAGGCTGAGTTCAGTGAGTAGTCCAAAGTTCAATCTGAGGTCAATAACAAGGGAATCCAAACTAGCGGGCAGGCTGGGAATCAGTAAAAGGTAAGGTCAAGACACGGGAACAAGGCAGGCAAACAGGGAGATTAAAGCACGTGTTGCAAACACTTTCACAAGCATTTCACTAAAGGCTTGGCAGGCTTAAAACAGGTTTGGTTTCCACCCGGTGTCTACACCATTCACCCTGCAGGTGGACAGTCAGACAAGGAGAGTGCAGCTCAGCCAACATCAGGATGCTGGGATAAGACCAGCAGCTGCCAAGGAACAGGAGAGTTACACACTCCTGACAACCACAGCATACGAGGTGTGTCTAAAAGTTTGGTGAATGGTATCGGAAAATGAGCAAAACAGAAGACACAAACCAATTACCTTTATGGACCTTCAAAATAATCGCCATCTTTCGCAACACACTTTTGGCAACGTTCATAAAGCTTCTGGAAACCGTCAGCAAAGGCCTCTTTAGGAACTCATCGCAGAACCGCTGTCATACATTCTTGGATTGCCGCTACGTCCGCAAAAAAAAAGGCGTCTTTTATGATGTTCTTCAGGCAGAGAAACAAAAAGCAGCCTGCAGGCACCAGATCAGGGGAGTGCGGTGGATGATCGAGAACAGGTAGGCCATGCTGAGCCAAGAATTCCAGATCAAACTGATAGTTAGTACAAGGTCTCACCCCCTGTGACGATGGTTCATAGAAAGGATGGATCCTGGTCACACATGGTAATTAAATCTACAGAGTGTTCCATGCATTTTGCTTTCTGCTCGTCTGTCAGCTTGTGCGGCACAAACCGGGAACAGATCTCCTGCTTACCCACATCTTTGAAGATGATGGTGCACACTGTGTCTTTGCTAATGCCCAATTTCTCCGCCATCAGTCATAGAGTCAGTCGCCGATCTCATGCCAGCATTTGTCGCACTCGCTTGATCATGTCTGGGGTTCTGCTTGTCGACCGCCGACCCCAGCGTGGCTCATCCTCAGTCGTTTATTTCCCGTCACGAAAGCGGTTGAACCAGTTGTAAGCACATTTTCTGCTTACGGCTTCTGTCCCGTACAACTGCATTACAAACTAGTAAACTCTAATCTCAGTGGTACAAAACACTGAACTCAGAACTCTGCAGTATAGACTACTGATCTCTGTGGTACATAGCATTGAATTCTGAACTCTGCAGTGGAAACTGCTAGACTCTGCGGTAAAAACTACTGAACTCTAATCTCTATGAGAAAAAAAAGTATTGCTCCACAGTTGCTCTATTACACTCTACCTCTCACACTGACTACGTTTGACTGCCCACATCGAGTTTACCCTGGTGGTCACATGTATTCCAGGCTAGGTGGCGCTTCTCAACGGATCTCTGGATAGACATGTGCACGTGCGTGCACCTGGCCCATGTTCCCATTGAGATATCAGGACTAGACATGGGCCGAACACCCCCCTGTTTGGTTCACAGCAGAATTCCCAAACAGGGGAAATGTTCTAACCCGAACAACAAACCCCATTGAAGCCTATGGGAGCCAAACAAGGAAAATCAAAAGTGCCCATTTTGAAGGCTAATATGTAAGTAATTGGCCATAAAAGGGGTATAGGGGTTTGGGTACTGCACTGGGGGATATGTATCAATAAGATTTTTTTTTTATAAAAACAATCGTTTTTTCAGAAGCAGTGATTTTAATTATCCTTAAAGTGCAATAATAAAAATGAAAAATTCCTTTAAATATAGTGCCTGGGGGGTCCCCTAATGTGCCTGAAAAGTGGCACATCTGTAGCATGCAAAGAACATGCTGCAGCAAAAATGAAATTTCTAAATACAAAAAAAATGAGTCAAATCCCATTTAAAATTACTCACCTGACTATTGGAAACAAAATAAACAAAAATGGCGTGGGGTCCCCTCCAAAATCCATACCAGACCCTTATCCAGGCATGCAGCCTGGCAGGTCAGGAAAGTGGCAAATGCCCCCGCCCCCACTGAACCATATCAGGCCACATGCCCACAGCATGGGGGGGTGCTTTTGGGGTGGGGGGCTCTGTGGGCAGGGGACTTATCAAAATCTGGAAGCCCCTTAAACAAGGAGGCCCCTAGATCCTGCCCCCCCCCCATGTTAATGAGTATCGGGTACATAGTACCCCTATCCATTCACCAAAAAAGTGTCAAAAAGTAATAAACACAAGACACATTTTTTGGCAAATACTTTAATAAAAATTTAAAAAATAGTGTCCCTCGATGTAAATCCATTGTCAATCACGCCGCCCACCGAACCAAAAAATTCAACTGCTCTGCCTCCCGGGAGGCCTCCCACTGAATGCCAGCTCTGCACTTTGCATGCCTGCTCTGACATTTCTTATATAGGTTAGGGGCGGGCCACCTGACTACATCACCCAATGACACCGCCCCCTTCTGACATCACGAACTGGTGCCTGCTGGGCATGTGATGTCAGAAGGGGTCAGTGCCACCAGGGGGGACCCCACGCTTTTTTTTATTTTGGCGTGGGGTTCCCCTCCAAATCCGTACCAGATCCAAAGGGCCTGGTATGGACTGTGGGGAGGACCCCAAGCCACTTTGTTCTTTTTTTTATTGTTTAGCTGTTAGCAGGCTTCCTAACCCCACTCCTTAACAACCAGCTTATACAGCAAGGGCGGCCTGTCCATTAAGGGCGCACAGGCACCATCCCCCGTCCATTGTCCCCCCCATCCATGCGTCTGTCCCCTTTCAGGACACTGCCGCATGGATTCCAATGCGGGGGTGCTGTTTTTTTGATCCACCAATTGGAGCCAGAGGCTCTAATAGGCTTCAATATAGGGTGGGCTCGGGTCTCAGAGAGTGCGCTCTGATCCCACCCAGGTGTGTTACAACAGCAAATAAATATTCACTGTTGTAACACTGATCCTCCTTCCAGCCAATCTGGAAGCTGGTTTTGACACTGGTCAACCGATCGGCTGAAAGGACAGGCAATCCTATTGGATGCCTAGGAGGAGGGGAGGAGCTGGAAGCCGCCATGCAGGAGATGACACAGAGCTGCTGCACCTTGCTGCCTGCCACCCGCCGATGAGTGTAAGTGCTGGACTGACCGACAAATGGCGGAGGGGTGGGTGCTGCTTGTGGGGGGGGTGGTTTGTTTTCCGCCCCTTCCCCTAAAAAAAAACCACCAGCTGCCACTGTTATACAGTGCCCTGATAGGGCAAAGATTTTGGGCAAAGCTTTGCCCAATCAGGGCGCAGAATGCACTGTGAAGCACACAATGCATTGCAGGGTGTTCGTCGTCCTGCAAATTTGGGTGTTCAGCGAGCGGCCGAACAAGTAAATGTTCGGCCCGAACTCACGCTCGGGCCAAACCGTTTGCCCACCCGTAATCAGGACCATTCACTGAAATTTTTAGACACACCTCGTAATGGTGATGATAACTTGGACTAAACTACTCGAAGTATGCTCCTGTGCTGGAGCTTTTTGCTGTGCTATAAAACACCCTGGAAACTATAAAAGGCCTTTGCATTGCTAAAGGGAAGGATTGGTTTTCTCATAATTAGCTACTTGGAAAAAAAAATGCATTTAACTCCGCAATTTCATAATACCGGAATATCAACCCCAACATCTCTCCATCCGTTGAGATGTCAAATGATTTGATAATTTTGAAAGCCCGGCTGATAGAGTTTACTTGATAACATGATTTAGCAATCCCCGCTGCAGATATTGATGTAGCGGATTAATAAAATCCTTAGACGGGATTTTCAGCCCTATTGTAAGTCATTTATTTCCTGCGCAGAGCTCGCCGTCCAAGGCTGCTGTCTAAGTAATGCAGATTCACGTATGAAAAATGCTTTCTTATTTCGCTTTCTCAAACAAATGGCGCTATAAGAATCGCTCATTCGCGGCATCCTCCGGTTTCACAATATTGACAGTAGTAGAGGAGGTGTTAGGACATGACAAGATGTTTAAAGATCTGTCAGAGTTTCCTCCTGTCTAATAGGAAAAATATTACAATAAAATATACTGCAAGTTTATGTACAATTCAGTATTGTATTTAATGTTGTCAGTGATTTTTTTTCTGTATCTCTCTCTTTGTATTGCTCTTCCTGTCCCTTTCTCTCTCTTCATTTCATTTTCTTTCTCTCTTTCTTTCGAATTCAATGAAGCTTTATTGGTAGGAGTAAATACATTTTAGCATTGCCAAATCAGTTGATGAGTTATTATGGACTGGATTGGGAATGGAAAACGGGAGTTAAAGGAGATCTAAATAAGAACTAAAAATTGTATTCCCCCTATGTGTGTGTGGGAAAAAATTTACATACATTTCATTTGGGTACAGAGTTGCATAAAGTAGCACAGTGCTGAAAAGCAAACAATGGCCTGGTCATGAAAGGGGTGAGTAAGGCCCCTTTCACACGAGTGTCATCCATTCAGACATGTTGCTAAGAAAACACAGATTCCTTCTTTTTCTTCCTTCTCTTCCCTTGCTTTCTTTCTTTCTCTCTTTCTTTTTCTTCCTTCCTTCCTTCCTTCCTTCCTTCCTTCCTTCCTTCCTTCCTTCCTTCCTTCCTTCCTTTCTTTCTTTCTTTCTTTCTTTCTTTCTTTCTTTCTTTCTTTCTTTCTTTCTTTCTTTCTTTCTTTCTTTCTTTCTTTCTTTCTTTTTTCCTTCCTTTCCTTCCTTTCCTTCCCTTCCTTTCTCTTTCTTTCTTTCCCTTCTTCCTTCCTTCCTTCCTTCCTTCCTTCCTTCCTTCCTTCCTTCCTTCCTTCCTTCCTTCCTTCCTTCCTTCCTTCCTTCCTTCCTTCCTTCCTTCCTTCCTTCCTTCCTTCCTTCCTTCCTCTCTCCATCCCCTCCCGTTTTCCTTTCCTTTCCTTTCCTTTCCTTTCCTTTCCTTTCCTTTCTTCCTTCATCCTTCTTTTCTTCCTCCCTTCCTTCTTTCCCTTCATTCTTTCTTTCCTTCCTTCCTTCCTTCCTTCCTTCCTTCCTTCCTTCCTTCCTTCCTTCCTTCCTTCCTTCCTTCCTTCCTTCCTTCCTTCCTTCCTTCCTTCCTTCCTTCTTTTCTCCTTCCTTCTTTATCTTCTTCCCTTCCCTTCCCTTCCCTTCCCTTCTCTCTCTCTCTCTCTCTCTCTCCTTTCTTTCCCTCTCTCCTTCCCTTCCTTTCCTTTCCTTCTTTCCTTCCATCATATACCGCTTCCTCCAGTCTGAATATAGATATTAGATATTATAGCCGCATATTACAACCAAGAACTAGGCAGGACTCGTTTGGCTGCAAAGCGGGAGCTTGAACTGTTTATTTGAACAAAGGCACACAGATATACACTTGGGAAGGGGGATCCCCTCTTCTGATCATATTACCCTTACAATAAAAACTATAATCAGAAACATAAATTAACATGAGCTAATTAACTAGTCATTTAAACTAGGTGACTCAGAGGTTTGACCTTTTAGGACAGACTGGTCTACTCCTAGCTCACAAACTACAATACACATTATCATAAGTATAAACACAGAACTCCTTCAGACAATAGCAGACCTACTTACAATAAACACATTATGGCAGGGGGCCCCAGACAGGTGGCTTGCTGATGATCAGCATCTGCTATGAGTCCCACACTGGCAGAGATCATCATGGCCCTTTTAATAATGTCCTTTTGCATTACATAACAGAACATCTTCCTAAATGCTTGTAGCTCCCTCAAATGCCAGGGCCCATAGTCGGTAGGCAAGGGGCTAGCATTCAGTCCCCTCCAAAAGCCTCTGTCCCGGGTGAATCTATCACACCTTCCTTCCTTCCTTCCTTCCTTCCTTCCTTCCTTCCTTCCTTCCTTCCTTCCTTCCTTCCTTCCTTCCTCTCTCCATTCCCTCCTCTATCCCTCTTTTCTTTTCCTTTCCTTTCCTTTCCTTTCCTTTCTTCCTTCCCTCCTCTCTCCCTTCCTTCCTCTCTCCCTTCCTTCCTCTCTCCCTCTTTTCCTTCTCTCTTTCCTCCCTTCCTTCCTTCCTTCCTTCCTTCCTTCCTTCCTTCCTTCCTTCCTTCCTTCCTTCCTTCCTTCCTTCCTTCCTTCCTTCCTTCCTTCCTTCCTTCCTTCCTTCCTTTTTTCCTCTTCCTTTTCTTTCTTTCTTTCTTTCTTTCTTTCTTTCTTTCTTTCTTTCTTTCTTTCTTTCTTTCTTTCTTTCTTTCTTTCTTTCTTTCTTTCTTTCTTTCTTTCTTTCTTTCTTTCTCTCTTTCTTTCTTTCTTTCTTTCTTTCTTTCTTTCTTTCTTTCTTTCTTTCTTTCTTTCTTTCTTTCTTTCTTTCTTTCCATCCCTTCCTTTGCTTTTTATTACTTTCCTTTTCTATTCCTCCCCCCTCCCTCCCTCCCTCCCTCCCTCCCTCCCTCCCTCTCTTCCTTCCTTCCTTCCTTCCTTCCCTCCTTCCTTCCTTCCTTCCTTCCTTCCTTCCTTCCTTCCTTCCTTCCTTCCTTCCTTCCTTCCTTCCTTCCTTCCTTCTAATCCTCCTCAATCTTCTGTATAAACAATCTCATCTTTATTATCTCAGGAACGTTCTCCCTCTGGTCTCTTCAACGTTTTTTGCTTTATCACTTTTATTTCATGTTGTTGTGACAGCTAGATATAACTTTATCCAATTAGCAAAAAGTAATGAGAAAAGAGAATGAGAGAAATATTACAATCAGTATTTCCAGTGAAAATGATGCATTGTACCTACACAGCAAGTAAATACATCATTCAAGGACAAGAAGTTCAAACTTTTTTTTATGAAAAATCAATTCTTCAGCATTTTCAAGCCAATTTATTATACGTTAGGTTCAATTAAAAAAAACGAACATGCCACAAAAAGAAAACTTGTTTTCGAAAAAGTGACAGTTAAGTTCATTTTAGGCCAAAAGGATATGATAATTATAGTCACATGTCTAAAATAACAATATTTACCTTTTGTGAATTTGTTGTTTTATATATTTAATTATTTTTGTCTCCCTTTTATAAATTGTTTACTTCTTCCCCCTGCCCCCCGGCCCCCGCAATCTCTAGGGACAGGGAGACTGCAGATTCCAAAGAACAAAACAATAGAACTGTGCCTGAATACAAAACTGTCTAGGCCAAACTTTCAATTTTGAGTGGAAGATATGGTCATTTTAACTGCATTTTTTATTAAGCTATGTTGAAAAATCACTCCTGTTGTCAGTCCCACTGAGTGCACCTGCTGGCCACTTCACTTTGTATATACATATATACAGTGGAACCTCGGATTGCGAGCATAATCCGTTCCAGGAGAATGCTCGTAATCCAATGTACTCGCATATCAAAGCGAGTTTCTCCATCGAAGTCAATGGAAACGAAAATAATTTGTTCCGCATTGACTTCAATGGCATGTAATACCGCATGTGGCCAGAGGTGGGGGGGCACCGGAGAGCCTGGGAAACGGCCAGAAAGGCCCGAGGACACCTCGGCTGACCTCGGCAAAACTCGGAAAGACTCAGTTCCTCAAGTTTGCCGATGTCAGCCGAGCTGTCCTCTGGCCTTTCCGTGCATTTCCGAACAGCGCCGCTCGGTGCTGCTCGGCTCCGGCGCCCCCCCACCTCAGGTCAAATGCGGTACTGTACACGCTTTGACCTGAATTATGCTCGTTTTGCGAGACAAGACTCACAAACCGAGTTACGATTTTTAAAAATACAATGCTCGTATTGCAAAACGCTCGTTAACCGCGTTACTCGCAATCCGAAGTTCCACTGTACAGTATCTCACAAAAGTAAGTACACCCCTCACATTTTTGTAAATATTTTATTATATCTTTTTATGTAACAACACTGAAGAAATCCAAATAACAAACAAAAAGCTGCGCTATAAAGGTTGAATGGTAGATGTAAATAAAACAATTCGGTCACATCTAAATAAGATATTATGCACCCACTATAATGTGACCACCAGTGACAAATATATAAAACGTCAGAATGAAAAACATGGATAAATGAATAAGTTTAGTCCACTTCAGAGGAATAAAGGAAGAAGATTCACTGGCAGAACGGTCCTTCAAATGTTGGTTAGACCAGCATTCATACGGTGTAAATCATGCAACCGTAACACCCAGAAGAACATGGTGACAGAAGGGTTCCTCCACCAATAAAAATACTGCCCCTTACCAACAACACTGAAGAAATGCCACATTGCTACAATGTAAAGTAGTGTAGTGTAAAGTAAACCGCTGGCAACAAAAGTGAGTACAACCCTAAGTGAAAGTGTCCAAATTGGGCCCAATTAGCCATTTTCCCTCCCTGGTGTCATGTGAGTCGTTAGTGTTACAAGGTCTCAGGTGTAAATAGGGAGCAGGTGTGTTAAATTTGGTGTTATCGCTCTCACTCTCTCATACTGGTTACTGGAAGTTCAATATGGCACCTCATGACAAAGAACTCTCTGAGGATCTGAAAAAAAAAATAACTGTTGCTCTACATAAAGATGGCCTAGGCTATAAGAAGATTGCCAAGACTCTGAAACTGAGCTGCAGCACGGTGGCCAAGACCATACAGACGTTTAACAGGACAGGTTCCACTCAGAACAGGCCTCGCCATGGTCAACCTAAGAAGTTGAGTGCACGTGCTCAGAGTTATATCCAGAGGTTGTCTTTGGGAAATAGACATATGAATGCTGCCAGCATTGCTTCAGAGGTTGAAGGGCTGGGGGGGTCAGCCTGTCAGTGCTCAGACCATACGCTGCACACTGCATCAAATTGGTCTGCATGGCGGTTCTCCCAGAAGGAAGCCTCTTCTAAAGATGATGCACAAGAAAGCCCGCAGACAGTTTGCTGAAGACAAGCAGACCAAGGACATGGATTACTGGAACCATGTCCTGTGGTCTGATGAGACCAAGATAAACGTATTTTGTTCAGATGGTGTCAAGAGTGTGTGGCGGCAACCAGGTGAGGAGTACAAAGACAGGTTTGTCTTGCCTACAGTCAAGCATGGTGGTGGGAGTGTCATGGTCTGGGGCTGCATGAGTGCTGCCGGCACTGGAGAGCTACAGTTCATTGAGGGGCATTAAAGACTGGAAAAACGTTGCCTGGTCCGATGAGTCTCTATTTCAGCTGCGACATTCAGATGGCGGGGTCAGAATTTGGGTAAATAACATGAAAGCATGGATCTATCCTGCCTTGTATCAATGGTTCAGGCTGGTGGTGGTGGTGTAATGGTGTGGGGGATATTTTCTTGGCACACTTTGGACCCCTTAGTACCAATTGAGCATCAAGTAAACCCCACGGCCTACCTGAGTATTGTTGCTGACCATGTCCATCCCTTTATGACTACAGTGTCCCCATCTTCTGTTGGCTCTTTACAGCAGGATAATGCACCATGTCACATAGCTCCAATCATCTCACCACTGGTTTCTTGAACATGACAATGAGGTCACTGTACTCCAATGGCCTCCACAGTCACCAGATCTCAACCCGATAGAGCACCTTTGGGATTTGGTGGAACGGGAGATTCACATCATGGATGTGCAGCCGACAAATCTGCAGCAACTGCGTGATGCTGTCATGTCACTATGGACCAAAATCTCTGAGGAACGTTTCCAACACCTTATTGAATCTATGCCACAAAGAATATAGGAATATAGGCAGTTCTGAAGGCAAAAGGGGGTCCAACCTGGTACTAGCAAGGTGTACTTAATAAAGTGGATAAAGTATGTATATATATATATATATATATATATATATATATATATATATATATATATATATATATATATTGCTACCAAAAGTATTGGGACACCTGCCTTTACACGCACAGGAACTTTAATGGCATCCCAGTATTAGTCTGTAGGGTATAATATTGAATTGGCCCGCCCTTTGCAGCTATAACTTCAACTCTTCTGGGAAGGCTGTCCACAAGGTTTAGGAGTGTGTCTATGAGAATGTTTGACCATTCCTCCAGAAGTGTATTTGTGGGGTCAGGCACTGATGTGGACAAGAAGGCCTGGCTCCCAGTCTCCGATTTAATTCATCCCAAAGGTGTTCTATCACATTGATGTCAGGACTCTGTGCAGGCCAGTCAAGTTCCTCCACCCCAAACTCGCTCATCCATGTCTTTATGGATCTTGCTTTGTGCACTGGTCCAAATCATTTGGTGGAGGGGGGATTATGGTGTGGGGTTGTTTTTCAGGGGTTTGGCTTGGCCCTTTAGTTTCAGTGAAGGGAACTCTTAAGGCGTCAGCATACCAAGACATTTTGGATAATTTCATACTCCCAACTTTGAGCGAACAGTTTGGGGATGGCCCCTCCCTGTTCCAACATGACTGCGCACCAGTGCACAAAGCAGGGTCCACAAAGATATGGATGCGCGCATTTGGGGTTGAGGAACTTGACTGGCCTCACCTCTCCCAGATAGAACACCTTTGGGATGAACTAGAATAGAGACAGGTCTTCTCAACCAACATCAGTGCCAAATAGTGTCAAATATTCCCATAGACACACTCCTAAACCTTGTGGACAGCCTTGAACAGTTGAAGCTGTTAGAGCTGCAAAGGGTGGGCCAACTCAATATTGAACCCTACGGACTAAGACTGGGATGCGATTAAAGTTCATGTGCGGGTAAAAGCAGGCGTCCCAATACTTTCGGTAATATACTTTTGGTATATATATACATATATAATTGATATTACCTTCTCCTAGCAACGTACTAGTTTTGGATATCTGCAAATTAAATGCGAAGAGGAACCCACGCTGTTACTGTATTATTTTCCTTAACCTCTACACTTGTTACAACTGTTTAGGCTCAAAAAACAGAGTTTAAAAAAAATGCCTGTTGCCGTTTTTATTAGAAAAAAGAATTTCAAGTCAGAGGTATCTTTTTTCGAGCTGTTTACTTCCCGCCCACTCACTCATACAGACTTGTGTTTGGTATTAAGCTTATTGAGCAGTGAAAAAAGCTATGAGTGTTCTTTGACTGCTACACAAGGAAATGGCAGCGAAGGATACCAACATAGCACATCCTTCTATAGGGATCAGCTGCAGCACAGGCTGTCCTTCTGGAGTTGCTTTATCTTGCCAAGTAAATTACAAACTGCATTCATACAGTAGAACTGCAATTAAAATGCTCATTAAAGTAAGTCTTTCGCTGTTCTCTCTCCCCCACAGTTCATTTTCATTCCACTGTTTAATAAATACCTTCATTTGAAGATGTATAAATGTCTATGATTCCTGTTGCGTGCTTTTAAAGAGCAATATTGAAACTATTGAAAGTAGAAGGAAATTGGTCTGCAATCAAGGGGCGAATATCTAAATTTCTAATTTAAGTGGCAAACAGGCACCCAAAAAATCATGTTGCTGATTGTAAGTGGCACATTTCTTTGGGAACAGATTGCCTTCCTGACTGCCAGAGCAACCCAAGAGATTTAGAACAGAAGCACCATATCAACGGCTGAGAGTTGGAATATTTTTTTTTTTCTCGTAGTATAGCTGAAAGAAACAAACCAACACACCTCAAGGGTTCTTGGAGACCCCCATTCATCAAGGCTTACTATATTGGTGAAAATTGAACTAAAGTGATGCCGGCCTCGAAGAGAGTATGAGCATCTGTGAGAAAGCAGGTTTCAGCAGCTGATTCAAGGACATTGACCCCCAGAATGCATTGGGCTTTCTATTATTGGATATATTATGTCAAAACAAAATTATTCAGACTCTCAACCATTGGCGTGGGGGTCCTTCTCTCATTAATTAGATACAAATCAGCTCCTAGAGGTCCCTTTGGGAATGAGAGCTTCCTAACCTCCACACTGGGAGAGTAAACAAAGTTTGGATCCAGTGCCTTCAACCCATTTCTTCTCAATCCAACTTATTTCCTCTTGGATCTAGTACCTCCAACCCATTCCTTCTCAAACCTACCCATTCCTTCTGGGATACAGTACCTCCAACCCATTCCTTCTCAAACCTACCCATTCTTTCTGGGATACAGTACCTCCAACCCATTCCTTCTTAAACCTACCCATTCCTTCTGGGATATAGTACCTCCAACCCATTCCTTCTCAAACCTACCCATTCCTTCTGGGAAACAGTACCTCCAACCCATTCCTTCTCAAACCTAACCATTTCGTATTGGATCCAGCACCTCCAACCCATATCTGCTCAATCCAACCCATTCCTTCTCAATCCAACTTATTAACTTTTAAATCCACACAGAATCAACTATCACACTATCAACACACCCATACAGTTATCACATAATTCACATCATTTTGTCAAATTTAATTAGGCTCTCTGCACATATTTATTTTAATTTACATATTTTGTTCACCAATCAACTCACTACCACCTAATAGCTACTTGTGCAGATTCGTGTGCGCACAATTTGGCCTTAAATTGATTAATGGATTATGCCTTAAATGAAAAGATGATTATCTTATAATTTTTAACATATGCGATGAAGTGTTTTTAGAAGAATAGCGATTCATCTAACTATGGAATGTAGTTTTCTTGTCAAGAAGTGGTAATTATACATATCTAACTCCACTATAAGTGTATATAATGATCATGTAAAATAATTGATTCACTTACAGACAGTATAACTTAACCTTTTTCTTTTTCACATACAATAAATTTCCCTGAAGAAGACCTTTACCTATACAGGTCGAAACGCGTAGGAATATCATGTGAAATTCTACCTAAATATGATGTTTTTAAATATGAATTGATTTCATGTGTGGTTTTCCCATGTTGACGAGATATGTTTTATATGTAAAGACCTGAATTGCTTTTTACGACTCCTTTGTATTCATGCCATATACCCCCTTTTTTTTGATACTATGATATAAATAAAGAATTACCATTTTTAAGAAAATCATTGTCACTTGCCTTGAATATCACTTTGCTGCTGAAACCCCCCCTGAGGGATTTCCTATTCAACTCAATCCAACTTATTTCCTCTCGGATCCAGTACCTTCAACCCATTCCTTCTCAAACCTACCCATTCCTTCTGGGATACAGTACCTCCAACCCATTCCTTCTCAAAACTACCCATTCCTTATTAGATCCAGCACCTCCAACCCATATCTGCTCAATCCAACCCATTTCTTCTTGCTTCCAGCACCTTCAAACCATTTCTTCTCAATCTTAGAGCACTCTAGCTGGGTCCTCATTGTTATTGTCTCTGGATAACATGTACACTTTTCTTATTTGAATAGTTTACTGCATACCGTTCTCACACTGTGAGCCCATCACCCAGAACTCGACTACTAGCAAGCTTGTCTTCTAGTTGCTTATTTGAGGGGTACCAAGGCAGAATGAGCAAACTGTCTTCTTCATCTTTTAACCCCATGCCTTGGCTTTTCTTGTATGGCTATAAAATCTATGTTTGTTTGTGTGATGCAAAGGTTACCCATTTGACTTAGGCAGAGGATGGGCAATACAAGACAGCTGGCCAAGGTTGGCAGGAAGTAGACATGTGCACTGCCGAAAAAAACTGTCTGTTTTTGTTTCATTCGTTTTTTTTGTTTATTTTTCGGAAATTCGGAACTTCGAAAATTCGTAAATTCGAAAATTTGAAAATTCGTAAATTTGAATATTCGGAAATTCGAAAATTCAGATTTCGTAACTTCGAAAATTCGAAAATTCATAAGTTCGTAAATTAGAAAATTCGGAATTCGTAAATTCTTAAATTAGAAAATTCGGAAATCGAAAATTTTAAAATTCGACAATTCGGAAATTTGAAAATCCGAAAGTAAGAAAGGAAAATCCAAAAATTCAAAAATTTGAAATACTAACTAACTAACTAACTAACTAACTAACTAACTAACTAACTAACTAACAATAACTAACTATTAAATTCTAGATATTGAAATTTCCTTTCAAATTTGGCTGTTAGTGAATGTAACCAATGCAAATTTATCTGACGTTACAAATTATCTATAATAAAGAATGCCGTATCCAAACAAATGGAACGGAACAAAATAATAATAAATAATATTAATACAATTTTATTATTATTGTTATTTATTATTATTAATTTGTTATGTTCCATTCGTTTAGAGACGGCATTCGTTATTACGGATAATTCGTAACTTCGGATAAATTTGTATTCATTACGTTCACTAACAGCCAAATTTCAAAGGAAATTCCAATACCTATAATTTAATAGTTAGTAATAGTTAAGCTATTATTAGTGAGTTATTATTTCAGATTTTTGAATTTTCGGGTTTTTGAATTTTAAGATTTTTGTTCTTATTTTCAGATTTTCGTTAGTTTGAATTTTTGGTATTTCATTCTTATTTTTGGATTTCCAAATTTCCGAATTTCCGAATCTTCGAATTTCTAATTTTTGAATTTCCAAATTTTCAAATTTCTGAATTTTCAAGTTTCCAATTTCTCGAATTTCTGAATTTTCAAATTTCAAATTTCCAAATCTTCGAATTTTCCGAATTAACGAATTTTCGAATTTTCGAATTAACAAACGTTCTGAAAAATTCGGAATTTGTCTAAATTTGTTTAAAAAATGAATTTGCAAATAAACGAACTGCACATGTCTAGCAGGAAGTATAGATCCATCACTTAGAACTGGACTGCTAGCAAACTTGTCTTCCAGTGGCTTGTTTCAAACTGTCTCCTTTTTCGCTCCATGCCTTGGCTTGTCTAGTATGACTATGGCATCTAGTTTTGTTGGTGTGATGATGAAGTTAGCCAGTTGACTCATGTTAGAGAGGGGCAACCCAAGACAGTTAGCCAAAGTTGGCGGGGATTATAGATCTGGCCCTGACTGTAACTAAATCATAGTTAATGTAAATCAAAATTGAAGTACTTGTGTACTTACTGTTCATTCACTCTGTCTGAAAATGTGTCTTCTAGCAGCTTTTTTAAAGTGTTCTGAGGCAAAACAGGCAAACTGGCTCCTTCATCTTTTTGCCAAGGCTTGTCTAGCATGACCATGGCACCTAGTTTTGTTAGTTTGATGCTAAGGTTAGCCAGTTGACTAGGGTATATGATTGGCAACACAAGACAATTGCTCAAGGTGGGCAGGGAGTATAGAACCAGTCCTGACTTTGCCTAAATCAAACTTGAGTTGTATTAAAACTTCAATTTTTTTTTTTACAGAAACACATCTGTATAGATTAACTTCACACAATAGAATATAATAGAATAGATTCCTTCCCACAAAATCCACCTTTCACTTATTGTGTTTTCACAGTTTCCTGTGCACCTCTCCCTGAAACTTCAGGCGCGGAATTCATAACGTTAGCAAGAACAACTCTTGGGACTACACGTCCCTTCATTTCTTAATGCCTTTGCATTTATAAAAATTATCATACTGCCTGTTCCGTCATGCAAAAGTAGCCAGGACTAAACCCATAAGATTCGCCCTCCAAGGGAAGTGATTGACAGGGACTCCACAGTCAGCGCATTGGAAACTAGTTGTCAATCACTTCACCTAGAGAAGAAGAAGAGGGTGTGTGTTTCTTGAGTTCTCTTGGGCTGCCTGTACATGTTGGTGCAGCTTGATTGTCAAGACCTGGATTTAAACCCACAATCTCTGCTGCATCTGGCACTGGCTCTTTTTGCCAAGCCATCTAAGAAGCTCAACATCATCTTGTCTTTTTGCCAAGCCACCTGAGAAGCTCAACAGCATCTTGTCATTCCTTGCATAATCTTGCCTTGTACCCTGTTTCAGGTGGATCTTGCTTCTCCCATGAGCTTCCTATTTAAGCCATGCCTTTGCACTTCCTATTTGCCAGATTATTGTGCTATCTCCAGCCGATATCTTGCTCCTTTACCACTCATTACCAACCTTTGACTTGTTCCTCAACCAGTGGCAGCCTGTCCATAAGGGGCACAGGGGCACCGCCCCTTAATCCATATGCCCGGCCACTAATCTACATGCAGGGTGCCGGATGCATGAATTACAATGGGTTTTTTTTTTAAGCACATGATTAGAGCCTGAGGCTTTAATTAGCTTCAAAAAAGGGTGGGTTCAGGGCCCAGAGCACTGCGCCTTCAGCCCACCCAGTTGTGTGACAATAGTGAATTAATATTGTCTATTGTCTACCTGATTCTCCTTGGCCAATCAGAAAGCGGGTCCTGAGACCCATTTGACCAGATATCTCAGGACCTGCATCCTGTTTGGCCGGGTGGAGAAGCAACATCTCCGGAGCGAGGTCTTCGGGGATGGCTCAACCACCATAGTCTCCCACCATTCTAAAATGCAGCGAAATCCATCTCTCAGGAGCTCTGGTAAATACCAGTTAGTGCTTAGATCTTGCACCTCAAGTGAGCCCGTGTCACTCACTAGAGTGACCTGCTTGTGTACCTGTCCAGCTGGTTGGTGGAAGCCTCTCTACTGGTCTCCGAGCCTCACCTCTGACAGTGACATTGATCATGTTTTCCAGCATTCTGATCCAAGGGAAAGGATACACTTTGAAACAGGAAAGTGGGGCCAGCGCAAAGGGGGCCAACAGAATGAGGAGGAAATTACAACTTCTATACATCAGCATCCTCATGTCCTCATATAAGCATTAGGTAGTAAAAAATAAGACTTTCATATCACTTTAACATGATTTCATGGAACATTACAGTAAAGTGTCTACAGAACAGAAAAACAATGATTAAGAGATCCTTAAAGTGCCTATAAACTCTAAAATAAAAACTGATTAAATAATTGCTAAATCTCCATTATTTGTTTTAAGATTAGTCACATCGCTTCTTTGAATTTGTGTTTTGTATATTTAATTGTTATTCATGCGTAATTTCACTTGACATTTTCCATTTTACTTAATTTATTCATGAACTGTTTTCATTCTGTTAAATGCATTATAAATATTCCTACCTGTACCTTGTAATTTTCACCTGCATAAGATGTGCATCAAGTAGTGTCATGGTGTCATGTGTTGCCCAGTATTCACAGCCTATAATAGAGTAAATATGTGTTAAAAATACACTTGCGCCACCTCTGTGAATTAATGTAGCTGCAGTCCCAAACTTATTCGGTTATGCAATGCTCAACAAAATGTACCCACACCAGTAAAAGCGTAATGAGTAAACAGTGCTTGCCTATACAGATATTATTCAAAAACAAATTATATATAATGAAATCCAAATGAAAAAAGAGGTCAATCCCAGTGACATTGAACAGCTTTTGAAAACACCACGTAATGACGAAACGCGTTAAGTTGGAACACACAGTGAGTCATTCCTAGTGTGGGTCACGCTGATACAGAGCTGGCTCTTGCTTCTACCCCACAGTACGGATGCTGAGTTTTTTTTTCCACTACGGTTTTTATGTATGGCAACCTACAAAGTGGCTTAATAAAATATTTTTTTTACAATTTTACGCTATGAGGAGTTTTTTCTCTTGCTTTCTCCACCAAACCATGCCATTGGAACGATTGGGTGTAAAGAAAAGGACACCGGAAAGAGGTAGGAGGATACATCTGAGTGAAAATCTTTACTTCATTTCACAGGAGGTGACTGTGATTTTTCACAGACTGTTTGCTGTTTAATTTCACTGGGACTGAGCACTTTTTTAATTTAGATTTCATTATATACAGTTGTGCTCATAAGTTCACATACCCTGGCAGAATTTCTTGGCCATTTTTCAGAGAATATGAATGATAACTCAAAAACACTAAAGTACCCATAGTCCGGGTTGGAAGCTCTTTCCCACCCAAAAAGCTCTCTGAGTCTCTCTATTTCAGGACTAAAGTACCCAGAGTCAGGGTTAGAGGCTCTTTCCCACCTAAAAAGCTCTCTGAGTCTCTTTATCTCAGGACTAAAGTACCCATAGTCCAGGTTGGAGGCTCTTTCCCACCTAAAAAGCTCCCTGAGTCTCTTTATCTCAGGACTAAAGTACTCATAGTCAGCGTTGGAGGCTCTTTGCCACCTAAAAAGTTCTCTGAGTCTTTTTATCTCAGGACTAAAGTACCCATAGTCAGGGTTGGAGGCTATTTCCCACCCAAAAAGCTCTATGAGTCTCTTTATCTCAGGACTAAAGTACCCATAGTCAGGGTTGGAGGCTCTTTCCCACCCAAAAAGCTCTATGAGTCTCTCTATCTCAGGAATAAAGTACCCATAGTCAGCGTTGGAGGCTCTTTCCCACCTAAAAAGCTCCCTGAGTCTCTTTATCTCAGGACTAAAGTAACCATAGTCCGGGTTGGAGCCTCTTTCCCCCCCAACAAACGTGATCATCCTGAGAAAACTGCATGTGAGTTTTTCCTCCTTACTGGATCACTCCAGAACCACTCACCCTGCACAGGTGAGAATCCTTTAGCACTCCAAACTGCTATTTGTCATTCCCCTAAAGAGACCCCAACCCAAACAAAGGGAATACAAACCAGATTTTATCCCCGAAGAGATCTGAGGTGTGTGTTCTTCTGCGTGCCAAGGAGTTGATGCTAGTGTTCTTGTTAAGTTTTTAAAAAAAAGAGGTGATATATTTAATATATATATATATATATATATATATATATATATATATATATATATATATATATATATATATATATATATATATATATAAACTCATTTTTATTCCAACAGCTGTCCAAAGGACAAGAGGATACTACTTGTATACGGAAGAAGGAGAATTGTACATTTATTGTGGGAAGGGTATAGTAAAGAGTGGAAAAGTCATGGAGTTAAAAATAATAATCCATAAAATGTTTTAAAGAGGGTTTCAACTCAAGGGATTCACATGTTGAGGCTAGAAGGGCAATATTAATTCAGAAAATTGATCCGACTTACCTGTGGAGTCTGGAAGGATTTTGTTTTCACTAGAAGCCAGATCTGGCCGTTGTTGCCCAGGGCGTCTTTGTTATGCGTTCTTCTGGACCAAAGCTCCTGGAGTTAGTAAGAGGTTGAAGTTGATGGACATTTGTCTTTTTTTTTTCCAATCTAGTTAACTATGTAGCTATATAACCATTTTCCCTTCCAGGTTTTATAGATCAGTTGCACCTATTCTCTGACATACTTTCTTTTTTACTTTTTTTTTTTTTTATTGTGTACTTGTCACTCATGAAGTTCCATCATCATTGTGTCTAGTTTATTCTTGGAACATTTTCAATTTCTTCCTGATCTCTGCATTGTGTCAGTCCCAGTAGGGGCGAACAAAACTCTTCATTATACCAGGAGCAGATAATGGTTGGTGTTATAAACACAAATTCAGTTTTTTTTTCCTCTTGCACTGCACAACCCCATTCAAAGACAAAATGCTTGGAGCCCCGGTTTGCCTGTTTTGTTTTTTTTTTTTGCCCGGGAACAATGAGCCGGTAAGAGGTGAAGCCTATTAGAGCATTAACATAATGTACGTGTCTTAATGGTGTTAACCATTGGCAAAATCGAGCCCCTTCATTTGACGCTCGGCACTGGAGGGATATAATGGACAGCGCAAATAAAATGTAGAGCGTAATGTCCTTTCTAGAATTGTGCCTTTCAACAAGCTCGGCAAAAAAATACAAGATAGCATCATTTAATTGGCTCCGCATTGTTCGCTCTCACTGCTGTACGACAAGCCGGAGACATCTGTGTTATACAAGACACGGAGCTCAATAATTGTGAATGAGGACAGCAAGATCTCAATGCAGTTTTGGAGATTAGCTTTTCAGGGGGATTTTATTTAATAAACAGAGAAATTATTCACAGACTGCAGTTAGCTTTCAGTTAAAGTAAAACCTTATTGCATTTTCAGGTTGTGTTCTTTTTTCAGTTTATCTGAATTTGTTGTCATATATAACTCTTGCAGAGGCCCTTGCTAGTGATTTACAGACATATTTTTCACCACTAGAGGGTGCACCCCTATACAGTTTTTAGCTGCTCTGTATTCAGTGGAGCAGGTGTTGATTAATTGGGGCTGCTCGGGATTTCACAGGCTGCAGCTCTGCTACTTCCCCCTGCCTTCTAGAGATTTCTGGAACATAGTGGGAGGGAGGGCAAAGACTGCAGCCTGAATATTTATGGGACTTCAGCCAATCTCTGGGGAGGTGTGCCTTAAAAGTTGGGGAGAGTCCATAAATAGTCTGAGTCCTGTGCATCAAGGGACAGTTTGCAGTATGTGGGTGTGAGGCAGTGTTCCTGGGCCCAGCCTGCTGGAGGTGGGCCCTGTTGAGCTTCCTTGCCCCCCCTGGGCAGAAAGCGGGGAAGGAAGCCATCCTGAAGACACCGGGGTCCTAGCTAGGCTTTGCTGGGGGCCTTTTGCAAAGCAACCCAAGTGGTCACGACAGACGGGTTTCCTGTTTTTCTTTGTTTCTGGCGCAATGCTGACACCATCCAAGTGCGCCTGGTTCCAGTCAGCTCGTTCGGCTCTCCCGGTCCCATTCAGTGGTGGACACCATACCACACTGCCTGCGGCTCAGCGGGGTTCCCACTCACGACCAACTAAAGAGTCTACTGCTTTTTCACAAGGGTCCTCCGCCGTTGCGGTTCCCAATCTGGACACCAGCAGAAGTTAACCACCAGCCAGAGGTAAAGGGTTGTGATACAACTTACTCCCCTCCAATCACCGGGCTTCCATCGCTATCCACATGGATTATTACATCTTTTCCCAAGTTCAACCCACAAGCTGATCGGTTGATGTTGGCCCTTCCCCACTCGGGTGTTACAGTGGTGCCGTTTTTATTTATGACATTCCTTTGCATTAGTATCTATATCGGCTATATGCTTTTATGACTGCCTTTGCAACCTCTGCAAGTTTTTATTATTGACAGTTACTGCTTATTACTCAAGTGCAATAAATTCATTTTTTACTCAGCCAAAGGTCTACAAGTATTGGTGCTTTACCCACAGAGCACTGCTTCTTTGTTTTTGTCTTTTGTTATCCAGCACTCCCAAAGTAGATGCAATGGAAAAATATTTTATTGAGGAGTATAAAAAACAAATGCAAAGGAGCAATGACATAGGCAATGGCAATGGAAAAGGTGACGCGTTTCACATGACTAGGATGCTTCGTCAAAACCATTTAGAACACAATCACCAACATGTTAATATACAAGAAAATCACATGATCACATAGCATAGTAAATTCAAAACAGATGTGACTACTACGGCGATTGAATCCATGTGTTCTGTGCGTTGCTTCCAAATAGAAATTTCACAAACGAATGGCGTTAACAATACTGTGGAAATATCCATCATATAGGTAAAAACAAACATTTACCACAATGCATGTATAGACACCGTTTCTAGAATCACATTTACAAGAATTTAAAAAAACAAAAAAACAAAACATTACAAGAAGATACAGCATACCTCTTTGTCAGGAGGAAAAACCCACACATATATAATATATAGAATGATATACAGTAATATGATATAATAGGCAGAGCGATGACACCTTCACTTAAGCTGATATGCCCATATTATGACAAAATATTTCCCAACCTTTGAAACATATCAAATAAATACCTAAGAAACATATTGCTAACTGATGATCGATGGCGGCTGGTGGTCTTTTGTTTGGGGGGGGCAAACAACCCCCCACTGTCTGCCGCTCCGCCGGAACTCACCCCATTGGTGGGCACATCAGGCAGGGGGATAGCCTGCGGCGGGCATCACCTCTGAGATCACACATTAGGACTTCACACCACAGGATTTCACAACTACTCCTCCCAAGGACCGGGGCCAGGACAAGGGGTGGGCAGGAGGGGCAACTACCCTAAACACAGCGAAAAAAGGGAGCAGAGAATGGACACAGGGCAGTAAACACTTTCTACAGCATGCATTAACAGTGGGGAAAGAGGCACAGTTCTGCATTCTTGCCCGGGCACTAGATGAGCCTGTCACCTCAACTGCCCTCACAAAATGTGTCTGGTACACAGTACTTCTCTTAGATGGTGCAAATCAGTTGCCTTAGATCAGGGGTGCTCAACATGTGGTCCGTGGAGCCCTCTGATGTAGCCCACGACCTCATACCAGGGAAGCACATGCTCATGCTCTGTGATGGAGGGTCAGCCAGATTGCGATTAACAGGTTGCCAACTTGCCATCCCAGACATTTAGAGTGCATAAAACCGGTGCTGGCAGTGGACAAAGTGAAAGTTTTGGTGTGCTTTTAGAAAGTGCACCACACTCGCAAGATGTAATAGAAGTCTATGGCTCAGTGCAGCTAACCCGCAGGAAAGCCTCAGGTGTATCAGTGTGAAAGCAGCTTTATAGGGGGCTCAGGACAGTAAGAGCTTGTTTACATTTGCAGTTTGGGGGGGGGTAAAAAACCCATAGTTCATTGTTGCCCATGATCGGTTACTAAATCACTTACAGTAAGTGGCCCTCACGTTTCAAAAGGTTGAGCACCCCTGTCTTAGATGGTACACAGAATTTGTTTGCTAAGCCTTGGTCACCCTATGCTCACTGGGTTAAATAGTTCCTCTAAGCAGTGACTGAGGGGTGCTTTGGCTATGTGGAGCACACTCTAATGTTGATGGGGATCTGACAGCCTTTTAATTGGCCCTCTACACCGGCTCTTAAAGTGAACCAGTGCTTTGCCCATTAAGGCCAAGGCAACTGGTTTATTTACATACCTCCTTTCCAAGCGGCAAATACTTACTATCCATTCGCTATTCCACCACTGTGTTTGGCCCCAGGGGCAAAGAGAAATACTTAATAATTTTGGGTATGGCGGACCATGTGACCATGTAACTTATTCCTCTTTTTCCCATGTGACAGCCCTGATGAGTGGCAGTTCAGGCATCATGCAAAATGAGAGCTCTGTGTCCTGAAAGTGGAGTCCCACCCACTTTTACAACTCTTCAGCATCCCTCACTAAACTGTGCACTGTAAATGAATTGTATATTTAAAAAAAAAATTCTCAGCACCTACTGTATATCTGCTGTATTCATTTTTCACTTCCTCCTCCCTGGCCGTGGCCCATCGCATCATTTCCTGTTTGCAATGCCTTCTGGCAGGGGGCGGCAACTTTCTCTTGTGCTGCACTGAGCATGTGCGAGATCTGCAAGGATGAGATCCAGGAAGAAATACAGTCTGGCTTCAGATGCCCACACTTAAGATGGCCACGGCCTGCTGTAAGTTTATAAAATAACAAACTACTGCTATAAACTAACAAAACAGACCTTAGTTTACAGACTAACTTTACTATAATACATTAAGCTTGTGTATTATAGGGGTATTTTATGTAAAAAATATAATTTCGGCTGGAACACCACTTGAAATTCAATCTGTCTTTGCTCCTGGCCTTGAACCCGCAGCTGTGGAGGAGTAAAGTATACAAACCAATTGTTTTGCATCTGCTGAGCACGTTGTTGCCAGAGCCATACTTTTTGAAAGTTGACACTTTGACATAGCAAGACCTGTAACAGGGTTTTATTCAGTACATATCATCTACGATACATGTTGGCAATGACACCACAGGAGAGGGAAAGCCCTCTTTAGTGAAAGCTACACCATGACAAAGCTGGAATTGACTTCCAGAAGCCTTTCTGCAAGCCTATTTCATAGCAAGTCTTCTACTTGGTCTTACAAACCCTTAGATCACAAACATGACAGTTGCTTCTTCCTCCCTGGTAAGTAAACATAGAGGTGAGGTCACCCAGTGATGTCACTCAGAGACCCGCGTGCATGATGTCATGGGGGGCATGGTCCCCCGGTGGGTGCTTTGCACCATGCTGAGGGCATGCAACCTGGTATGGTTCAGGAGGAGGGAGCACACTCGCCCCCCCCCCCTTTTCCTGGCCTGCCAGGCTGCATGCTCAGACAAGGGTCTGGTATAGAATTTGGGGAGGACCCTGTGACATTTTTTTTTTAAATGTTGGCATGCTGTTTTGTTTTTTTATTTTTTTTTCTAACATCATCTCTTTCTTTGCTAACCTTCTGCTGTCAGCTAGTGAACCTCGCAGATAGCAGATGAGTCATAGTTGTTAGGGACATGGCGGCCACTTGCTCCTTATGTTCTTTTATGGTGCCAAAGAAGTAATCCATGTCCACACAACTATAGTCAACCTTCAAACGCTATAGGTGAGCCTACAATAAGGCTTACCTATAGGTAAAGTAAATATCTCCTAAACGTGCACCATTTAGGAGATATTTCCTTTAGATTCAGCCGGTGACATCATCGACGCATGCACTCTGAAGGAACGGCATACCCGTGCCGTATACAGCAACCAATGCATTGGCCATTCATATTGCAGAAGCCCTCGAACCCGGAAAGAAGACTGGGTGAAGATGGAAGCGCCTTCAGTGGTGACAGAGCAGTACTGGAGGGTTTCGTTTTCAGGTAAGTCTGTTATAATGTGCCCTTTTCTTCTTCTTTTTTTTTTTATGCGGTTTAATACCGCTTTAAAATAATGATTTCTTTCGAAGAACAAAAAACAGCACTTCACCATTTCAAAGTTCAAGGGTAGGTGCTCACGTTTTCTACACTTCTTAAATTTCCTTCTAGACCTGTTACTCCACTGAGCACTAATGATTCTTCCTCCTTGCCTGCCTTGTCTCCACAAAGTAGAATGCCTGAAGAACCCTGTGGGTAGCACAGCCCTGAGGGTGTCCTGGGGGTGCCCAGAACCCAATTTTATGGCGCCAATGACAAAACCTTTCAAATTGCCGGTCGCCAAGGTACCATGCCACACCATACACACTGACATGCTCTCTCTTGACTTGGTAAATCTCCCAATTTCAGAAGGGGCAAGCAAAAAGAGAAGTACTTAAAGGGTATCTAAACCCAAGAGCAAACATGAAAATGTATTGCAGCTTACTGGGTGGCTTAGATGTGGTGGTTGCATTCATTTTTATTTCCAAGCTTTCCTTCCTTTACATTCACCTGGTGATCCTTCTAGTGACACACTTCCTGTCTTGGGGTGACAATGCTCATTCACTGTGCTGTATTTATGAAGGAGCAGCATTTTCACCCTAGGACAGGGGTCCTGCACACCCAAGCCATGGACTGGTGCTGGTCCGTAGCCTGTTGGGGGGTCAGTCCGCGTGATGGGGGTGGGCCTAATCAGAGTGAGCCTGCACAACTGGCATTGCCACCCTCCCACCACCAGGGGGTACCCTCTCTCCTTCTCCCAGCACCACTACTCCGATTGGCCACTACTCAGGTAATGAACTACGGAGAGAAAGGGGGAGAAGAAGGAGAAGGAGAGGGAGGAGAGCTGGGGCAGGGTCCTAGAGTACTGGTAAGCCCGGTAAACTTCTACCACATGCCCCCCCCCCGGAGGTGACAAGCTGCACACACAAATGGAGGGGACAGTGGTTGTCTTCCAAGAGGCTGACCCCTGGTGCCAAGAAGGTTGCAGACTGCTGCCCTAGGATAGGAAGTTTTTTCATGACTACAGAACACATATCCCCCCCCCCCCGGTCTTCCTCATTATAAGCAGATGTTGTGTAGCCGTAAATGTTGTTTGGATCATCATAGACACAGGACAGCAATAGATTTTATTTTTAATAGACCAAAAAGGGGAAAAATTACAGCAGTTCATTAGTAGGTTTTTATATATAGTATCTCACAAAAGTGAGCACAACCCTCACATTTTTGTAAATATTTTATTCTATCTTTTCATGTGGCAACACTGAAGAAATGACACTTTGCTACAATGTAAAGTAGTGAGTGTACAGCTTGTATAACAGTGTAAATTAGCTGTCCCCTCAAAATAACTCACAGCCAATAATGTCTAAACCGCTAGCAACAAAAGTGAGTACACCCCATAAGTGAAAATTTCCAAATTGGGCCCAATTAGCCATTTTCCCTCCCCGGTGTCATGTGATTCATTAGTGTTACAAGGTCTCAGGTGTGAATGGGGAGCAGGTGTGTTAAATTTGGTGTTATCGCTCTCACTCTCTCATACTGGTCACTGGAAGTTCAACATGGCGCCTCATGACAAAGAACTCTCCTAGGATCTAAAAGAAACAATTGTTGCTCTACATAAAGATGGCCTAGGCTATAAGAAGATTGCCAAGGCCCTGAAACTGAGCTGCAGCATGGTGGCCAAGACCATATAGCGGTTTAACAGGACAGCTTCCACTCAGAACAGGCCTCTACATGGTTGATCAAACAAGTTGAGCGCACGTGCTCAGCGTCATATCCAGAGGTTGTCTTTGGGAAATAGACGTAAGAGTGCTGCCAGCATTGCTGAAGAGGTTGAAGGGGTGGGGGGTCAGCCTGTCAGTGCTCAGACTATACGCCGCACACTGCATCAAATGGGTCTGCATGGCTGTCATCCCAGAAGGAAGACTCTTCTAAAGATGATGCACAAGAAAGTCCGCAAACAGTTTGCTGAAGACAAGCAGACTAAGGACATGGATTACTGGAACCATGTCCTGTGGTCTGATGAGACCAAGATAAACTTATATCAAGCGTGTGTGGCGGCAACCAGGTGAGGAGTACAAAGGCAAGTGTGTCTTGCCTACAGTCAAGCATGGTGGTGGAAGCGTCATGGTCTGGGGCTGCATGAATGCTGCCGGCACTGGGAGCTACAGTTCATTGAGGGAACCATGCCAACATGTACTGTGACATACTGAAGCAGAGCATGATCCCCTCCCTTCAGAGACTGGGCCGCAGGACAGTATTCCAACATTATAATTACCCCAAACACACCTCTAAGACGACCACTACCTAAAGAAGCTGAGGGTAAAGGTGATGGACTAGCTAAGCATGTCTCCAGACCTAAACCCTATTGAGCATCTGTGGGGCATCCTCAAACAGAAGGTGGAGGAGCACAAGGTCTCTAACATCCACCAGCTCTGTGATGTCAACATGGAGGAGTGGAAGAGGACTCCAGTGGCAACCTGTGAAGCTCTGGTGAACTCCATGCCCAAGAGGGTTAAGGCAGTGCTGGAAAATAATGGAGGCCACGCAAAATATTGACACTTTGGGCCCAATTTGGACATTTTCACTTAGGGGTGTACTCACTTTTGTTGACAGCGGTTTAGACGTTAATGGCTGTGTGTTGAGTTATTTTGAGGGGACAGCAAATTTACAGTTATACAAGCTGTACACTCACTACTTTACATTGTAGCAAAGTGTAATTTCTTCTGTGTTGTCACATGAAAAGATATGCTAAAATGTTTACAAAAATGTGAGGGGTGTACTCACTTTGTGAGATACTGTATACTTTGAGGGAGATTAAACCCAATCCCCTTAAGGACCCCTTACAGACCCATAGCCTATACACTCAGGTTTAGCACTTATAAAATTTTATTGACTTCGGCAGAGTGGGTTGGCTTTAATTTCCCTATTTATAACCAAAAGCAAAAGTTTGGCGTCTATTTCTAAATATATGACCCCCAGGTTAATGCACAGTTAAATCACAAACAGGCAATACACTAGCACAGAAAAAGCCATAGGCCATTATCATAATGTAACAACCGCAAAACGGTCATTTGTATATGACAATATACCTCGCTAATATAGCAGGTTTACGCACCCTTCATAAAATCCGCCGCAGGGCTAAAATTGGATTGCCTCCTCCTTCTCCCTGCCAGCTCTGATGGAGCGAATAAACACAATGCATTTCAAACCAATTCCGGAGCAGAGCGGTCATATGCAATATGGGGGATTTATGGTAATCACGTCATTTGACTATAATATTTGTTTGCACATTTGTAGTCACAACCTGCCGATGACCCTATAAACAAAGAGGGTTTTACTATCGATACTAAATACACACCTTTGATGGAAGCGATTGGAAGCATCTGAATTTTTATTCCAATTGCACTCTCGCCCCGTTGTACTTTATCAACAATATTGCTTTAAAATAGCAAAACCAAGTTATCAAATATTTAAAGTCTTTGCATTTTTATATATACTTTCTATGTTATTTCATTTATTTTGTTTTTCTTTTTTTTCCCCCTTCTTTCTACCGGCCGGGAACCAGAAGTAACAGAAGTAGCAAAAGTACTAAATAATAGAATGATTAAAAATGTTTTACTTAATGTAGTGTACATAAGGGCCACAAGTAACTGGGATACCCCACCCTGCACAGCCAGGCACTCCGAACTTCCACAGTCACTCCAGAGTCAGAGAACAGTCTGTAACCTTGTTTTTTTGTTTTTGTTTTATTGAGGGATATAACTTGGATAGGGATGGGAGTTTATGGGGTGCCCACTTGACTTCAAACAAACTTCAGGGACAACTCTTCCTATATACAGCCGTGGCCAAAAGTTTTGAGAATGGCACAAATATTCATTTTCACACAGTCTGCTGCTTCAGTGTTTTTTGATCTTTTTGTCAGATGTTACTATGATATACTGAAGTATAATTACAAGAATTTTATGAGTGTCAAAGGCTTTTATTGACAATTACATGAAATTTCTGCAAAGAGTCACTATTTGCAGTGTTGACTCTTTTTTTTCAAGACCTCTGCAATTCGCCCTGGCATGCTGCCAGTCAACTTCTGGGCCACATCCTGACTGATGGCAGCTCATTCTTGCATAATCAATGCTTGGAGTTTTTCCGAATTTGAGGGGGGTTTTTTTGTTCACCCGCCTCTTGAGGATTGACCACAAGTTCTCAATGGGGTTAAGGTCTGGGGAGTTTCCTGGTCATGGACTCAAAATTTTGATGTTTTGTTCCCCAAGCCATTTAGTTATCACTTTTGCCTTATGGCAAGGTGCTCCATCATGCTGGAAAAGGCATTGTTCCTCACCAAACTGTTCGTGGATGGTTGGGAGAAGTTGCTCTCGGAGGTTGGTTTTGTACCTTTCCTATTTCAATGCTGTTTTCTTAGGCAAAACTGTGAGTGAACCCACACCCTCAGCTGATAAGCAACTCCACACATGAATGTTCTCAGGATGCTTTACTGTTGGCATGACACAGGACTGATGGTAGCGCTCTCCTTTTCTTCTCCGGACAAGGTTAAGGCTTTTTCCGGATGCCCCAAACAGTGGGAAAGCAGATTCATCAGAGTAAGCACTACATTCTTTCTGCTGCAGTTTTAGTAACTCCCCTTCTTTTTTCTGTACACTGTGTTCGTATGTGAGTTGCTGTGGCATTCCAGTTGGGCTACCTGCCTTTCTAGTTCGGTTGATGCCAACGAGGTCCTCTGGAGATACCATCTGAGATCCTAGGTTCCTTCAATCATTTGGGAAATTCATCGATCTGGATATCCATGCTCTAATGGTTCGGTGTCG
The DNA here is from genome assembly GCA_037952925.1 of Lithobates clamitans. Classification (NCBI taxonomy): domain Eukaryota; kingdom Metazoa; phylum Chordata; class Amphibia; order Anura; family Ranidae; genus Lithobates; species Lithobates clamitans. The sequence continues at coordinate 854,311 of JBBGZY010001611.1, forward strand.
CTGACATCCGGGTCCGCCAGTCTCAGTAAGAGTATTTATTCTTATCCATCTAGAGAAGATTTACCATCTTGGATGCTTCACATATCAGCCTTTTATACCCATTCATCTGAGGATTATCACCTTATGGTTGTGGACTTTCATTGAGTTTTCCTTTTTAGGATCTGATTTGTGTTATTGGACTCCTTTGTGTTATTGGATTTCCTTTTTCACTTACTTCACTATGTTGGACTGTATTATTTATTTTTCATTGAATGCCTATTGCACAGTATTATTCCATATTCCTATCAGTATCTATGCATCCCTAGTAAATGGAGCAAGGAAAACTCAAAAGTTAGACCGGATGTGACCCAAACAAGTGAACAACTTTGGAGATCAGCCCCATATGTAAAGGTTTAACGAATGGCACCAAGAGCCTAGAAAGAAAAGGGAAGAAAGAAGAAAAAAGGAGAGTTAGAGAAGGAAAAAAGAAAGCAGGGTCCATGACCAACAACTCACCTGTGATCCCCCGCAGCTGCTCCCAGCTCCTAGAAATATCATAGGAAAGACTGAAGTTTGGAAGATATGGAGAAGTTGATCCAGGTAAATCAAACTTGCACAAAGTTCGGGTAATGCTTGTATAAACTGGCCATTAGTTCCTCCATCCACATTATAGCAAAATTATAGTAAAATTTGATCAGGCATATCACAGCATACAACACTGGAAGTGACATGTCACGGAAGTCCCTCCCAACGCATTTCTCAGGCAGCATTTTGTCAGGTCTGGGCTCAGCCCTTCCTTCTCAGAGCAGGCCGCTCAGCTGTCGGTCAATTGCCGCCTCTAATCTTTCCACAATGACTCACCTGGTGATGATATCCTGCTCATCAGTCCTGCTGGCTACTTAAACTGTTCAGTACAGATCCACTCTGCCTTCGCCTTGGTCAACACATCCAGAGACTCTCTCCTGTGTACCTGTTGAAGACTTTGCTTGGCTGACATCCCTTCTGGTTCCTGATCCTGCTTGCTGTTCCACTACCCTGATTCTCCGGTTTCCTGATTTCCTGGGCTGTCCTGAAGTACGCTGATCTCTGGCTCCCTGACGTCCTGGCTTGTCTGACTATCTGTTCCGGTTACCATACTATGGTATACATGGTATGGCATACTATGATTTGACTACGTTGCTGTGTTTACCTTTTACTATTATTATTAAACAAGTGTGATTTTAACTGCACTTCTGTCTCGGTCTGATTCATGGTTTCTGACACATTTGACGTCATCAGGGGGGTCGCATGTTGCTGACAAAACACGTTAGGCGGGACTTCCGTGACACATCACTTCCGGTATTTGAGGTGCAGGTGGAGCGCAAAGCGGCATTTTCAGTTTCTATTTGTATACTGTGATATGACTGATCAAATTTTTACTGATGTAAGTGCAATTTTAAACAGTTTTTAATAGATATTTGATAATACTACACTATTTAAGATTCCTCTACTTTCGTCCCTGGTGAGGGAGTTATATACAGAGTCTCTTAAAGGTGAAGGGGCACTGTTGGATATATGGTGATATCAAATCGCTCGTATCTACAGGACGTCATTGGGTGACAAAAAATCTAACAGTTGCCTATGGAGATACCTGTCATAAACAATATTTGACAAAAGAGGTCATATTTGAGAGCAGTGTGCTTCTATCGGGAAGAGGAACGGCACTGGTTGCCTGGGTGGCACTTCTTCTTTACAAATGGATGGATTTATTGGCACTGAGCACTTTAACTATTATCATGGACTTTAATATAATTGTTTTTGAGTTATGTGTTATTTTTATTTATGTTTACTGAGCACATTTATGATTTTTAGGATTTTTGCACAATTGTTCATTGCTTTGAGCGTGGTCTTTTACTAGTAGTTTTCTTATGTGCTACAAATCTCAGGTCAGGGGAACCAACATGACGATCGCTGTCTGTGAACTGCCATGGTAGAAAGGGGGTCATCCTGTTTGATGACCTATTATCCCTCCATAAAACCCATTTGTAAGGCAGTTTATCATTTTGCATACATTGAGAAAACTAGAGCAGTTTTTAACACGTCTGCACATCTGACATTTTAATTTTCACTCTTTTCATAGGGGACATGTGTGATACAAAAAAAAAAAAAAAATCCTGGTGATAAAAGATTAACATTTTCAACAAAACCGAATAAAACATTATTGTTAAAAAAATTTTAAAAATAAAAAGATTAACATTTTAATTAAAATATTAAATTGTACTACACAATTTTAAACATACGTTCATTTTTTTAAACTTATTTAACCACTTTAGCTCTGGAAGGTTTTACACCCCCCCCCCCCCCCCCCCCTTTGTGACCAGTCCATTTTTTTGTGATGCGGCACTGCGTTACTTTAACTGACAATTGCGCGGTGGTGAGATGCTGTACCCAAATAAAATTGATGTCCTTTTTTTTCCCACAAATAGAGCTTTCTTTTGGTGGTATTTGATCACCTTTTTTTTTTTTTTGCGCTATAAACAAAAAAAGAACGACCATTTTGAAAAAAAAATATATATTTTTTACTTTCTCCTATAAAACATATCCAATAAAAAAATGTAAAAAAAATCTAATTTCTTCATCAATTTAGGCCAATATGTATTCTGCTACATATTTTTGGTAAAAATAAAAAAAAAAACAATAACCGTATATTGATTGGTTTGCACAAAAGTTAAACTTGGCTACAAACTGTGGGATAGACTTATGGAATTGTTTTTTTTTTTTGGTGGTGATCAGTGATTTTTAGCGGGACTGCAACATTGCGGCGGACAAATCTGACACTAAGTGACACTTTTTGGGGACCAGTGACACCAATACAGTGATCAGTGATAAAAACAAATGTACTGTCACTGTACTAATGACACTGGTTTGGAAGAGGTTAACATCAGGGGTGATTAAAGGGTTAAATGTGTTCCCTGGGAGTGCTTTCTAACTGTGGGTGTGGCACATTGACTGGGAGAAGACAGAGATCAGTGTTTCTAAGGAAACACGGGATCTCCATCTTCCCCTCCGGCAGAATAGCGATCTGCCTTGTTTACATAGGCAAACCGCTGTTCTATAGACATGGCACTGCCAAAACATTTGTTTGTTTTTGTTTTATTAATTTGTTATAATTAGTAAATTCGTAAATTCGTAAACTTCGAATTTTCAAATTTCCGAATTTTCGAATATTCGAATTTATGAATTTTCCGATTTTTGAATTTGAATTTATAAATTTAAGAAAGATTTATGGAATGTTCGAATTTACCAATTTACCAATTTTCGAATATTAAAATTAAATTAAAATTTGTTAAACGGGTTTTCATTAATTTGGATGGTTCCAAATTAAAGAATTTGTCAAAATGTATTAAAAAGCGAATTCGGAACCAAACAAATAGCACATGTCTACTGTTCTGTCTGCCTTGGGAACGATTAGCGGGTCCCGGTGGACAGCGGTTAAAATAGTGTCTATTTTCTAAAACAAGTTTTCATTAAAGGACTACTAGCATGCGCTGGACGGACGTTGGTAGGCAGAGCTCTGAGTGCAGCAGGGATTTCTGCAGCCTCCCCAGGGCCATCGAGCCTTTATTTTGTTTCCTGACATACCCGCACCTCTGGGGGAACTCCTGGTGCATCCAGGAACCATCGCAGGAAGCCAGCGCTAAGATCACTTACAAACTATCTTCACCGAGTCCAGGAGCAGGTCAGGATGCCTCAAGATGGCGCCCAGTTGCCGTGTGCACAGACAACCCACCAGAGCCCCGCGGCCTCTCCGGCTCACTCCTTTGGAGACAGCGAGTACCCGGTCCAGCTCACAAAAGCAGACTTATGCCGCATACACACGGGCAGACTTTTCGACTGGACTGGTCCGATTAACTTTCCAGCGGACTTTCGACGGACTTCCGACGGACTTTCTAACGAACGGATTTGCCTACACATGATCACACCAAAGTCCGGATTCGTACGTGATGACGTATGCCTGACTAAAATAAGGCAGTTGATAGCCAGTAGCCAATAGTTGCCCTAGCGTCGGTTTTTGTCCGTCGGACTAGCATACAGATGAGCAGAAAGATTTGAAGCCTGTTCCAAATCTAAAGTCCTTCAGATTTGCGACTGCAAAGGTCCGCTGAAGGTCCGGTGAAACCCACACACGATCAGATTGTTCGCCAGATTTGGTCCGTCGGCGTCCGTCAGATCAGTCCGGTCGAAAAGTCCGACCATGTGTACGCCCCATTAGAAGATAGCTTATCGGCCATGTATGCAAAACTGGCTGATATGTTTCAGACAGAAAAGGGGTGCAGAATGGATCTCCTTGAGACCAAGCACAATGAGCTACAATTGGCTTACACTGACCTTAGCAGGGACCACGAGTCACTCTCAGATACAGTGACTCAATTACAAATCCACCTGGAGGATCTTGACAATAGAAACAGGCAAAATAACCTGAGAATGAGGAGGGTACCTGAATCAGTCACTGATCTGATCCCTTGCGGCTCAGAGATTCTTTCAATCCTTGCTCCAGAGACCCCTGCTGCCTCCTTTGCCTGTGATAAGATTCACAGGGCGCTGTGCTATAAGCCACCAGATGTTAAGCTACCAAGAGACATAGTATTGTGCCTCAAAGACTATCTCATTAAGGAAGAGATACTCATCCTCTCGCAACACACCTAACATTCTGTTAGATGGGACCAAGATCCAAATATACCTGGGCCTATCCCCCGCCATGCTGGATAAATGCCACAAGATGAAGGAGATCACCACTGTTCTTCAAGCTGTGAGGATACGGTACAGGTGGGGTTTCCCCTTCAAACTTCAGGTTACCCACAATGGCACCACATACAACGTCACTACGGTCCATGAGGGCAAAGATCTCCTTGTCAAGCAAGGCCTTTTGATGCAAGAAAACCTACCCAGGATGCCTTCCACTCCACGTCCGTCAGCCATCTGGGCAACTCCTTGCCAATGAAGAGACTGCAGAAGACAACGCCAAGATTTTAGAGACCCGTCCACCAGATACAGTCACTATCCATTCTGAACTGTTCCAGGACCCATCTTTTCAGATAAGTACTTTGCCCGTTGGCATGCCACCATAATCTAAAAAGATATATATACATTTTTTCTTTTTCATTTTTTTCCCCCCCCCCTTCTTTTACTTCTCTAAAAATGTATTATTCCCCGCTGCATCAGAGTCTGGCAGTGCCCGGTTGGTTGACCCCCTACTCTTACTTCACGACAGCCTAGGCTGCTTTCCAACTGTTTTGGAACGTTTGTTTAGGCCCCCATATTTTTAGTGACTAGGCCCCAAAAAAGGTCTCCTAAGACCTTTCTGTTTCAGTTTGGTGGTGGTGGGTATCCCTATATGGTTAGAAAGAGGTTTGGACTTTATAGTCCTAATATATTATTTTTCACTCTAGTCAGAGAAGATCCTCACCCCCAACCCCCCCCCCCCCCCCAACTCCATTTGACTTTGGGCTCATGCCTTCCATTTTTGGTGTTCAATTTTTTGTTTTATTTTAATGCTATTTGTTTAAGGCTATGATTCTCCAACCTTATTAAAAGTATGGATTGCTGCCCATATATATTATTGATTTATATTTGCTTGAGCCTATTCTCACTCCAGATTGTGATTTTCTGCATTTGTTTGTTCCCCGAGACCTGATCCCTCTTAGGGGTGATGACATTCCCTCAGATTTACTATGGGTTTAAAGGCAATATCTCATAATGCTAGGGCCTTTAACTCACCCCATAAGAGAAAGAAGGCCTAAAAAGCATATAAAAACCTGGGGGGCTGATATTTTACTCCTACAGGAGACGCTCTTCTCAGAATCGAATCACCCTAATTACTTTGACAGGTCATTTAGGCAGAGCTACTTCACCACCTTTGTGTCCAAGTCTCGGGGAGTGGCAATTTATATTAAGAATACAGTCTCAATAGATGTGCAGCATGTGTATAAAGATCCAATGAGCAAGTCTCTAATTATCAAAGGATCCCTGCAGGGTAAGGCAGTTACGATAGCCAATGTATATGCTCCTAACGACTCACAAGCATTTAAATAATTTTTTTCAGATCCTGGATAAATACCTCTCTCCTCACCTTCTGATTGGAGGAGACTTTAACTTGGTGGCACACTCTGTTCTGGACAGATGTTGAGTTGTGAGTATAGTGAATGCCTTTCCTAAGACCCTGAACAGCCTGCTCAGTTCACATCAGCTCCTAGATACATGGCAAGCTCACAATGTGGGAGCCTGAGAGTGCACCTACTACTCGCACCCTCACGATGGCTACTCCAGGCTAGACTATCTATACTGCAGGTCTTCTTGCAAACTCTACCATGGCGGGAATACATCCCTGATCTAATCACCACATGTCTCTCTTAACAGCTCACATATAGGTCTCTCGCCTGCTACAGCAGGATGGAGAATTAACAAATCTCTTCTCACAGATCCAGAAATAGTAACCAATTTACCTGACCACATAGACGAGTATTTTTGTATCAACAACACAGGTGATATCCCCCTACCTCACTTTGGGCTGCCCACAAAGCAGTGATTAAGGGCCACCTGATTCAATTAGCTTCGGCCAAGAAAAGACGCAAATTAGCAGATATTACCAAACTTGCACAGGAACTAGATAAACTCTACCATCTACACAGCCAAAATCACTCCCCTGTTCTGTTAAGGCAGATAAACCAGAAGAGATTGGCTCTGAATACTATTCTCTCTGAGCAGACTGAGAAGTCTTTGAGATGGTCCAGGGCTAGATTCCTATTGCATAGCAACTCGGCTTCTGACATGTTTGCGAAAAAGCTTAACCAGTCTATTCAGCACCCTCATTCTTATAAACCTAGGAATGCTTCTGGGAATACTGTCTCCCATCCCACAGAAGTACTCCAGATTTTTTCTAAATTTTATCAGGATCCCCCCCCCACCTCACCCCCCACCTTCATGCCTTGTTCCTCTGCTAAATTCTGGCTGAATGTTCTGCCTCTCCTGACATTATCAGAGGAGCAGATGTAGACCCTAAATGCCCCTTGCATGGAAATTTGTTCCATAATAACATCCCTGAAAACATCTAAAACCCCAGGCCCAGATAGATTTTAGGCCTCTTATTATAAAAAATATTTACAGCCAACTCATTCCTAATCTAAAGACTTTTTATTTACATCCTCAAAGGTAACACCTTCCCTGATGATATGCTCATGGCAAACATGTCCCTTATACCCAAACCAAATAAAGACCATTTCCTCCCACAAAATTATCGACCGATCTGGGTTATCAACAATGATTTTAAAATATTTGGTCGCCTTTTGGCAGATAGACTGTCCAACATTCTCACTTCATTGATCTCCCCAGACCAAAACGGGTTGTATCCCAACCAGGCAGATCACTGATAATATTCAGTTAGCCACACATGTTATCCAAGGCGCTGATCTTTTCTCCCGTAAAGTTTTATTGTAGAGCCTTGATATCCATAAACCTTTTAATAGCACACTCTGGCCCTATCTTGAACTAATTATCACACGGCTTTAGGGCCCTATATCACCATCTGTGCAACCGAATAAAACTCCCAGGCTGAAATTCAGACTATTTCACTTTGGGAAGAGGAACGAGGCAGGGATGTCCCCTTTTCCCTATTTTCTTTGCCATGGCTATTGAACCCTTGGCCTGCTCTATCTGCCTGGACCCCAATATCAGAGGATATGAGAAGGGTAACCAGGAATTTAAACTCAGCATGTATGCCGACGATGTCCTATTGTTCTTAACAGACCCCGTCTCTTCCCTGCCCAACCTGGTTTCAGCCTTAAGCATCTTTCAGGACATTTCGGGACTGCTGGTCAACCTCTCAAAATGCACAGCTCGCCCACAACTTCCCTCAGGCCTCAATATCTGGTATCCATCCAAGTTTGGTTTTGCCTGGAGCAGGGAAACACTATCATACATGGGTATTAAATTGGCTCCATCCCTTCGTAAGATGTACTACTCTAATTACCCACCATCATTCTCAGGCATCAGGCAATTATTGCACACATGGGTCCCATACCACATCTTTTTTTTAGGCAGAGTTCAGGCGGTAAAGATGTGCATTTTTCCAAAACTGCTTTTTTATTTCAGAGCTCTCCCCATGTATGTCTCTTGTCAAACTATTGAGATGATACAGGGTGAGGTGAACAGATTTATATGGCACGCAAATAAGCCTCACTTGGGTAAGATGATGGTGTACAGACCGCGGGCTATGGGTGGGCTGGGCTTGCCAAATCTCTGGCTATTTTTATCTCTCCACCAGGTTGGTACAACTGGCACAGTGGCATGCCCCGCTGGCCCACATCCCTTGGCTTCACTTTGAGTGGATCTCCATCAACCTTTACTACCTCCCGGGCTTGCTATGGTCAGGGTCGGTGTGCCCTAAAGATCTGTCCCCTCTAAACTTGGTGGTTGGCCAATCGCTACAGCTATGGTCATTATATGAGGAGAACTGTTCACTACCCCCCCCCCCCCCCATAAGCCTAGGTTGGTTTCCTTTCTCGGAGACCCCAGCTTCCTTCCCACTTTTTCCTTCCCCTGAGACTTCTCCCAGTGGGTTAAGAGTGACAATGTCTCTTTCTCCTCCATCCAGTCAAATTATGCTTTTCTTAAATACAGATTTCTACAAGTACTTTCAGGTCAGGCATTTTTTTGCCACTTAATACCCCCTTGATGCGCCCAGCACAGGTTCTACTTTTGCACATATATGTGTATGTCCTCCTCCAGGGAGAAGGGTACAATCTCCATTATGTACTGTTATCTCAATGAGATGAATCTCCCTGCCAAATCTTCAGCGATGCTGGGTTGGGAGGAGGAGACGAGTCAGGAAATTTCCCCTGAAGACTGGGTGGATATGCTTACTAATATGCACAAATGCACGGAATCCATGGCAGTGAAGGAAACAGTAGTTAAGCTCTACACTAGGTGGTATTATACACCTTCAAAACTGCACAGGTTTTATCCCATGGTCTCAGAGTCCTGTTTCAGAGAATGTCCAGACAGGGGCACACACTTACATATTTTCTGGAGCTGTGAGGCGATTGAAACAATCTGGCAAAAGGTGTCCTCCAAGGTTGCCCAGATCACATGGATGCAACTGACCTTGACATACCAAATGTGCCTTTTTTTGCTGACCCTACCAGAGGTCTCTCCCAAACAGAATCTGGCCCATACCTTGGTTAGCGCAGTCCACTGGACAATTGCATTGCACTGGCACACCCCCAGGGTCCCTTGTGATCAGATTTTGAAATGTATGGCTGCCATTCAGCCATGGAAAGGGTTCATCATACAATTATGGACACTATGCCAATTTATAACCAAAAATGGGAGTTTTGGTCAGCCTATGGCTTTGTGAGTGTATAGACCCATAGCTTGTGAAATACCACCAATTCTGCAGGTATTGTTTTGGTACCCTTACATATAGTTTTTTTCATTTTCATAGTATTTTATTTTCTTTAATGTATTTCTATTGTTAGCATTTCTCTACTTTATTTTTGGTTAATGATAAGTAACTCTTGTACTTTACCTTCTGGCTAAGTCTCAACTAAGAACTATGGCCATGGTATTAAACATACACAGGTTGTTCTTGAGGAAGAACCCCCTGAAGAGCCGTAGGCCATATTTTGGAATGCTTCTTACTATCCTAGAGATGTTTGTACAGATACAGTATGACACTTGTTTTGTGCAAGTTTTTGTATGCGATTTCCTTGTTATTTGTTTTTATTCTACAATAAAAGAAACTGTTGGTATTAAAAAAAAAGGACTACTATCATAATACATATGGTATTTTTTGCAGTGAATACATGCAATGCTAATAGCAAAAAAACTCTCTATTTATTTCACATCTTAATTCAATTGTTTTCATGTTTAGGGCTCATTCACACCGTGTTATAACATGTATATTGACCTAGGTTATAACACGTGTAGGCAGGTGCAATCTATTTTCTCCACTGCAGGTGGCGATCTTCTGCAGTGGCACTGTTGTTGGAGAGGAAGTCAAAAGGAACATAGTTCCTCTATGGCGGGGATATGCAATTAGCGGACCTCCAGCTGTTGCAGAACTACAAGTCCCATGAGGCACAGCAAGACTCTGACAGCCACAAGCATGACACCCAGAGGCAGAGGCATGATGGGACTAGATTTGCAACAGCTGGAGGTCCGCTAATTGGATATCCCTGCTCTATGGTTTCCTGGGTCACTGGGGAAGCTATCTTATTGGTTGCTGCTGCCTAGACATCTGCGGTTCATTTTGTCCTGAATTGAAATTCAGGCAAATTTTAATTTTTCGGAAATTCTGGTGTATCCGAATTAAAATAGTACCAAATTTAAACGAACCCGAAATAACAAAAAAAAATTCGGACGAAATGCAAATTCAAATAGTTTTTGAACACTTTTTGAATTCGAATAGTTTTCCAATTTGAATAGTTTTCCATTTTCCAAAGAGAATTAAACAAAATAAAAAGGAATATAATAGAAATAAAAATAATAGACTAGAAAGAGTATAACAGAAAAAAAAAGAATATAATATAATATAGTAAAACAGAACAAAATAGAATAGAACATAAAGGAATATAAAAGACTAGAATATAATAGAAACACATAGAATAGAATAGAATAACATAGAAAGAATATAACCACCTTCTGAAATTCAAGTTTCAAATAGAATAAATTTGAATTCAAATACATAAGAAAATAATAGAATAGAATAAAATGGAAAAAAAAAAAAAACAGAACAGACTATAATAGAATAGAAAAGAATAGAATTAAAAAAAAACAATGGAATAGAATTGAATAGAAAGCATATAACTATTTCCCAAAATCCAAATAGAATCAATTTGAATTTAAATAGAATAGAAAAAAATAGATTCAAATAGAATAGAAAATAACAGAATAGTATAGAAAAAAAAACAAATGAATAGGATAGAAAGACTATAACAATCTTCCGGAATTCGAATTTCAAATAGAATAAATTTGAATAGAAAAGAACAGAATAGAATAAAATAGATTCGAATAGAATAGAAACTAAAATATTAGAATAGAAAAAATAGAATGGAATAAACAAATAGACAAATTCAAATAGAATCAATTAGAATTTGAATAGAATAGAAAAGAATAGATTAGAATAGGAAGATGGTTATGTTCATTCTATTCTATTCATTTTTTTCTATACTATTGTGTTATTTTCTATTCTACTCTATTCTTTTCTATTGTATTCAAATTTGAATTAATTCTATGTGAATTTTGGAAAATGGTTATATTATTTCTATTCTATTCTATTTTTTTTTATTTTATTATTTTCTATTCTATTCAAATTTCAGAAGATGGTTATAATCTTTCTATTTCCTTCTATTCTTTTTTTATTATATCCTATTCCTTTCCATTCTATTCTATTCTATTTTTTTATTTTCTGTTAGTCTTTTCTTTTCTATTCTATTTTTTTCTATTCTATTCATTTATTTTCTATTCTATTTTATTCTCTTTGGAAACTTGAAAACTATTTGAATTTGAAAACGATTCGAATTCAAAAACTATTAGAAATTTATTCAAAACGTTTTCGAATAAATTTTCGAATAGTTTTCGAATTAGAAAACACATTAAACTAATTTAACTAAACACATTTATGTAAATAATGAATCAAAACTAAACAAAACAATTTTTTTAGTTCTGCACATGTCTACTGCCGCCCCATATGAGCCTATTTAACCACTTTCTGACCACCCTGCTACAGGGCGGCCACACTGTGCAGGATCACGTATATATACCATAGAGCAGCTACAAACTTATAAACACTGCCATCTCTACTATATCTCTACTAAATATTGATATTGATGTAGCTGTTGAATAAAATACAAATGAACATTGGAATCCAACAGTTTTGAATAGAGAGCAGTGAGGGGTTAAAAGAGCTTTTCTCAGCCAGGGTTTTGTGGAACCATAGAGTTCCTCCAGAGGTTCCTAAAGGTTCCTTAAAATGGAACTAAAGTCTGCAATATTTACCTCTAATTTAACGGTCTGACGCCTACAAGGTCCCTCGCTGGTGCTGGAAATTCCTCTTCAACTTCTTCTGAGTGCCGGTTTTGGTCATCTTGATTGGCCAGTGCGGGATGACATCACTCCAACACATGCACAACAATTCAGTGATCAAGGTACACAGGCACTGTGCTCGATTGTAAACTGAGCTGAGCCCCTGCAGTTCAATGCACATTCTGCAGATAACTGGGAACAGGCAGTTACATTTATTTTGTTTTATAAAAGACATTGCGTGTCCTTTCTGCAACAAAGACCCTGCCTGCTCTTGGGTTTTTTTTTTCGTTTGTTTTTTTTTACATAGAGTTTTAGTTCTGCTTTAAACTAAAGTCAATGTCTTCCTGTAACGGAGGCATTGTTCCCACTGTCCAAAAACGAAAACAAGTTCTTCTCCCACTGACCACCAAAGTATTAGAGCCCTTCTCCTACTGACCACCAAAGTATTAGAGCCCTTCTCCTACTGACCACCGAAGTAATAGAGTCCTTCTCGTACTGACCATCAATGAAAAGAAGTCCTTCTCCCACTGAATGACCACCAAAGTAATAGAGTCATTCTCCCACTGACCACCGAAGTAATAGTGTCCTTCTACTGACCAACCAATGAAAAGAAGTCCTTCTCCCACTGACCACCAAAGTAGTGTGCCTCGTACACACGGTCGGACTTTCCGACGGGAAATGTTCGACGTGAGCTTGTTGTTGGAAAGTCCGACCGTGTGTATGCTCCATCTACCATTTGCTGTCGGAATTTCCGCACACAAATGTTTGAGAGCAGGTTCTCAAATTTTCTGCCAACTTCACTTTGTTGTCCGAAATTCCGATCGTGTGTACACAAGTCCATTGCACAAAAGTTCACGCATGCTCAGACTCAAGCAGAAGGAGCCGCACTGGCTATTGAACTTCCCTTTTTCTCAGCTCGTTGTACGTCTTGTATGTCACCGCATTCTCACGTTTGGAATTTTGGGTCAACATTTGTGAGTCATTTTCCCACTGGCCACCAGAAATCCTTCTCCTACTGACCACTAATGTAAAAGGATTATTTCTCCTACTGACCACCAAAGTAATAGAGTCCTTCTCCTACTGACCACCGATGAAGAGAAGTCCTTCTTCTATTGACCGCTAATTTAAAGGATTATTTCTCCTTCTGACCACCAAAGTAATAGAGTCCTTCTCCTACTGACCAGCAAAGTAATAGAGTCCTTCTCCTACTGACCAGCAAAGTAATAGAGTCCTTCTCCCATTGACCACTAAAGTAATAGAGTCCTTCTCCTACTGACCACCAAAGTAATATAATCCTTCTCCCACTGACCACCAAAGTAATAGAGTCCTTCTACTACTGACCACCAAAGTGATAGGATCCTTCTCCCACTCACCACCAAAGTAATAGAGTCTTTCTCCTACTGACCGCCAAAATTATAGAGTCCTTGTCCTACTGACCACCAAAGTAAAAGAATCATTTTCCTACTGACCGCCAAAGTAATATAATCCTTCTCCTACTGACCACCAAAGTAGTAGAGTCATTTTATCACTGACCACCAAAGTAATAGAGTCCTTCTCCTACTGACCACCAATGAAAAGAAGTCCTTCTCCTACCGACCACTAATGAAAAGGATTATTTCTCCTACAGACCCCTACTGGTCATCAATGTAACAGACTTCTTCTCTCATTGACCAATGAATTAACAGACATTGACCACCAATGTAAAGGAGATCTTCCCCCACTGACCATCAAAGTAATAAATTCCTACTACTACTGACCACCAATGTAAGGAATTCTTTTACCACTGACCACTAAAGCAGGGGTCTCAAACTGGCAGCCCTCCAGCTGTTAAGAAACTACAAGTCCCATCCTGCCTCTGCCTGTGGGAGTCATGCTTGTAACTGTCAGCCTTGCAATGCATCATGGGACTTGTAGTTTCGCAACAGCTGGAGGGCCACCAGTTTGAGACCCCTGCACTAAAGTAATAGCGTCCTTCTATTACTGACCACCTATATAACAGAATCGTTCTCCTACTGACCATCAAAGTCATATCGTTCATCTCCTCCTGACCACCTATGTAAAGGGGTCCCTCTTTCACTGACCACTGCATTTTTAACTAAACACTAGGGATGAACTTCAGATTCAGACTGATATTTGCCTGTTCTGTGTTTGGGAAATGGGCGGACCAAATGGAGTGTTTGTCTGCCCACTGAGCCAAATGTCCAGCTGCAGCAGGAAGTGATACATTTAGCATCAGCATTACTACCGCTGCTGCATGTAAAAGCTCCCCCTTTAGGTTGGTTATTAAGACGCTAGCAACCTCTAATATCTAGCAACCAGTGACGCATTCCCACCTGGCCCAATTAGCTTTCAGATGGGAATTTCCAGCTGACAGCTGAATGTAAACAAAGTGTCAGGGATGGTGGCTGACATCACTGGCCAAATATTGCCATTCTCTCACTTCCTGTTGCAACTTCAAAACAGGAAGTGGGGGGAAAGCCCCGCCAATGAGACACAGACAGCAAAAATTAAACCGACATAGGGGTTTAATATTTTCTTACACTAGCCCCAAAAAAGGGTAAAAAATATACTTTAATATCAGAATAATGTTTAAAATATTTCTATTTTTGTTAAGCTTAAGAGCAGGAAGAATTCTTTATCAGGGATGTCCTGGGGGGGGGGATCTTCCAATTGGGGACACATGCAGCAAAAATTAAACATAAAGCTCTATAATAATTTCACAATCACCCACCCCAGCCAAAAAAAAAAGAAAAACAATGGGTAAAAATATACTTTAACCGCTTAAGCCCCAGACCATTTGGCTGCCCAAAGACCAGAGCACTTTTTGCGATTTGGCACTGCGTCGCTTTAACTGACAATTGCGCGGTCGTGTGACGTGGCTCCCAAACAAAATTGACGTCCTTTTTTCCCCACAAATAGAGCTTTCTTCTGGTGGTATTTGATCACAAAAAAATAGCGACAATTTTGAAAAAAACACATTTTTTTTTCCTTTTTGCTATAATAAATATCCCCCAAAAATATATAAAAAAACATTATTTTTCCTCAGTTTAGGCCGATATGTATTCTTCTACATATTTTTGGTTAAAAAAAAAATCGCAATAAGCATTTATTGATTGGTTTGCGCAAAAGTTAAAGCGTCTACAAAATAGGGGATAGATCTATGGCATTTACTAGTAATGGCGGCGATCAGTGATTTTTATCATGACTGCGACGTTATGGTGGACAGATCGGACACTTTTGTCATGATTTTGGGACCAATCACATTTATACAGCGATCAGTGCAATTAAAAATGCATTGATTACTGTGTAAACTGGCAGTGAAGGGGTTAACCACTAGGGGGCGCTATAGGGGTTAAGTGTGTCCAAGGGAGTGATTCTAACTGTGGGGGGAGGGGCTATGTGTGACACGACACCGATCACCGCTCCCGATTACATGGAGCGGTGATCAGTGTTCTGTCACTAGGAAGAACGGGGAAATGCTTGTTTACATCAGCATTTCCCCGTTCTTCCTCTCCGTGGGATGATTGCGGGTATCCCTCTGAACATCGAGTCCACGGGACCCGCAATCACACTCACGGAGGTCGCGGCGGGCGCGCGCGCACCCGCAAACCACTTTTTAAAGGGCAATGTACAGGTAGGTGAATTTGCCTGTACGTGGCCTTCTGCCAACATATATCGGCGTGAGCCAGTCGGCAAGCGGTTAATGTTAGAATAACTTTTAAAATATATCTATTTATTAATATTATTATTTATTATTATTTATAATTATTTTTGTTTTTGTTTTGGAGTGGAAATGGATTGCACCCCTGTTAGGGAGATTCACTCTCTCTATTTGTCTTGTTTACCATTATCATACCTCCCAATATTTTGAGATGGGAATGAGGGACACCTACTAGAAAATATATGTAGGCATAGGACACGCCCCCTGCCACATCCCCTTAAAGGAGAATTAACAAAAAAAAAATGTTAATCAAATCCACAAGGGCTTTTTTCTTACCACTACTATTCCTTTATATTGGCTTTTAAAATGACCAAATGCTGCGATTTAGAAATCGGAAGAAAGGTCTAGCGCTGGGAAACACTTTCTGAAAGATAAAAAGTGCATTTTATATACAAATACATAGATCAGACCAAAATGAGGGACAAATGAGGAGGAATGAGGGACAGAGGGACATTGCTCCAAATCAGGGACATACCCTCGAAATCAGGGACTGTTGGGAGCTATGCCTTTGTCACTGAAAGTGAAAGTAAAAGAAAAATCCCAAATTTTGGGTTGTCCCCAGAAAAGTAATACAGCAAAAATGTTTCAATGTCGACACTAGTTCTGGTGACGAGGGGGTCCCTAAGAATTCCCTTAATTTGCAGGGATTCCCTATCACTTCCTGTTTGGTTATGGGACAGGAAGTGATGGTAAATCTCCCCAATGGGGCAGAGTTGGTAAAAATAAACCTTCCCTTACTCTATCCAAAATGAAAAAAAAAAAAAGTGTTGTCTATAGTAGACATGTGCGGTTCGTTTTGTACGAATCGAAAATTCTTTCATTCGGAAGCATCCGAAATACAAATTTCTATGCTTCCGAGTTGTATACGAAATACAAAATTTCATTGAGGAATTTCGGATCCAAATTCCGCACAGCACAGGGATGGTGGGAGCCCCTCATAATGAGCACAGCACAGGGATGGTGGGAGCCCCTCATAATGAGCACAGCAACAGGGATGGTGGGAGCCCCTCATAATGAGCACAGCACAGGGATGGTGGGAGCCCCTCATAATGAGCACAGCACAGGGATGGTGGGAGCCCCTCATAATGAGCACAGCGCGGGGATGGTGGGAGCCCCTCATAATGAGCACAGCGTAGGGATGGTGGGAGCCCCTCATAATGAGCACAGCACAGGGATGGTGGGAGCTCCTCATAATGAGCACAGCACAGGGATGGTGGGAGCCCCTCATAATGAGCACAGCACAGGGATGGTGGGAGCCCCTCATAATGAGCACAGCAACAGGGATGGTGGGAGCCCCTCATAATGAGCACAGCACAGGGATGGTGGGAGCCCCTCATAATAAGCACAGCACAGGGATGGTGGGAGCCCCTCATAATGAGCACAGCACAGGGATGGTGGGAGCCCCTCATAATGAGCACAGCACAGGGATGGTGGGAGCCCCTCATAATGAGCACAGCACAGGGATGGTGGGAGCCCCTCATAATGAGCACAGCACAGGGATGGTGGGAGCCCCTCATAATGAGCACAGCACAGGGATGGTGGGAGCCCCTCATAATGAGCACAGCACAGGGATGGTGGGAGCCCCTCATAATGAGCACAGCACAGGGATGGTGGGAGCCCCTCATAATGAGCACAGCAGGGGTACAGCCCCAGGAGGAAGTCATCACAGCACAGGGATGGTGGGAGCCTCTCATGATGAGCATAATGAGTCCGACGACTGCCATATTGAGGTATTTTTTTCTTTTTAAACTCATCATAACGAACGTTCGTAATTGTTACAAAAAGTCAACGAACCTAATGAAAATTCGTATTTCGTATGCATCCAAATTGAATTTCGGACACGAATTACGAAATACTTATTAACGGCTAATACAGAATGGAACGGAACGAAACAAATTTATTGACAGCGCACATGTCTAGTCTATAGTTCTACTTTAAGAGCTGGGAGAGTCCCTTATCAGCGGGTGTCCTGGGGGCCACAGCTTTCAATTGGGGACACATACAGAAAAAATAAAAAAAGTTCTATAATACTTTAATAATTTCCTACTTTAGCCAAAAAAACTAAAAAAAAAAATGGGCAAAGATATACTTTAATGTCAGAATAACTTTTAAAATATATATATATTTTTATTAGGTTTGAGTGGGAAGAACCCCCTATCAGGGGTGTTCTGGAGGCAAAATCTTCCAATGGGGACACAGACGGCAAAAATGAAACATAAAGCTCTTCAATGATTTAATAAATGTAATAAATTAATCATTTCCTACTCCAGCCCAAAAAAAAAAAGGTTTGACTATACAGATACTTCTTTTTTTCAGCCTTCTCCACTCTATCCAAACGATACTTACTGTATTTGAACACCGGCACTTCACGTTAATGACTTCCTTTGTTAATAATTTTCTACTCTAGCCAGAAGATGAAAAAAAAAATGAGCAAAAATATACTTTAATGTCATAATAACTTTTAAAATATATTTTAAACAATTTTAGAAAATGGTCCAAACTATTTTTTAATGTCAGAATAACTTTTAAAATATATTTTTTCTTTTAAGTTTTGAGTGATAAGAATCCCCTATCAGGGTTGTTCTGGCCAAATCTTCCAATGGGGACACAGACGGCAAAAACACTAAACATAAAGTTTTTCAATAATTTAATAAATGTAATAAATTAATAATTTCCTACTCCAGCCCCCCCACCCCCACCCCCCAAAAAAAGGATTGACTATACAGATACTTCTTTTTTTCAGGCTTCTCCCACTCTATCTAAACGATACTTTCTGTACTTGAACACCTGCACTTCACGTTAATCACGTTAAACCCCCTATCAGGGATGCTCTGGAGGCCAAATCTTCCATTGGGGACACAGACAACAAAAAATTAAACTTAAAGATTTATAATAATTTAATAATTTTCTACTCTAGCCAAAAGATGAAATAAAAATGAGCAAAAATATACTTTTTATGTCTGAATAACTTTTAAAATATATCTTTTTTTCAAGTTTGAGTAGGAAGAACCCCCTATCAGGGGTGCCCTGGAGGCCAAATCTTCTAATGGGGACACATACAGCAAAAATTGAACATAAAGTTCTATAATAATTTACAGCGGGGGTCCACCTATCTATCGTTTTTTTTTTTTTTTTTTTTTTGAGTTCATTCACAAACTTTTCTTCTCAGCATTACATACTCACATATTGTGTGTAATATGTCCGCCTGTGTCAGATTTCGTCGGAAAGAATAATTTATATTATTCACTGCAGGCGGTTTCCATCTTCATTGTGGGCATTTGAAGCCCACAAGCATTTATTTCCTGGATGTGGTGAATGCTGTGCTCCCAGCATTCACCGCTCGTTCCCGCACATGCTCAGTGGCATCCTGGGAAGCCTGAGACTAGCTCCCAGGAGTCTGGGAGAGGCTAGAAACAAGCCTACCCCCACGGGAGGAGAACCAGGAAGTGCAAAGAAGAATAGAAAAATAAAAGGTAATTACGGCGATTTAAATTTTTTTAAACGGCATGTCAGCATCTAGGCAAGGAAGAGAATACACACAGATATTGTTCAAAATTTGGGTGGAACCCCGCTTTAATAATGTCTTACTTCAGCCAAAAGACAAAAAAATTTTTAAAAAGGGCAAAACTATACTTTAATGTCAGAAAAACTTTTAAAATATATCTTTTTTTTTAAAGTTTGAGTAGGAAGAACACCCTATCAAGGGAGCTCTAGAGGCAAAATCTCCCAATAGGGGAAACAACAAAAATTAAACTTAAAGATCTATAATCATTTTATAGTTTTATACTTTAGCCAGAAGATGAAAAAAAAAATGAGCAAAAATATACTTTAATGTCAGAATAACTTTTAAAATATATTTTAAACAATTTTAGAAAATGGTCCAAAATATTTTTTATTGTCAGAATAACTTTTAAAATATTTTAGGTTTTGAGTAATAAGAGTCGACTATCAGGGGTGTTCTGGGGGCCAAATCTTCCAATGGGGACACAGGCAACAAAAACTATACATAAAGTTCTTCAATAATTTAATACATTTAATAAATTAATCATTTCCTACTCTAGCCAATTTTTTTTTTTTTAAATGTAAAAAAAGGTTTGACTATATACAGTAGATATTTAAAAAAAAGATGATTTTTTTTTAGCCTTTTCCCACTCGATTCAAACTATACTGACACTTCATGCTAATCAGTTCCTTGTTAATATTTTCTATTAGCACAGGTGAAAACTTGGATGGTGACCAGCACTTCTGGAAGAGTTCCTTATCATGGGTGTCCTGGGGGCCAAATCTTCTAATGGGGACACATACAGCAAACATTTAACATAAAGTTCTATAATAATTTAATGTCCTACTCCAGCCAAAAGACAAAAAAATAAAAAAAAGGGCAAAACTATACTTTAATGTCAGAATAACTTTTAAAATATATATATTTTTTTTAAGTTTGAGTAGGAAGAACCCCCTATCAGGGGTGCTCTGGAGGCCAAATTTTCCAATGGGGACACAGACAACAAAAATTAAACTTAAAGATCTATAATAATTGAATAATTTTCTACTCTAGCCGGAAGATGAAAAAAAAAAATGAGCAAAAATATACTTTAATGTCAGAATAACTTTTAAAATATATATTTTTTTCAAGTTTGAGTAGGAAGACCCCCCTATCAGAGGTGCTCTGGAGGCCAAATCTTCTAATGGGGACACATACAGAAGAAAGTGAACATAAAGTTCTATAATAATTTAATAATGTCCTCTCCAGCCAAAAGACAAAAATAACAAAAAAAAGGGCAAAACTATACTTTAATGTCAGAAAAACTTTTAAAATATATATTTTTTTAAGTTTGAGTAGGAAGAACTCCCTATCAAGGGTGCTCTAGAGGCAAAATCTCCCAATGGGAGATCTATACTCATTTTATAATTTTCTACTTTAGCCAGAAGATGAAAAAAAAAAATGAGCAAAAATATAGTTTAATGTCAGAATAACTTTTAAAATACATTTTAAACAATTTTAGAAAATGGTCCAAAATATTTTTTAATGTCAGAATAACTTTTAAAATATTTTTTTTATTTTATGCTTTGAGTGGTATTTTTTTTAGCCTTTTCCCACTCTATTCAAACTATACTGACACTTCATGTTAATCAGTTCCTTGTTAATATTTTCTATTAGCACAGGTGAAAACTTGGATGGCGAACAGCACTTCTGGAAGAGTTCCTTATCATGGGTGTCCTGGGGGCCAAATCTTCTAATGAGGACACATACAGCAAACATTTAACATAAAGTTCTATAATAATTTAATAATGTCCTACTCCAGCCAAAAGACAAAAAAAAAAAAAAAAAACAAAAAAGGGCAAAACTATACTTTAATGTCAGAAAAACTTTTAAAATATTTATTTTTTTAAGTTTGAGTAGGAAGAACCCCCTATCAACGGTACTCTAGAGACCAAATCTCCCAATGGGGACACAGACAACAAAAATTAAACTTAAAGATCTATAATCATTTTATAATTTTCTACTTTAGCCAGAAGATGAAAAAAAAAATGAGCAAAAATATAGTTTAATGTCAGAATAACTTTTAAAATACATTTTAAACAATTTTAGAAAATGGTCCAAAATATTTTTTAATGTCAGAATAACTTTTAAAATATATTTTTTTATTTCAAGCTTTGAGTGACATCAGGGATGTTCTGGGGGGGGCAAATCTTCCAATGGGGACACAGGCAACAAAAACTAAACATAACGTTCTTCAATAATTTAAAAAATTTAATAAATTAATAATTTCTTACTCTAGCAAATTTTTTTTTAATGTAAAAAAGGTTTGACTATATACAGTAGATATTTAAAAAAATATGATTTTTTTTAGCCTTTTCCCACTCTATTCAAACTATACTGACACTTCATGCTAATCAGTTCCTTGTTAATATTTTCTATTAGCACAGGTGAAAACTTGGATGGCGACCAGCACTTCTGGAAGAGTTCCTTATCATGGGTGTCCTGGGGGCCAAATCTTCTAATGAGGACACATACAGCAAACATTTAACATAAAGTTCTATAATAATTTAATAATGTCCTACTCCAGCCAAAAGATAAAAAAATAAAAAATAAAAGGGCAAAACTATACTTTAATGTCAGAAAAACTTTTAAAATATATATTTTTTTAAGTTTGAGTAGGAAGAACCCCCTATCAACGGTACTCTAGAGACCAAATCTCCCAATGGGGACACAGACAACAAAAATTAAACTTAAAGATCTATAATCATTTTATAATTTTCTACTTTAGCCAGAAGATGAAAAAAAAAAAATGAGCAAAAATATAGTTTAATGTCAGAATAACTTTTAAAATACATTTTAAACAATTTTAGAAAATGGTCCAAAATATTTTTTAATGTCAGAATAACTTTTAAAATACATTTTAAACAATTTTAGAAAATGGTCCAAAATATTTTTTAATGTCAGAATAACTTTTAAAATATATTTTTTTATTTCAAGCTTTGAGTGATATCAGGGATGTTCTGTGGGGGCAAATCTTCCAATGGGGACACAGGCAACAAAAACGAAACATAACGTTCTTCAATAATTTAAAAAATTTAATAAATGAATAATTTCTTACTCTAGCAATTTTTTTTTTTAATGTAAAAAAGGTTTGACTATATACAGTAGATATTTAAAAAAAATATGATTTTTTTTTTAGCCTTTTCCCACTCTATTCAAACTATACTGACACTTCATGAAGTGTCAGTATAGTTTGAATAGAGTGGGAAAAGGCTAAAAAAAAATAGATATATATTTTTTTAAATATCTACTGTATATAGTCAAACCTTTTTTTTAAATGTAAAAAAAAAAGTTTGATTATATACAGTAAATATTTAATATTTTAATAATTTAATATATATATATATTTTAATACCTACTGTATATAGTCAAACCTTTTTTTAAATGTAAAAAAAGGTTTGATTAGATACAGTAGATATTTAAAGAAAATATGACTTTTTTTGCCTTTTCCCACTCTATTCAAACTATACTGACACTTCATGTTAATCAGTTCCTTGTTAATATTTTTTATTAGCACAGGTGAAAACTTGGATGGTGACCAGCACTTCATGCATGATCCTGCCACATCAAATTATGACATTTCTATACTGCTAATTTTTTTCATTGTTGGAAAATAAATCTTTGCTTTGAGGCTATAAGACAAGAGGGACGGACCCACATCCGTCAAACCCAGCCAAGTGTCAATCCAGTCCATCCGCTTTTTTTGATTTTCGTTTGTTCTTCATTCCCACCTATTGGAAGTCGTGGAACCATTCGGTGACACCTCCTTTGTGATGGCGATGACTCTATTTCCCAGAGAAATCGGCATTGATTTCCAGGGTATTGTGCAGTGAGATGACAGGGCGTATTCACAATCTCACCGAGAGAGATGTTCCCCACCAAGACTTCATTGTCCGCCGGCGTCACGTTAAAACAATCAATTTGAAAGGAGTGGAGCACCAGGAGTCTGCTGATAAGGCCTCCATTGTACTTCATATCACTGACAGAGCTGGACCGAATGCCTATATTACACCGTGGGGACTTCAGCTTTCACCGACCGTACGAGATGACTGCTGGAACTCGACCAGACTCCTCAAACTCCCCCCCCCCCCGTCTACCGTTGTCTCAAATGTGTCATTTGCAATACAGCTCGTTTAATTGATCTGTTACCGGGATGCCTTTCTCTCCCAATTAGTATCGTGTTTAAAACCTATAAGCTGTAATTGGTTCTTTTTTTTTTTTTTAATAGTGTTTGGACAAGTTGATCGTATTCATTCAAATCATAAAGTTATGTTTTTCGTCTGCCATCGGTGATTGCAAACTCTGACAATGAACGTCTTTTATATGTCCCCTTTTGGTGGGTTATAGTGTTACTATGCCCAGGAGCCTGCATTCGTTATATCTGGTCTCCCACAGCACACATAGAAAAGTCTGTCGTTGAGGAAAAAAAAGTGATGGGACCACATCCCTAACAAACCCTCTAAATGGGGACTTTTTGGGGCATCAATCACTACAATGTTATATAAAAGAGTACATTTTATCATACAGAGTTAAAAATGTATACAGTGCTTTGAAAAAGTATTCACACCCCTTGATATTTTCCACATTTAATCATGTTACAACCAAAAACATAAATGTTTTTTATTAATGTGATAGACCAGTGATGGCCAACCTGGGCACCCCAGATGTTTTGGAACTACATTTTCCATGATGCTCATGCACTCTGCAGTGTAGTTCAAAACATCTGGGGTGCCAAGGTTCGCCATCACTGTGATAGACCAACACAAAGTGGCACATCAAGTGGAAGGAAAATGATAAATGGTTTTCAACATTTTTTACAAATAAATATGTGAAAAGTGTGGTGTGCATTTGTATTCAGCCCCCTTTACTCTGATACCCTAAACTAAAATCTAGTGGAGCCAACTGCCTTCAAAAGTCACCTAATTAGTAAATAGAGTCCACCTGTGTGTAATTTAATCTCAGTATAAACTAAAGCTGTTCTGTGAAGCCCTCAGAGGTTTGTTAGAGAACCTTAGTGAACAAACAGCATCATGAAGGCCAAGGAACACGCCAGAAAGGTCAGGGATAAAGTTGTGGAGAAGTATAAAGGAGGGTTAGGTTATAAAAAAAAATCCCAAGCTTTGATCATCTCACGGAGCTCTGTTCAATCCAGCATCCGAAAATGGAAAGAGTATGGCACAACTGCAAACCTACCAAGACATGGCCGTCCACCTAAACTGACAGGCCGGGCAAGGAGAGCATTCATCAGAGAAACAGCCAAGAGGCCCATGGTAACTCCGGAGGAGCTGCAGAGCTCCATAGTTCAGGTGGGAGAATCTGTCCACAGGACAACTCTCTTAGGCCGCCCCGCCAGGTTTTGGGTGTCACGGGCCCGACGGACGTGGACTGGGGGCGAGCGGTTCACGGAAGTCCAGTGGTGTGTCTTTTTATCCCCCCAACAAACCAAACCCCCCCCTTCCTTTTGAGTGCTTCTTTGGATACAATGCAGTAATACATGCCTTCCAAGCAACATAATATGGTCAGTACCTCAAATGTTTCTCACCATGTACAATATATTATATTTCTGTAGTAGTATAGCTACACTATCCTATGATGTTACCGACCCTGTTGTACACACAACACACTGTCTTTTCGATTTATAGACATACCTCTGTGCTTGCTGATCCTTATCAGACACCCCTGATGAAGAGTTTATCTCGAAACGCGTCGGGTACTCTCTGGGCGTGTGCTCCATACACATCTGGAGTCCTATGATTGTGGAGTCCATGTGGAGGACACAGCAAACATGTGGAAGAAGGTGCTCTGGTCAGATGAGATCAAAATTGAACTTTTTGGCCTAAAACCAAAACGCTATGTGTGGGGGAAAACTAACACTGCACATCACCCTGAACACACCATCCCCACCGTGAAACATGGTGTTGGCAGCATCATGTTGTGGGGATGCTTTTCTTTAGCAGGGAAGCCGGTCAGAGTTGATGGGAAGATGGATGGAGCCAAATACAGGGCAATCGTAGAAGAAAACCTGTTAGAGTCTGCAAAAGACTTGAGACTGAGGCGAAGGTTCACCTTCCAGCAGGACAACGACCCTAAACATACAGCCAGAGCTACAATGGAATGGTTCAGATCAAAGCATATTCATGTGTTAGAATGACCCAGTCAAAGTCCAGACCTAAATCCAATTGAGAATCTGTGGCAAGACTTGAAAATTGCTGTTCACAGACGCTCTCCATCCAATCTGACAGAGCTTGCGTGATTTTGAAAAGAAGAATGGGCAAAAATGTCCCTCTCTAGATGTGCAAAGCTGGTAGAGACATCCCCAAAAAGACTTGCAGCTGTAATTGCAGTGAAAGGTGGTTCTACAAAGTATTGACTTGGGGGGGGGCATACAAATGCCTCCCACACTTTTTACATATTTATTTGTAAAAAAAAAAAATTAAAAACCATTTATCATATCATATCATATTTCCTTCCACTTCACAATTATGGGCCACTTTGTGTTGGTTTATCACATAAAATCCCAATAAAATACATTTTTTGGTTGTAACATGACAAAATGTGGAAAATGTCAAGGGGTATGAATACTTTTTCAAGGCACTGTATTTCTAACAAATTCAAATTGGTCTGATCTTCAACAATAAGCATATACATGGTGGGGACTATCTATCCCTCAGTGGCTGGGGTTATACAGTGGGGACGGAAAGTATTCAGACCCACCCAAAATTTTTCACTCTTTGTTATATTGCAGCCATTTGCTAAAATCATTTAAGTTCATTTTTTTCCTCATTAATGTACAAACAGCACCCCATATTGTACACACAGCATCCCATATTGTACACACAGCATCCCATATTGACAGAAAAACACAGAATTGCTGACATTTTTTCAGATTTATTAAAAAAGAAAAACTGAAATATCACATGGTCCTAAGTATTCAGACCCTTTGCTCAGTATTTAGTAGAAGCACCTTTTGATCTAATACAGCCATGAGTCTTTTTGGGAAAGATGCAACAAGTTTTTCACACCTGGATTTGGGGATCCTCTGCCATTCCTCCTTGCAGATCCTCTCCAGTTCTGTCAGGTTGGATGGTAAACGTTGGTGGACGGCCATTTTTAGGTCTCTCCAGAGATGCTCAATTGGGTTTAAGTCAGGGCTCTGGCTGGGCCATTCAAGAACAGTCACAGAGTTGTTGTGAAGCCGCTCCTTCGTTATTTTAGCTATGTGCATAGGGTCATTGTCTTGTTGGAAGGTAAACCTTCGGCCCTGTACTTGGCTGCATTCATCTTTCCCTCGATTGCAACCAGTCGTCCTGTCCCTGCAGCTGAAAAACACCCCCACAGCATGATGCTGCCACCACCATGCTTCACTGTTGGGACTGTATTGGACAGGTGATGAGCAGTGCCTGGTTTTCTCCACACATACCGCTTAGAATTAAGGCCAAAAAGTTCTATCTTGGTCTCATCAGATCAGAGAATCTTATTTCTCACCAACTTGGAGTCCTTCAGGTGTTTTTTTAGCAAACTCCATGCGGGCTTTCATGTGTCTTGCACTGAGGAGAGGCTTCCGTCGGGCCACTCTGCCATAAAGCCCTGACTGGTGGAGGGGTGCAGTGATGGTTGACTACAACTTTCTCCCATCTCCTGACTGCATCTCTGGAGCTCAGCCACAGTGATCTTTGGGTTCTTCTTTACCTCTCTCACCAAGTCTCTTCTCCCCCGATAGCTCAGTTTGGCCAGACGGCCAGCTCTAGGAAGGGTTCTGGTCATCCCAAATGTCTTCCTTTTAAGGATTATGGAGGCCACTGTGCTCTTAGGAACCTTAAGTGCAGCAGAAATGTTTTCGTAACCTTGGCCAGATCTGTGCCTTGCCACAATTCTGTCTCTGAGCTCTTCAGGCAGTTCCTTTGACCTCAATATTCTCATTTGCTCTGACATGCACTATGAGCTGTAAGGTCTTATATAGACAGGTGTGTGGCTTTCCTAATCAAGTCCAATCAGTATAATCAAACACAGCTGGACTCAAATGAAGGTGTAGAACCATCTCAAGGATGATCAGAAGAAATGGACAACACCTGAGTTAAATATATGAGTGTCACGGCAAAGGGTCTGAATACTTAGGACCATGTGATATTTCAGTTTTTCTTTTTTAATAAATCTGCAAAAATGTCAACAATTCTGTGTTTTTCTGTCAATATGGGGTGCTGTGTGTACAATATGGGGTGCTGTGTGCACATTAATGAGGAAAAAAATTAACTGAATACTTTGCGTCCCCACTGTAGGTACTCTTGCGGGGTCCTCCTCGGTCTGCCACCACCCGTGGGAATCACAGCAGCAGAGGATAAGCTTTCTTTTTGTAAACATCAATGATGCGGTTGTATATGCAATCCCTCTCACCTTAATGGATAACTATCTTTTGACTTGTAATTTCCCCTGAAGAACAAAAGGCTAACATTTTTGCCCTTTTTCTGCACTGAGATTAAGTCAAGTTTTCGGCAGCGGGTTCCTAAAATGTGCCTTTTTTTTCCAGTGCAGGGAAAAGAACCCAGCCAATCACATAAGCAGGAAGTGAGATTTCGGAATGTGCTCAGTGTACAGAGGCCCTCCAGGCTGCCATCTTGCAAAAAAAATATACATATTTTTTTCCTTACGATTTTGAAAAATGACAGGAGCTGCCGTGCCAATTAAAAAGATGCCAATGGTCCTGTAGCTTGAAAACATCAGTACAGGTTGGCAAGAATAAAAGCGGGTGAGAACATCCTAAGATGGACATCCCTGTTAGAACTGTTCTATACAAATCTCATTAAAGGTGAGTACACCATTCATGGGTTGTTGAGACGATCCATGCGTATATGTAAAAGTGGGAAAAAAAAAAATTTTGTTTGGGTTCAGCGTCACACGACCGCGCTATTGTCAGTTTAAAAAATGGCCCGTCATTAAGGGGGCAAATCCTTAAGTAGTTAACCCTTAATTTACTCTAATCAGCCTTAATTAACTCTCTATTCTCCTCCATTTCATTATTATTTTCCTGCTGATTTTTTATTTACTTTTTTGTTCACTTCTATTTTATAAACTGTTATCGAAAAATCGAAACAATGAACATGAAAATAAGCAGAGCTCCGGGAGGCAGTGGAGGGCATAAAAGCCTGGCGTGCTATGGTCCGTGAGGTCACGAAGAGTTGGACACGACTAAACAACTGAATAACAACAATTTTGTAAACTAATAATAATTCAAACTTTTTTTTTTTTTTTTTTTGCTATATTCATTATTATTTTTACACCTTTAGCATATATTTGCACGTTTCACATTGAAAAAAGCTCAAAAAAATTAATTAAAAAAAAAAACGACTTCATATATAAATAACTTTTCAATGCTTTGTACCATTGCTGACTGCTGAAGTGTAAACAAAAAAGTTGCAGTAGGTATCGGTAATTGGTACAGGCAGTCCCCGGGTTACGAACCTCCGACTTGCGAACGACTCCTATTTACGAACGGGAGGCGGCGTGACGTTCTGCGCATGTGCGCCCACTTTTCGACCGCGGACACCTCAGAAAACATCGGAAAACGACATCTTCGCATGCGCGGCTACTTGACAGAACATTGGAAAACGACGTCTTTGCCGTTCTGCGCGTGCGCTTCCGACTTACGGACATTACCGACTTAAGAACAAACCGGCAGTCCCTAACCCGTTCGTAACTCGGGATCTGCCTGTATCTGCGAGTACTAAAAAAAAGGTATTCATACGCGTAAAAAAAAAAGAAAAAGGTTTTGGTGCGTCCTTATTTGAAATGGTAGGAGAACCCATCATGTACCAGTAGCTCCTGCAGGAGTCGGTGCTACACCCTCATTACTATGGTAGACTCTCTTTGTCATTTTATATGAAGCCTCTCTTTGCCTGATACCTTTGGACACATATTCTCTTCTATGTTATTTTGCTATTTGCATACATATTAACCTTTCCCCTACATACTTGATATTTCAACATACAGTATATCAAACTTGTGCCAGTCTGTACCTACTGGACATCTGCTTAAACAAACCTTCTGCTTTCTGGACCCCGGCCAAGGACAAAATATGGTGTTCACTTACAGTATGCCAAATTTTCTAAGACATTTCCAAGAAATTGGGATTAACTGTTTCCTCTCTTAATTGAATAGTTCATTTTATTAGATAGACTGTATTTTGTGTAAAATTGATATACCCTTTAAATCTATGCCGAGTTAACAATATTTTAATCTCATGCACAGAGAAAAAAACCTCAGAACAGTAACCATATACCCCGATATATATTATATATATTTTTTTCGATCAGTGTGGTCTATATGTGTGTTTATCACCCCATACACTCTATGGCAATTGCACCCCGACGTCCTGTACTGTCTCTTGGCTGCCTCCCCATTGGCCTGGGTGGTTCTTCCCTCCACAGTCCCGGGGTAGACGTTTGTTCTGGCACCCCATTTCCCTCCTAGATGCTGGGTCTCTCTTTTGAGCTGACATGTACAGTGCTGTGAAAAAGTATTTGCCCCCTTCCTGATTTTTTATTTTTTTTTGCATGCTTCTTATGCCCCGTACTTTCCGACAACAAAACCGTGGATTTTTGTTTGAAGGATGTTGGCTCCAACTTATCTTGCATACACACAGTCACACAAATGTTGGCCAACAATTACGAAACGTAGTGACGTACAAGACGTACGTGATATCTCCATTACGAACGCTAGTTTTACAAGACCGAGTGCTTCCGGCTCGTACTTGATTCCGAGCATGCGTGGACTTTTGTCCGACGGACTTGTGTACACACGATCGGAAAGTCAGACAACAAACATTTGTTGGCGGAAAATTTGAGAACCTGCTAGCCAACATTTGTTGGCGGAAAGTCCGACAACAAATGTCCGATGGAGCATACACACGGTCGGACTTTCCGCAAAACAAGTTCACATCTAACATTTGTTGTTGGAAAATCCGATCGTGTGTACGGGGCATTACACTTAAATGATTCAGATCATCAAACAAATTTTAATATTACACAATAATAACCCGAGTAAATCCAAGATGCAGTTTATAAATTATTATTTCATTTATTAAGGGAAAAAAAAGCTGTTCAAACCTGCCTGGCCTTATGTGAAAAAGTAATTGCCCTCCCATGCTGAATCATGAATGAACTGTGATTAACCACAATTTTTTGGAAAGCGGAGTTAAATTTCACTTGCCACACCCAGGCGTGATTACTGCCAGACCTGTTGAATCAAGAAATCACATAAATAGAAGCTGTCTGACAAAGTGAAGCACGCTAACAGATCACAAAAAGCCACACACCATGCCACAATCTAAACAGATTAGAAACAAACATGTATTGGTCTAGGAAGGGTTTCAAAGCCATTTCTAAAGCTTTGGAACTCCAGTGAACCAAGGGGAGAGCCATTATCCACAAATGGAGATAACTTGGAACAGTGGTGAGCTTTGCCAGGAGTGGTCGGCCTACAAAAATTACCCCAAGAGCATGACGACGACTCATCCAGGAGGTCATAAAAGAACCCAGAACAACATCTAAAGAACTGCAGGCCTCACTTGCCTCAGGTAAGATCAGTGTTCATGATTCAACAATAAGAAAGAGACTGGGCAAAAATGGCATCCATAGGAGAGTTCCAAGGCCAAAGCCACTGCTGACCAAAAAGAACACAAAGGCTCATCTCACATAGATTATCCCCAAGACTTTTAGGCAAATATTCTGTGGACTGATGAGACAAAAAATTTACTTTTTGGAAGGTGTGCATCCCGTTACATTAAAACTAATGCAGCATTTCATAACAAGAACATCATACCAACAGTCAGACATGGTGGTGGTAGTGTGATGGTCTGGGGCTGCTTTGCAGCTTCAGGACCTGGACGACTTACAATAACTGACGGAACCATGAATTCTGAGCTCTACCAGAAAATCCTAAAGGAGAATGTCCGGCCATCAGTTTGTGACCTCAAGCTCAAGTGCACTTGGGTTATGCAGCAGGACAATGATCTGAAACACAACAGAAAGTCCACCTCCAAATGGTTCAAACAAAGCAAAATTTAGGTTTTGGAGTGGCCTAGTCAAAGTCCGGACTTAAATCGAATCGAGATGCTGTATCATGACCTTAAACAGGCTGTTCATTCTGGAAAACCCTCCAATGTGGCTATATTAAAACAATTCTGCAAAGAAGAGTGGACCAAAATTGCTCCACAGCAATGTGAAAGACTCATTGCCGGCTATCCCAAACGCTAGATTGCAGTTGTTGCCGCCAAAGGGTGGCACAACCAGTTAAGTCTAGGGGGCAATTACTTTTTCACATAAAGCCAGGCAGGTTTGGACAGCTTTTTTTGCCTTAATAAATGAAACCATCATTTAAAAACAGCATTTTGTATTTACTCAGGTTATCTTTGTGTAATAATACATTTTGTTTGAGGAGTCATTTAAGTGTGACAAATATGCAAAAAAATAAAAAAATAGAAAGGGGCCAAATACTTTTTCACAGCATCTTAAGAAATAAGGTAATTTGACCTCCCCCTTGCTTTGGGGAGTAATTTAACATACCCCCTGTATATAAGGATCATCTCTCTAATACATACCTACATTTATAGATATCCTGTTGCATCAAACTCCTGATGGGTGAAAATTTTTGGATCCATGAAACGCGTAGAGTCCCAAAAATGCCAAGATATTTTATTTGCTACATTATAGGTCAATCATGTCCCTTTGTGTGCCTTAATATTATTACAACATGAATTTGGTTTATCACTATATACATTTTTTCCTGCCAGCTCTTTTTCAACATATATCTGTATTATATTTGGAATTGATTCAATGTACTTATGTAAATCATGGAATGTGTAATTATCACTACTTTAAGTAAATTTGTACTTTATTAGGTAACCTGCCTCATTCAAAGTCCCATGACCATTGCAATGTTTTCGTAACCATATTTGATTGTTCTCACAATGTATTATATATATTTTTTTGTGCTTTATTGAACTGCATCTGATTATTATTGTTTAGTAGTAGTATGTTGGCACCTGGTGGAAGTTTTGGGTCACTACAACTTGTTTACTATGTGATTTTTGGTTTCTCCCTCTGGGCCTCCCTCCTGTTTAGTGCTATTTAGTTCAGTCCTAGCTAGATTATTAAATGATAAAATGCTAATTTGTCTATTGGTGTGTGAACACTATCATTTGTGGCAGCTACTCCTTTATATTTTTCGTAGAGTCTGATTTTATATAATCTTTAGTGATTTTTTAATAATTTTTATTATTTTAGTATTTATTTCCTTGATTGATTTAATTTTGGTGTGCGCACAAGTATCTATTACCCTTTATATCAGTCCTAGCTAGACCCTCCCCCATTTCTTCTAAGTTCCGTCCAGTCAGTGTTAGTACTTTGGACAGCGCTTAGGAAAGTCATTGTCTTCTTACACTTCAAAAGACTAAAAAAACTAAACAGAATACTGAAATTATTTTAACCACTCCCGAAGATTTACCCTACTTCATGACCACTTTTTACGAAACGGCACTGCGTTACTTTAACTGAAAATTGCATGATCGTGTGACGCTATACCCCAAAAAAGTACCGTATTTATCGGCGTATAACACGCAGCGGCGTATAACACGCACCTCAATTTAGGAGGGAATTTTAAGGAAAAAAAACTTTTAGGAGGGAAGTTGAAGGGAAAAAAACTTACATTTAAATGCCCATCATTGCAGCCTTCTCAGTGCAGCCTTGTCAGTGCAGCCTTCTCAGTGCAGCCTTGCCCCAGTCCAGCCTTGTCAGTGCAGCCATGTCAGTGCAGCCATGTCAGTGCAGCCATGTCAGTGCAGCCTTGCCAGTGCAGCCTTGCCAGTGCAGCCATGTCAGTGCAGCCATGTCAGTGCAGCCATGTCAGTGCAGCCTTGCCAGTGCAGCCATGTCAGTGCAGCCATGTCAGTGCAGCCTTGCCAGTGCAGCCTTGCCAGTGCAGCCATGTCAGTGCAGCCATGTCAGTGCAGCCATGTCAGTGCAGCCATGTCAGTGCAGCCTTGCCAGTGCAGCCATGTCAGTGCAGCCTTGCTAGTGCAGCCATGTCAGTGCAGCCATGTCAGTGCAGCCTTCCCCAGTGTCCAGTCCAGCCTTGCCCCAGTCCAGCCTTGCTGAAGCCTGTGAGCTTCAAAATCGCCGACCGCGATTTGAAAATGCCGGCGCCGAAATACACAGAGCCGCTCCTCGGCTCTTCTCAGCGGCTCTCGTTTACTTTCGGTTTCACTCGGACGGTGAGCGGAGCTATCCGAAACTAGCCGAGTATACTCGGCTAGGTTCGGGCGGCGCTCGAGTGAAACCGAAAGCCGCCGAGAAGAGCCGAGGACCGGCACTGCGTATTTCGGCGCCGGCGGCGCCATTTTCAAATCGCGGTAAGCGATTTTTAAATTCTGACAGCTCGGATCGCAGGGGATCGGCGTATAACACGCACCCGCGATTTACCCCTGATTTTAAGGGGAAAAAAGTGCGTGTTATACGCCGATAAATACGGTATGTATTTTTTTCCCCCCACAAATAGAGCTTTCTTTTGGTGGTATTTGATCACCTCTGCGTTTTTTGTTTTTTTTTGGGGGCTATAAACAAAAAACGACCAACAATTTTGAAAAACAAAACAATATTTTGTACTTTCTGCTAAAAAAAATGTAAAAAATTTAATTTCTTTGCCAATTTAGGCCAATATGTATTCTGCTACGTGTTTTTGGTAAAGAAAAATCCCAATAACCGTATATTGATTGGTTTGCGCAAAAGTTATTACGTCTACAAACTATGGAATATATACTGGAATTTTTTATTTTTTATATACTGTAAACGGCGGCGATGGACTTTGATATTGCGGCGGACATTCTGACACTATCTAATGCCGCGTACACACGACCAGACTTTTCGGCATCAAAGGTCCGACGGAACAAATGCGTGGGCTTCATCAGACCTTCATCGGAGCTTTTCTTTCGAAAAATCTGACGAACCTTAGAAATAGAACATATTTCATATCTTTCCGACGGACTCGAGTCCTATCCAAAAAAACTTTCATCTGTATGCTAGTCCGACGGACCGAAAACGAAGTAAGGGCAGCTATTGGCTACTGGCTATGAACTTCCCTACTCTAGTCCAGTCGTATGTCATCACGCTCGAAACAATCAGACTTTGGTGGGATCGTGTGTAGGCAAGTCCATTTCGTCTGAACTCCATCGGAATTCCGTCAAAAAGTCCTTTGGAGTTCAGGCGGACGAGAAGTCCGCTCGTGTGTACATGAGCGGACTTAACACTTTGTAGGAACCAATGACACAAATACAGTGATCCATGTTAAAAATATGCATATCACTGTACTAATGACACTGGCTGGGAAGGGGTTAAACATCTAGGGAGATCAAAGGGTTAACTGTGTGCCTAGCCCATGTTTTACTGCACTAGATGTGCTACTCAGGGATGTGATGGATTTTATTCCCTGGTTTGCAGAGACAATAAATCCACCCCCCCCCCCCCATCAGAATGGAGATCTGCCTTGTTTACATAGGCAGAGCTCTGTTCTGTGTCTTTGCCTGACGATCGGTGGGTGCTGGTGGACATCCATTGCCCGGCATCCACAGATCGGCTTCTGGTGTGATATTTATTATATTATATTTATACGTAATTCGGCACAGGAGGGCTGCCTTGTACCACTAAATCTGCTATAGGGTGGCCCTTAACTGGTTAAGTCAAATTGCGCTGGATTCAACCTCTGTGTCTTTAATGGGGCGTACACACGGTCTGACTTTTCGGCTACAAAAGTCCGACGGACGCCGACGGACCAAATCCGGCAGACAATCCGATCGTGTGTGGGCTTCCCCGGACTTTCAGCGGACTTTTCCAGTCGCAAATCTGACAGACTTTAGATGTGGAACTTGCTTCAAATCTTTACGTCGTAACTCCGCCGGACCCAGAAATCTGCTTGTCTGTATGCTAGTCTGACGGACAAAAACCGACGCTAGGGCAGCTATTGGCTACTGGCTATCAACTTCCTTATTTTAGTCCGGTGTACATCATCATGTACGAATCCGTTGGACTTTGGTGTGATCATGTGTAGGCCAGTCCGGTTGTTAGAAAGTCCATTTAAAGTCTGTCAAAAGTCCGTCGAAAGTCTGTCGGACTTTTGTAGACAAAAAGTCCGACCGTGTGTACGCCCCATAAGAGTTATGCTGCCTGTGGGTGGTGCCAAGTTAGCAGGTGATCATCACGGACTGTGGAAAATTTTGCATTTTCTTTGGAAATCAAGGTCCCAAAGTCTGGAGGAAGAGTGGAGAGGCACAGGATCCAAGTTGCACGAGGTCCAGTGTGAAGTCTCCACGTTCAGTAATGATTTGGGAAGCCGTGTCATCTTCTGGTGTTAGTCCACTATGTTCTATCAAGTCCAAAGTCAGCGCAGCCCTCTACCAGGAAATTCTAGAGCACTTCATGCTTCCCTCTGCTGACCAGCTTTATGGAGATGCTGATTTCATTTTCCAGCAGGACTTGGCACCTGCCCACACTGCCAAAAGTACCAATACCTGGTTTATTGATCATGGTATCTCTGTGCTTGATTGGCCAGCAAACTCGCCTGACCTAAACCCCATAGAGAATCTGTGGGGTATTGTCGAGAGGAAGATGAGAATCACCAGACCCAACAATGCAGACAAGCTGAAGGCCGCTATCAAAGCAACCTGGGCTTCCATAACACCTCAGCAGTGCCACAGGCTGATTGCCTCCATGCCACGCCGCATTGATGTAATTCATGTAATCCCCGACCAAGTATTGAGTGCATACTATACTGTACATGGACAGAATATTCAGTAAGCCAACATTTCTGTATTTAAAATCCTTTTTTTTTAATTGGTCTTATGTAACATTCTAATTTTCGGAGCTACCGAATTCTGGGTTTTCACTAGCTGTAAGCCGTAATCATCAAAATTAAAAGAAAGAAATGCTTAAAATATATCACTCTGTGTGTAACGCATCTCTATAAAATGTATGAGTTTTACTTTTTAGTAATAGAATTACTGAAATAAATTAACTTTTTGATCATATTCCCAAATTTTATGAGATGCACCTGTATTTATCACTTACCTTATTACTATAATGTTTTCATTTTTTTTTTTATTTATTTTTTTAATAGCAGTGTCTCTTTAATTGGAAATGGTTGCTATGTATTTACTCGCTCAAAAACTTTTCATCCCCATGTCTCTGGGGAGACAGATTTAGTCCAACTACACGTGAACGCCTTGTCTACCGTGCCGAACCAAACGTCAGTCCTTGGCAGGAGTCTTCTCTTTCTTGACTGATGTGTGTCAGTCTTTTTTAGCCCTAGGGGAAGCCTCGGGTTAATTAAACTTTTCGCAAGGCACCTGCCAAAGCTCAGTCATCGGTGGCAGGTTTTTGCTGAAACCTCTGACTCATTTCATGGTGTTTTATATGGACCTGGAGATTTAAATAAGAACCCCGCACTAATTAAGTTCAGTAATAATGCGGTGATGTGGTGACAGAGTTTGAGCTGTCTGACATTCAGGAGCTGCTTCTTGAAGGACGCGAGGAACGTTTGCTGTGGACAAAGAGACAAATGGGTATCAGGAAGGGAAAAAAAAAATGCGCAGTCTGCAGATGATTAAAATATAAGGGTCAGTTAATTTCTTTAACATATGTCACTTGATACAGCAAACTTTAAGGAATACTAAAATACCATATAAGCTTTACCATGCAAATGTCATTCGTAAGTCATGTTCAATATATATATGAGGTCTGTCTGGGAAAGTTCAGCCATTGTTAATATAACAAGAACAGTTTGTGCAACATAGTTGTAACCTGGTAGCCAAAGAGTGGTCTGGAATGTACATGTGTAGAGCCCTCCCCATTCAGATGGGTGCTTATTGTGCTTCTGTAATTAGTGATAGGTAAATTTGGCCAAGGCTTGCATTTTTTCCTTAGGTCTGTTTATTTGTGGGTGTGAGTGTTAGAATAGAGAGGGGGGGGGGGTGGCCATCTACACTCTGGCTCAAGGAAGCCCCTTCATCCTTTCAGTGGAAATGTTCTGGAAGGGAGGCAGGATTTGGGACCTAAGTGGCAGGCAGCTTATGTGGAGAGCTCCGGACCAATCATTAAATTGTATTGGCAGGGGCAGGACTCGCATATAAGCTGGGGTCACATGCTTCCTGGGGGGAGTATCTTGGAGATGCAGGAGCTGTAATCATGTAGAGTGCAGGAGGAGGAGGCTTGAAGGCCTGGGTGTTTCAGAGACCCCAGTGCTCTATAGCAGGAGAAGTTTGGGTGCAGGAGGAGGAGGCTTGAAGGCCTGGGTGGTTCAGAGACCCCAGTGCTGGATAGCAAGAGAAGTTTGGGTGCAGGAGGAGGAGGCTTGAAGGCATGGGTGGTTCAGAGACCCCAGTTCTGGATAGCAGTAGAAGTTCGGGTGCAGGAGGAGGAGGCTTGAAGGCATGGGTGGTTCAGAGACCCCAGTTCTGGATAGCAGGAGAAGTTCGGGTGCAGGAGGAGGAGGCTTGAAGGCCTGGGTGGTTCAGAGACCCCAGTGTTGGATAGCAGGAGCAGTCATCACCATGTAGAGCAAGAGGAGAAACCGGGCGCCCCAGCCGGGGGTGTGCCGGACTACCATAAAGGCGGAGGCAGTAGGAGCAATGCGGACGGAGGAAACTGGGAATTGACTTTCTGTGAGTACCATGGACTGGTAATTGGGAGTGAGCAAAGGGAGTGCAACCCAGCAGTGCTTATCCGTGAACTTGCTACGTGTCCAAGGACCTAGTAAGAGACACTTTCCAGAACTGACAGGGATTGAAGACAAGAGTCCAGAATTAGGCGGTGGAGGCCTGGAACTTTGGAATCTGATATTCATGGCATTTTTCAGAGTGATGCTGGTCAGTTCACAAAATGGGGAGTATATACAATCAAGGACAGGAACCAGAATTTATAGGCATCCCATATCCTCTATTCATTTGTTACATCAACCCGAGTTCAAGAATAAAGTTACAGTTTTATAAAGTACAAAGACTGTCTGGTGTGTTGAAGTTGCATGGGAAGGAAGATCGGGAGTCATTGACATAAAGGTAATGAACAACACTGCAGCTCCCAAGGGAGTAGTGCGCTACACATGTATGACCAATGATGACTTCACTGTACTAGTCAAGGGGGGCGCTAGACGTCATTGAGTGAGTATGTGTACTGTGTGGCCGTCACATTCAAAATGACTGAGCGATTAAAGAAGGGTTTCTCGGCCAGGGTTTCCATGGAACCCTAAGGTTCCTCCAGAGGGTGCTAGGGGTAACTTAAAGTGGTTGTAAAGGCACAAGGTGTTTTACCTTCATGCATTCTATTCCATAGTTGCCAACATTGCAAAAAAAACATGTGGGACTTTTTTTGGCTGTAGGCGGAGCCGTACAATAATTAGGGGGTGGGGCATTCGTTTGTAGGCGTGGCTAGCGAAAAAATACAAGTGCTGCACGCAGCGAAAAATGGGCATGGTTTACGTGAAATAGTGGGCGTGGCTCAAATGGGCGTGGCTCAAGAGGGTGTGGTTAGAGTCTGAGATGAATGAGGGATGGAGAGGGAAAGGGGGAGAGGGATGGAGAGGGAAAGGGGGAGAGGGGAATGATGGGACAGCAGCCCCAGATCCTACACAATAAAAATATGTGTATTCTAGAAAGTTTAACAATCAGCAGATAAAGATACTCCAAACACCTGGTGTTAACGCTTCAATCATCCCGGCACCATGGTTGTTATGGTGTCAGGATGATTGAAGCGCATTATTTCTATTATTACATTGTAATAAAAAATTAAATCATTCAACTCACCATAATGCCGAATCAGTGGGATCCCTGAGCGTGTCACTAGCCACGTCGCCTGCCACCAGCAGAGTCTGTCCTTGCATCAGGTGTCCCCAGCAGAGTCTGTCCTTGCATCAGGTGCTGTCATGTACCTGGTAGGAGTCTGAAATGATGAGGTCAGCCCCTCTTGTATCTCCAATCCAAGCCCCACTGGAGGTGGAACAGATGGTGGCAAGGATCAGGAGGAACACGAGTGCCTGTGAATGCTGCGTGCAGAACTTGCAGGAAGTGTTGCAGACTGGGAAGTGCAGGCAGGGTTTCTGGTGAAGAACTGGAACCATCACAGCTGAGAGGATGGACGGCCAGCACAGGTACTCGGAAACAGCGTGGAGCCAAACAGGAGACAGGAGCGAGGTCATCAGGTAAGCCGGGTTCAGCAATGGGCGGGCAGCGAGGTACCAAGGCATAAACAGGAGCAAGGTCACACAGGAAGCCAGGATCAGGAACCGGTAATCAGAGTAATCAGAGTCCAGAAACAGGGTCAGGAAGGCCTCAGTGCAGACCCCCTCCATCAGTGCAGACCCCCTCAGTGCAAACCCCCTCCATCAGTGCAGACCCCCTCCATCAGTGCAGACCCCCTCCTTCAGTGCAGACCCCCTCAGTGCAGACCCCCTCCATCAGTGCAGACCCCCTCAGTACAGACCCCCTCCATCAGTGCAGATCCCCTCCATCAGTGCAGACCCCCCCTCTATTAGTGCAGACCCCCCTCAATTAGTGCAGCCCTCTATTAGTGCAGACCCCCCTCAATTAGTGCAGACCCCCCTCTATTAGTGCAGACTCCCCTCAGTGCAGCCCTCCCTCTATTAGTGCAGGCCCCCCTCAGTGCAGACCCTCCCCTCATCCAGGAGCAGCCGATGTTCTGCCGAGAAAGTTCCCCTCAGCAAGTAAGGACCCCCTGTACTGCGCAGGCGCAGCGCTTGCGCAGTACGAGCCGGCGGAAATAGCCAAGCTGGGGAACTTTTCGGTAAGACACGGCAGAGTTCAGTGGAGAGGGGAGGGGCCGATCCGTGCAGCTTAAGAAGCCGACTCTTTGGCTGCACGGATCGAGCCCCCTTCCTCTCTCCACTGAACACTAGGGGGAAGATCAAACAGCGGCGCCGGCGGCCATTTTGCTGGAGCCAGCTGCTCCAAAAATTAAAAAAAACAACATTCCCGATTTTCCTGATGGAAATCCTGATTCGGGACAGCCTCCAATCGGGACGAGGGTCCCAAAATCGGGAT
Organism: Lithobates clamitans; assembly: GCA_037952925.1. NCBI lineage: Eukaryota > Metazoa > Chordata > Amphibia > Anura > Ranidae > Lithobates > Lithobates clamitans. Next base: position 894,703 of record JBBGZY010001611.1, read on the forward strand.
TGTCCCGGGAAAATCGAGACTGTTGGCAACTATGCCATTCATGAAGGTAAAAAAACGCAGCCTCTCCTAATACCTACCCCAGCCCAAACCCGGTCCAGCGATGTGCAAGAAAACCTCGGCTTTGGCTTTTCCCACCTGTGGTGGAAGGAAAGGAAATCGAATTACCTATGGCTTGACTAAGTCCTAACAATTATTGTTTCTTATTTGCTCCCCTTTTTGGTCTGGTAAATATACCGTTGAAAGCATATTGCTGTTTGCTAAATGTTAAAAAAAAGTACCTACATGAAGCCTAGATTCAAACTGGTCACACTTGCCTTCTTCTCCCTAAAGGGAAACCCCAAACACCCTTTCCATCGTCCACCTAAAACGTGGCCAACGTATGACAAAAACAAGCATGAAGAATGTTTCAATCCACGTTTGGAAAGAATTTCTCATTTAAACAGCCTAAAAAATAACTCAGACTCAAGAAGGATGTTGGAAATAAAAAGTGTTGAGAAAACTGAAAAGTGTAATGATCGGGGCTGTTAAATTGTCTCAGTACAAGAAGAGACACATCTCAGTCCCGGAGGCGCGCCACCTCAATTATGCGAGAAGGAAAAACAGTACAGAAAACGAGTTGTATGTATTTTAATTACAGAACATTTGGTAATTACTTGAAATAAACAAAGAAAAAAAAAAGAAAAAAAAAAAAAAAAACAACCTGGTGTCTTCACACACCTAAAGCAGAAAAATTACCCCGAGGTTGGGGAAAGCTAAAGATTCATTAAACGCAGTGCAAACATTGCATTTAGGAATAATAATGTGTACATTTTCTCTTAATTACCCATTTGATTTCTCCGTATTCTCGTGTTTTGCTTTAGCAATCTGGAATCCAAAAGTTGTTCATAACTAAAAACGAAACAGTTTGGATTAAAAAAAAAAGTTATTTCTTCAGCTAAATCCCTTACCGCACAAAACCTCTGTATGAGGCCCCCGTTCACACCTGAGCGATTTTCTGCTTGAAGGTTGTAGCTCTAAAAAAAACTCAACAAGCCAAATCCCATTCCATTTCTATGCCCCCCCCCCCCCCCCCGTATCACATCTGAGCGTTCGTTCACCTGAAGCAAGACGCTTGTTGCTCAAAAAAAGTACATGAGCTTCTTTTTTTTTTTTTGGCGGATTACAAGCATTTATGGCCACCATAAACTTCAATAGAGATGCCTGACTTTGAAGCTCGTTTTCTGCTCAAACTGCAGCTCCCCCCCCCCCCCACCTAATTTCATCTCCTCCCTCTAGTGCACAAGTGTCAAACACAAGGCCCACAGGCCAAATCTGGCCCTCCAGGCCATTTCATGTTGCCCTCACACCTCTCCGCAGCAGGAGAGCTCCAGCCCTCCTCTGGTCCACCTCCAGACCCTTACTTTCTGATTTCAAGCAATGCATCCAGCTTCTTCCCAGCAGCAGCATAAGGAAAGGGGGGTGCACTGTGATGTTAGGGAGAGTAGGGGACTCAACTTCTGATGGTGGGGTGGCTCTTGACATCTAATGTAAGGGGAGGGAATGCGCTGGACATCTAATCTTACAGATACAACCGGCCCTTTTGAGGGCAATCATAATGCTGATGCGGCCCACGATGAAATTGAGTTTGACACCCCTGCCCTAGTGCTTTCTCTTGGCTAACCGCTTGCCGACCGGCGCACACAGATGTACGTCGGCGGAATGGCACAGGCAGGCAAATGGGCGTACCTGTACGTCCCTTTAAATTTGCCGCCTATCTGGCGCGCCCGCCGCGGGAGCGTGCCCGCGGGTCCTGGGAACTCGATGTTCTCTGGCGGCCCGCGAATGTGGTGTGGAGAGGTAGAACGGGGAGATGCCTATGTAAACAAGGCAATTCCCCGCTAGTGCCTTGTGTCATGACAGAGATCCACTGCTCCCTGTCATCTGGAGCGGTGATCGTTGTCATGTCCTAGGTAGCCCATCCCCCTCCACAGTTAGAATCACTCCCTAGGACACACTTAACCCCTTGGTCGCCCCCTAGTGTTTAACCCTTTCACTGTCAGTGTCATTTACACAGTAATCAGTGCATTTTTATAGCACTGATCGCTGTATAAATGATAATGGTCCGAAAATAGTGTCAAAAGTGTCCGATGTGTCGGCCATAATGTCGCAGCCACGATAAAAATCGCAGATCACCGCCATTACTAATAAAAAAAAATGAATAATAAAAATGCCATAAATCTATTCCCTGTTTTGTAGATGTTATGACTTTTGCCCAAACCAATCAATATACGCTTATTGCGATTTTTTTATTACCAAAATATGTAGAAGAGTACATATCGGCCTAAACTGAGGAAAAAATTTGTTTTTTCATATATTTTGGGGGATATTTATTATAGCAAAAAGTAAAAAATACTGCTTTTTTTTTCAAAATTGTCGCTCTCTTTTTGTTTATAGCGCAAAAAATTAAAATCGCAGAGGCGATCAAATACCACCAAAAGAAAGCTCTATTTGTGGGAAATGAGGATGTCGGCAGAGCGAGAGAAGATGAATGGACTTTGTGGGCCTTTTTAGTTTTTCTGTTTTTTAATAAAGGACTTGTCCCAAGCTGTGTCTTGTCATTTGTACCATTTTGACACTTTTTTTGTGAAATGGTAGGGGTACATTTGTACTCCGTTACCATTTCACATGGGGATGAGACTGGAATCTGGGGGTACCCTTGGTAAAGGGGGCTTCCAGATTCTGATAAGCCCCCCCGCCGGCAGACCCCCACAACCACCGGGCAAGGGTTGTGGGATGAGGCTGTCAGGAAAAGCCCTCTTGCAGTTATCCCAGCAGATTGAGGGTTAAACGAATGCCTGTGCATAGAAGCGCCATCCGGCGCTCGCGCATGTGCAATAGCGCCAATAGCGCTAATGGTGCTAACAAACGTACGTGCATGCGCAATAGCACCACTTGGCGCCAAAGATAGGTTATTTAAAGAAGACTTTTTCAATGCTGCCTTGCTGTCCGGTCTACAGCGTTTCCTGAGACCCCTGCTACCTTGTTACCAGTTTTCCTGTATCCAGTACTTACTTGGCTTGTTCCTGACTTACCTGCTTGCTGCCCGCCCCGATCTTGGCTTGGACTCTGACTATTCTCTTGGTTTGCCCTTCTGTACCTGATCTGCCCGCCAGTACCTTGACCCGGCTTGTCTGCACCTCCCTGCTGTCTGCAACCTGCTACAGGACTACAGTGCTCCTCCCTGCTGTCTGCAACCTGCTACAGGACTACAGTGCACCTCCCTGCTATCCGCATCCTGCTACAGTACTACAGTGCACCTCCCTGCTGTCTGCAACCTGCTACAGGACTACAGTGCACCTCCCTGCTATCTGCAACCTGCTACAGGACTAAAGTGCACCTCCCTGCTATCCGCATCCTGCTACAGGACTACAGTGCACCTCCCTGCTATCCGCATACTGCTACAGTACTACAGTGCACCTCCCTGCTGTCTGCATCCTGCTACAGGACTACAGTGCACCTCCCTGCTGTCTTCATCCGGCTATGGGACTACAGTGCACCTCCCTGTTACCTGCACCCTGCTACAGTACTACAGTACACCTCCCTGCTGTCTACAACCTGCTACAGAACTACGGTGCACCTCCCTGCTGACTACAGGATCCTGCCTTCTACTTCAGTGTTCCAGTCAGGCACTTGTGCCCCTCTGTACTTTTGAGTCCCTGTTCACACCTTCAGGGGTTCTTAAGTCGGAGGCATACGAGAGGCCGTTCTCTGCATTCCGGGCTCCACCTACCAGGTACGTGACAGAGGCCCTTGTCCCCATCAACATGGGGACAAGGTGCTTTGGGGGGCTATCCCAAAGTACCCTCCCCATGTTGAGGGCATGTGGCCTGGTACGGTTTAGGAGGGGCGGCACTCTCTCATCCCCCCTCTTTTCCTGCAGCCTGCCAGGTTGCGTGCTCGGATAAGGGTCTGGTATGGATTTTTGGGGGGACCCCCACGCCATTTTTAAAAAAAAATTTGGAGCAGGGTATCCCTTAAAACCTATACTTCAGGTCTGGTATGGATTATGAGGGGAACCCCCACGCCATTTTTTTTAAATTTTGGCACGGGGTTCCCCTTAATATCTATACCAGATCTGACGGGCCTGGTATGGAATTTGGGGGGACACCCACGCAATTTTTTTTCAAATTTTGGTTCGGGGTTCCCCTTAATATTCATACCAGACCCAAAGGGCCATGTAATGGACTGGGGGGAACCCTTGCCGTTTTTTTTAAATTACTTCTTTTATCTGCATTGCCGGGAACGTCAATTCATTATAGCCGCTAGTTTTAAATGACTTTTTTCCTTTAGAAATGTCATTTTGTGCAGGGACTGTTTTAAACACAGGAAAAATGTGCCACTTTACAGGCATATTATAGACACCCCCCAGGTACGAAATTTAAAGGAATATTTCACTTTTATTGTTTCACTTTAAGCATTTTTAAAATCACTGCTCCTGAAAAAACTGATGTTTTTAAAACTTTTTTTTGCATTGATACATGTCCCCTGGCGCAGGACCCGGGTCCCCAAACACTTTTTAGGGAAAAAACTTGCATATAAGCCTTTAAAATGAGCACTTTTGATTTTTCTTGTTTGTGTCCCATAGACTTTAACAGTGTTCGCGCGTTCGAACGAATGTTTTGCCTGTTCTGTTGCCAACCGAAGCGGGGGGGGGGGGGGGGGTAAGGTGTTCGACTCATCCCTAATCAAGGTTCGCCATCATTGGTCTATCACATAAATTCATAATAAAACATTTTTGGTTGTAACATGACAAAATGTGGAAAATGTCAAGGGGTGTGAATACTTTTCCAAGGCACTGTATCAGTGTCAGTTAGTGTCATTTAGATAAAATAAGATAAAAAAAGCAAAATGGGTGCTATTGTTTCTGGGCTGTACCCGTACATATATCAAATAACGTACACATATGTGGTATCGCTGTGATTATCGGAAGCAGGAGAATTTGTTTTAGGTTGTTTCTTGATGATAGGTTATGGTAGTAGCAAGAAATACACAGCTAAATTTAAAAAAAAAAATATATATATATATATATATATATATATATATATATATATATATATATATATATATATATTTTATATTTTGGGCCAGTTTTCCTTTGGTAATAAAAAAAAATGCAGGAGATATCCATAACCATTTACTACCAAGGAAAAGCCAAATTTGTCCTATAAAAAACAAGGCATAATCCACCTGGATGCACAAAATAGCTGTGATGATCTGTACATGTACAAAATTGTACTTAGGTATTACCATTTGTTTTACCCTTAGGTGCAAAGGAGTTAACGCATGTGGACTAATTGTAGCTAATTTATCCGCTTTAGCCCCGGAAGATTTTACCCCCTTCCTGACCAGAGCACTTTTTGCGATTGGGCACTGCGTCGCTTTAACTGACAACTGCGGCGGTCGTGCGACGTTGCACCCAAACAAAATTGACGGCCTTTTTTTCCCAACAAATAGAGCTTTCTTTTGGTGGTATTTGATCACCTCTGCGGTTTTTATTTTTTGTGCTATAAACAAAAAAAGAGCAACAATTTTGAAAAAAATGCATTATTTTTTACTTTTTGCTATAATAAATATCCCCCAAAAATATATAAAAAAACATTTTTTTCCCTCAGTTTAGGCTGATATGTATTCTTCTACATATTTTTGGTAAAAAAATAATTGCAATAAGCGTATATTGATTGGTTTGCGCAAAAGTTATAGCGTCTACAAAATAGAGGATAGATTTATGGCATTTTTATTATTAATTTTTTTTGTATTAGTAATGGCGGCGATCTGCGATTTTTATCGGGACTGCGACAATATGGCGGACACATCGGACACTTTTGACACTATTTTGGGACCATTGTCATTTATACGGCGATCAGTGCTATAAAAATGCATTGATTACTGTGTAAGTGACACTGGCAGGGAAGGGGTTAACCACTAGGGGGTGATGAAGGGGTTAAGTGTGTCCTAAGGGGTGATTCCAAACTGTGGGGGGGAGGGGCTACCGATCACTGTTCTCGATGACAGGGAGCAGTGATCTCTGTCATGACACAAGGCAGAACGGGGAAATGCCTTGTTTACATAGGCACTTCCCCGTTGTGAGGCTCTGTGACACGATCGCTTTGGAGACCGGCGGACATCGAGTCCGCTGGTCCCGCGGGCATGGTCGAGCTGTACTGCTATCCCCGCCTCTTAAAGGGGACGTACAGGTACGCCCATTTGCCCACTGCTGCCATTGTGCCAACGTACAGTATATCGGCGTGCAGCGGTCGGCAAGTGGTTAAGCTGAAAGTTCAGTTTAACAAATGCACCAAGTCATAATAACAGCAAATAATATTATCAATAGCCTGATGCGTTCTGTACCTTTGAATAAAATGTTTTTTACATTTTTTTATCTCCACCTTTGACAATAGTAATTCTGCGTTGTGAGCCGGTTCCTGGGTGTTTCATTGGAGTTCTGAGTCTGACTTCCCGATGTACCTGCTCTGACCTCGGCACATCTGCCCCGGGCTGCCGCTCAATGGGTGGGATTTGGTGTGCAGACACAAAGCGAAAAGGATAAAGGTCACACTGTATCCTCTAAATCCACCCAGCGAGGAGCCGGTCCTGCCAGGACTAATACCTCTTTTAACTGGCCGGGTTAGCTGTGGACACAGAAACGAGGGGATGATCAAGCTAGGTTTAGAGCATAGTGACATTCCTTGTTTTTTTTTTTAATTCTCTTCCATCCGCCGAACGTTTTAAAAGGAAAAAATGTGGGGTCGTGTGACTGAGCTCCAGCCGGGGTTGTTTTGCTTTGATATCATTTTGTTGTTTAATCGTGTCATCACTTTCTTTCATCTGCTCGCCTCGTATCTTTTGTGTGTTCCACGCCGCTGTGAATTTCGCCTGAGCCTCCATTCTAGACAGGACAATTTACCTACTCGCTGATTTACACATCGTACTTTTGTCTTTTTCAGAACTGTGATTCTAATTAATAAAATAAAGAAAACATTCAACTAAACATTGGCTGTGTTATACAAAAGAAACAAATAGCATTAAACGACACTATATTACTAAAAGTATTGGGACACCTGCCTTTACACGCACATGAACTTTAATGGCATCCCAGTCTTAGTCCGTAGGGTTCAATATTGAGTTGGCCCACCCTTTGCAGCTATAACAGCTTCAACTCTTCTGGGAAGGTTGTCCACAAGGTTTAGGAGTGTGTCTATGGGAATGTTTGACCATTCTTCCAGGAGCGCATTTGTGAGGTCAGGCACTGATGTGGACGAAAAAGTCTGGCTTGCAGTCTCCACTCTAATTTATCCCAAAGGTGTTCTATCAGGTTGAGGTCAGGACTCCAAGTTCCTCCACCCAAAACTGGCTCATCCATGTTCTTGCTTTGTGCACTGGTCCAAATTGGTGGAGGGGGGATTATGGTGTGGGGTTGTTTTTCAGGGGTTGGGCTTGGCCCCTTAGTTCCAGTGAAGGGAACTCTTAAGGCGTCAGCATACCAAAACATTTTGGACACTTTCATGCTCCCAACTTTGTGGGAACGGTTTGGGGATGGCCCCTTCCTGTTCCAACATGACTGCACACCAGTGCAGAAACCAAGGTCCATAAAGACATGGATGAGCGAGTTTGGGGTGGAGGAACTTGACTGGCCTGCACAGAGTCCTGAACTCAACCCAATAGAACACCTATGGGATGAATTAGAGCTGAGACTGCGAGCCAGGCCTTCTCATCCACATCAGTGCCTGAGCTCACTTCTGGAAGAATGGTCAAACATTCTCATAGACAAACTCCTAAACCTTGTGGACAGCCTTTCCAGAAGAGTTGAATCTGTTATAGCTGCAAAGGGTGGGCCAACGCAATATTAAACCCTACTGACTAAGATTGGGATGCCATTAAAGTTCATGTGCGTGGAAAGGCAGGTGTCCCAATACTTTTGGTAATATGTATATGCACGTATGCGCACAAAAATACTGACCATGAATGCAGATTTTTTTTTTTTTTGTTAACTGATTTATAGGCAGAGTATGTCTAAAGGCAACATGCAAAGTGCAGCTAATCCACATCCAAAAGAGTTATCAGTCTTTGTTATTAAAAAATATTCACAAATGCTGGACCTTTAAATTGCTCATTCTAAAGTGAGTTTGCAATCTTTCCTGAGTGATCTTAACACACTTCCCAAATTGGTATACTCCAACACATTCAATCGTATGCAAAATGGAGCCTCAAGGACTCTTATCCGGAATATATAGACCAGGGTTTCTCAAGCAGGGTTCCATGGATCCCTAAGGTTCCTCCAAAGGCCGCTATGAGTTCCTTAGGCAATGAGAAAATTTTGCCTCTCAGATAAGTCTCCAATGACATCCATTGTTCTTTTTAGCTATCTATAAGGGGGTAATTATTCCCAATGACCACAAGTGTAAGGGACATTCTTCCCACTGACCAACACACTAATGTATCATGAGCTGTAGATGTAGTCATTTTCAGCAGGGGTTGCCAGAAAGTTATTTCAAAGGTTCCTCTGTGTTAAAAAGGTTGTGATAGGCTTCATAAGAGCTTCATAAGGAAACTTCCTCCAATAGTAACCAGATTACCGCTTCACTCGCCAATAGCATGCATTTTCAGTGATCCCCCCAAAAATATTAAAGTTGAAGACCATAGCGTAGTATGTAAAATCAATGCTTTATTAAAAATATTGTATACACTTACATTAGAAATCCTTCAAAATGCTTTGCTCTATAGACTACAGTCCATCAATCCAGGCAGACACACCATCAGGGCACACTTGCTATTACCATGCATGATGACATCATGTCATAGCCATGTCCTACGCATTTCGTCAGAAATTATGTAATCAGGGGACTGGCTAGTTTGTTTATGTTTATTCTCTTTGCCTTTTTTTTGGGGGGGGGGGGGGGGGGTTCTCCTGAAGTGCATCTTGAGTGTTGTGTTACTTTGGTTAAAAAAATGTCTCAAGTTGTACAGCAATCATCAAGGAATAAAGGGTATCTTTACTGATGTAAACAGATGTACAGAAAGTTAAACGGGTTCAAAGACACAGAGGAAACATAGAAACATAGAAAATTGATGTCAGAAAGAGTGGTCCATCAAGTCTTCCCATTTCTTTTTGTTTTTTTTATACATGTGAATTTGAATCTTTCCATACATATGCATACACAGGCAGTCAACCCTAAACTGATCTAATTAAGCATATAACAATAATATACATACTAATTGTTACTTAACTTTAAACAAGGGACTGTAATCAATTCTGAAGGTTTGCTTCTGTGACGATCAAGGTGTTATCATTTGGTCTGGGAGCATGGACATAACTGGTCTTTTTCTTTCCAGCCCCCAACTCAGCTCAGTGTTCCTCTGGTTACAATAGCATCTGAAAGTCGATGGGCTATGTTGGGCAGCAAGTAAACATTTTGTCCATGAAGTTTATGTGTTGAAAGCATAAAAAATGGGCAGTTTGTCGGGAATAGGGCTGTGTAGCCACAGACCAGTCAGGGTGTCCATGCTGACCCGTATCCACAGCCAAGAGCTCCTACAATAGCCACATGAGCATCAGAACTGGACAACAGAGCCATGGAAAAAGGTGGCCTGGTTTGTTGAACCACATTTTCTTTTACATCATGTGGATGGCCGGGTGTCACTTACCTGGGGAAGAGGTGGCACCAAGATGTAGTATGGGAAGAAGTCAAGCCGGCAGAGGTAGTGTGATGCTTTAGGCAATGTTCTGCTTGGAAACCTTGGGTGCTGCCATTCATGTGGATGTTACTTGACAGTGGACACGTACCACCTACCTAAGCATTGTTATTGAACAAGTACACCCCTTCGTGGAAATTCCCTGAGGGTAATGGCCTCTTTAAACAGGATAATGTACCCTGCCACGTTGCAAAATTGGATCAAGAATGGTTTGGGGAACTCAGCAATCAGTTCAGGGTGTTGACTCGGCTTCCAAATTCTCCAGCTCTCAATCCATCAAGCATCTGTGGAATGTGCTAGAAAAAGGAAATGAGGGGAAATATCTACAGCAAAATCTCCTCCAATACAGTTGCCACCGGATCAACTGTCCCTATTGAGAGAATTCCCCTTATGCTCTGATGAAAGTTTTAAAATTTTGGATGCTCCATCACTGGAGACAAATCGAGTGGGTGAACCACTCCCAAAAGAGAGCACAGAAAGAACTAAAAATCTGAAGAAAAAAATCGAACTCTTCCTTATGCTACCCCTAAAAAAAAGTTGGGACTAGAGATACAATTAAATCTTTGTCAGCCAAACAGGAGTCACCGTTCAGCAATCTCTAGAACTGTAAGCTGATGTATGATTAGCTGCTGTGAGGTTTGCTCCTGGTACCATCCAAATAAATACAACAGACTGCAGATTAGAAGTCTCCTTGTGGTCTATTAGAAAATGGAGTTGGAGGTGATATTTTGCTTTGGAGATCGGATGTATTTCTTGCCCATGGGACTAGATTGGCAATAAGGCCAGCTGCCAGCTACTTGCTGTACTCATAAACATTTACGGAATGTCATCGCTTTCAGCCTTCATTATTTTAACTGAAATATCATATGTAGGAAAAATATTTCATTAATGAATCTGCACTAGGAATAAGTAAATCTTGCAAAATCCTCTTTTGCCATTTGTCTGATCCGCTTTGCTAACCTTGGACATCCGCCAGGTTCCTCTTTTGGATTATTCATCATTACGCCAGGTTTTTCTTTGCAGCTGATGCCCTGGTTCTTTATAATTGTTAACCTTTTTAGCTTTTTATTTGGTTTAAGAGTGAGAGTCTCCCTCCTGATGGCTGCCAGCATACATACAGTATAGTCTACTGTCCCCTTGAGATCTACAAGCATGTGGTCTCATCATATTGATATGTGCCCATATGCTCCTCAGCAGGGCCATAATTGTACTATATATCAAAATATACAGTATATAGCCACTTGACCATGACACCTATATGATCTTGTTGAAAATGCCTTTTTAAAACAATGGACATTATTATTAATTGTTCCCCTGGCTTTGCCCTAGTGTTGGAGGTCAGTTGGTTAAAAAAAATTGGATAAAAAAATATCCCAATGTCAGAGGCGGTAGAAGCCCTGTTGTATATTTGATTAGTTGCTGTACAGGAGGCACACTTATTGGCACACTTTAGGGTCACCAAATGTCTATAGACTTTAAGCACCCCATGGCCTACAGTGTGTCATGTATTTGGTTGGACGCCATAGTGAAGAAAGGGCTTCCCTTGTGGCTCTGGTCCAAACATTCCTGAAGGTGATGACAGGGAATGCAAGGCACAAAGAGGCACCGGTGCTGATAGACAAGTTCTCTGGTGGCTGCTCTGGAAGGTGATCAGAAGGGTAACTCTCAGGCAGAGAGATGAGGGTCTCAGCAGAAACATGATGAGATATTGTGAAAGATCAGGTCAGACCCAGCACCTGGTAGGATGCCAACAACCTCAGTAAACAAAAGTGGTACAGGATATGGCCACTAGAGTAGTGTTTTTGAGGTCAGGAGACAAACTGAGATCATAGATGGGTGGTCAGTAGGATTGAAGATAACAGATTGGTCAGGAGCCAGAGCAAGAGACATATGCGGTGGATCAGTAGGATAAAGACAGCAGAGTAGTCAGGAACCAAGGCTAGGGTCATACCGGTTGTCAGGAGAGGCAGAGTCCTTAATTGTGCATGATTCACAACCAAGAATCAGACAGAGGGGAATCCAAAGGCAAGTCAAGTTGGTAACAGGAAGTCAAGATATACACAAGGATGAGGATACACAGAGGCATGGATCATGGACAAGCCAAAGATCATCCAACAACCATCTGTCCTTGCTTTTTGCTTTGACTAGAGCAGTTATGTAATTGAATGCACGTGTAGACGGAACGCAAGTGTGCCCATGCAGGCAGAAGTTCCTAGCCTGGGTATAGGCGCACGTGCACCTCTGTTCTGGATAGTGTCCTAACACGGTACATGCATACCAGCCAAGTGATTTATGTACTCCTTCAGAATATCACTTTAACCTGACACTAAGTGAATGAGTAACTGCAGTGACATTTAGCCCAACTATCACAGCTGCTGTTCTGCTACTCATACTCTAGTGCTGGGCTGATGTGGCAGTACATGGTCCGCTCCTTTCTGACCTGCAGCTAAATTAATGCGGAGAGGGGGGAAATGACTGTAAAGCTTGCTGTCATGCTGCTCATTCATCTTAATGGCTATAGTTTTAGAACGCCTTGTCTAAGGTCCAAGTGCTGGTACCTCATGCTTACACCTAAGTGTTTTTGCTCACTAGGAATGAGTGAATTATAAAGTTTAAATTTCCCCAAATGTTTGCGAAAGTGGTAGATTCTGGCAAAAATGTGCCATTTTGATTAAAGAATTGGGGGTCAATGAGGAAGGCAATTTTATGGTGGCTTTGATGGGCTTTAAATGGCTTCTGAAGATTAGAAAAGCTAATTTCCACCATTCAACCATCCTGGAACTATTCTAGTGTTAGAAGTGTGCTTAGCCTCATTATTTTATAAATAGATAGATAGATAGATAGATAGATAGATAGATAGATAGATAGATAGATAGATAGATAGATAGATAGATAGATAGATAGATAGATAGATAGATAGATAGATAGATAGATAGATAGATAGATAGATAGATAGATAGATAGATAGTTCTAACCTCTTACCTACTCTACCGAAAATAAGCAAATCATTTTGATTGCAACAGTAGCATACCAACCATATTATTTATTAACACTCTTCCTTACACCTCTACACGTCATAATTATTTTCAATGAAAATACTTAAATTAAACAAATATTCTTCATGCCCATAGAGAAAAGGGATACAATGAGGATTTTCATTATCTGAAGATTGTATATATAATTATGCCAAAATAGAACATGAGGATAATATAGACATGCTTTGATCCCAACAGCTCTGTAAGGGACCAAATTATAGCAATATTGTTCTCTAAACAGCAGTGACTTGACAATACACTGGCAGAAAAAAATGTAAATCCTAACAAAACATGGGCCACAAATAGGCAATCATGTTACATTTACGGTAAATTTTTACAAAATGGGGGCAGCAAATGGGTAATGTGACCAATACAGTATATGGGCAACAAATGGCTATGACAATTTTTGGGCAAGAAATAGGCAAACAAGACATTGCATGGGCAACAAACAGGCAATTATGGCAACACCAATTCAGCCACCCCCTATGCTCCCCCCTGTCGCTGAAGCTCAACCCTCCCCTCTCTTTCCTTTTCCTAAGCTAGAATTCCTTCTTATTCTCTCTGTCTGGTAAAGCGATCCCTATCCCCTCCCCACCCAGGAAAGAATTCCCTACCCTCCTTTCCCCTTCACTTAGCAAACATCTTTTAGCACCCCCAAGGAGAAGCTCCCTATCCTCCAGCAAAAATACTCCTCCTCCTTTTCTTTCTTCATCCAAAAACTCACCCTGTGTAGAGGAGCACCTGGAGCAGTAAAGAGGGGGTCAGAGATGTGATTCCAGCACTAGTATCTACCATACATGATGGGAAACTCATTGCTGAGGATCTTTGCTGGATGAAGGGGAGATATTTTTTTTCAGGGGGTATCGATACATTGGTAACCTGTACTATATGAAGAAACTGCATATTAACCTAAAACAATGCAGAGTAAAACACTGACTAATACTTAAAGGGGTCTACAAACTTTCCAATCAAAGTGCAAGGTAACTGTTCTTCAGACTTACAGGGGCCGGACTGTGGCCAGTGGGAGTAGAAAATGTCCTGGGAGCAAACAATCTTTGGTATTAGGAGGAGGAATGGTGCCACTTCGTAGATGTCAGTGGGAGGATTGGTGCCCCATTGTTGGTGTCAGTGGGAGAAATAGTACCCCATTGTTGCTGTCATTAGAAGGAATAGTTCCCCATTGTTGGTGTTAGTGGGCGCCGAGGTATAGTGCCCCCTCATTGGTATCAGTGGGAGGAATAGTGCCCCATTGTTGTTGTTATTGAGAGGAATAGTGGCCCTTCATTGGTATCAGTGAGAGGAATAGTGGCCCATCATTGGTTTCATTGGGACTAATAGTGTCCCATCATTGTTGTCAGTAGGAGAAATAGTGCCCCATCATTGGTGCCAGTAGGAGGAATAGTGTCTCCTCATTGCTGTCTGTGGGAGGAATAATGCCTCATCATTGGTTTCATAAGATTTCAACCAATATAAATCTGCCCTCCAAAAATACAATTCTAGCCTCCTCACTGCCAAGCAGACCTATTTTATCACTCTCACTAGCAATTTATCATCCCGTCCCCATCAACTCTTCTCTACCTTCAACTCTCTACGTTGTCCTCCACCGCCTCCACCCACCAACTCACTCACTACCCAGGAGATCGCATATCACAAAAAGAAGATTGATACAATTCACGAGGAAATCTCTACTGTTCAAATGCCCTCCACGCTTTACACTTCATGCCCACAGGTACAATCATTACTTCCCTCTTTCAACCCCACCACTATAGACAAGGTTGCTAAACTACATACTAACGTCCATCTTACCGGTTGCTTGATCCTGTTCCCTCGCAAATGCTGCATTCCCCCTCTGGCTCTTTTCTACACTCTCTAACCCAAATCTTCAATCTCTTCTGGCATCTTCCCCAACGCTTTAAAACATGCACTTGTCAGCCCCATACTTAAAAAGTCCTCACTGGACCCATCCAATTTTAACAACCTATGGCCCATCTCCTTTCTCCCCTTTCTATCCAAACTCCTTGAACGTCTGGTCTACAACCGACTGAGTCACCACCTTGTTGACAATAGCATTCTTGATCCCCTTCAGTCTGGATTTCGTCGTCAACACACCTCAGAAACTGCTCCCCTACAAACGATCTACTAACGGCCAAAACCAAAGGACACTATTCTGTACTCCTTCTCCTGGACCTCTCTGCTGCCTTTGATACGGTTGACCACCCCCTCCTCCTCAATAAACTCCACACCTTTGGTCTCTGTGACTGTACTCTTTCCCTGGTCCTCTTCCTACTTATCCAACCTCACTTTTAGCGTTTCCTACAACTCTACTTCCTCCTCTCCTCTTCCTTTCTCTGTTGGGGTCCCCCAAGGTTCTGTTCTTGCACCTCCCCTATTTTCAATCTACATCTCCTCCCTAGGTCAGCCTCCCACGGCTTCCAAAACCATCTCTATGCTGACGACACCCAAATCTATTTCTCTACCCCTCAGCTCACTCCCTCTGTCTCCTCACATATCACTAATTTACTATCAGATATATCAGTCTGGATGTCACACTGTCACACCACTTCCTCAAACTCAATCTATCCAAAACCGAACTTATAATTTTTCCTCCCCCACATTCCTCTTTCCCTGACTTCTCTATCAAGATCGACGGCACAACTATAAGCCCATCCCCTCATGCCAAGTTTCTAGATGTAGTCCTGGATTCTGAACTCTCCTTTAAGCCCCACGTCTAATCACTGTCCAAATCTTGCCGCCTCAACCTCCGTAACATCTCCAAAATACGCCCCTTTCTAACCAATAACACAACAAAGCTCTTAATTCACTCCCTGGTCATCTCTCGCCTCCACGACTGCAACTCCCTTCTCATTGGCTTACCTCTACATAGTCTATCCCCCTTCAATCCATCATGAATGCTGCTGCCAGACTCATCCACCTTACCAATTGCTCTGTGTCTGCTACTCTTCTCTGTCAATCCCTTCACTGGCTTCTGCTCACCCAATTAACCGCTTGCCGCCCGCCGGCTGTCATATGACGGCCAGGCGGGCGCGGCTCTCGTACTGGGAGGGCATCATATGATGCCCTTGCCTTCCCGTCCCACCAGGGGGTGCGCGCACGCCGCCGACGGCACTCGGGAGCGCCCACCGTGTCACTCGGGACCCGATGCGCGTGCCCGGCGGCTGCCCGGTAACACAGCAGGACCGTGGATCTGTATGTGTAGACACACTGATCCACGTCCTGTCAGAGGAGAGGAGACCGATGGTGTGTTCCCAGTACAGAGGAACACCGATCGGTCTCCTCCCCTTGTGAGTCCCCTCCCCCTACAGTTAGAAACACTCCCTAGGAAACATAATTAACCCCTCGATCACCCCCTAGTGTTAACCCCTTCCCTGCCAATCACATTTATACAGTAATCAGTGCATTTTTATAGCACGGATCGCTGTATAAATGTGAATGGTCCCAAAAATGTGTCAAAAGTGTCCGATATGTCCACCCCAATATCGCAGTCACGATAAAAATTGCAGATCGCTGCCATTACTAGTAAAAAAAAAAAAAAATAATAAAAATGTTATAAATCTATCCCCTATTTTGTAGATGCTATAACTTCAATATACGCTCATTGCTTATACCCTTCTCTTCAGAGAAGCCTACCCTACCCACACCTAACAACGGTATTTTCATTTTCTCCATCAGTTCATCCCCCACAGTTATTACCTTTTGTTCCACTTAACCCTCCCTTCTAGATTGTAAGCTCTAACGAGCAGGGCCCTCTGATCCCTCCTGTATTGATTTGTATTGTAAGTGTACTGTCTGCCCTCATGTTGTAAAGCGCCGCTCAAACTGTTGGCGCTATATAAATCCTGTATAATAATAATAAATAAGGTTATAATTATATAAATATAATTAAACACAAATAAATATATTCTATAATCACAGATGAGGTGTCTGGGGGTGCTAGACAACTCTCTGCACCATGCATTCAGCCTCCGTAATGGCTTACAATCAGGGGCGGACTGACAACTCATGGGGCCCCCGGGCAATAGGGGCTCATGGGGCCCCCTTAGTCCCCACCCACCCACAGACAAGCCACACCCTCACAAAGCCCCACGTATATATTGCACTGCTACATTACATGCATTGGTTACAGAATTTCTCTACTTCATGTTCAAAATAAATGTTTAAAGATTAAAGAAAAATAAACTCACTTTAACCACATACATTTACTGCAGGGCTGCGTCTCCTGTGAGCAGAATCATGTACAGGTACTTGATTCTGCACTTGCGGGTCTGCATGCTGTTTGACCTGCTGCCGCTGTGATTGGACACACCGAGAGCTAACCAGCGGGTCCGGAGGACCCCATGTCCGCCAGGCCCCGACGATCGTTTCCAACAGAGGCAGAACTGTGGTCTGCCTATGTAAACAAGTCCCCAGAGAGCCTCCCCTTACATCAGGGTCCCCAGAGAGCCTCCCCTTACATCAGGGTCCCCAGAGAGCCTCCCCTTACATCAGGGTCCCCAGAGAGCCTCCCCTTACATCAGGGTCCCCAGAGAGCCTCCCCTTACATCAGGGTCCCCAGAGAACCTCCCCTTACATCAGGGTCCCCAGAGAGCCTCCTCCTTACATCAGGGTCCCCAGAGAGCCTCCCCTTACATCAGGGTCCCCAGAGAGCCTCCTCCTTACATCAGGGTCCCCAGAGAGCCTCCTCCTTATATCAGGGTCCCCAGAGAGCCCCCTCCTTACATCAGGGTCCCCAGAGAGCCCCCTCCTTACATCAAGGTCCCCAGAGAGCCCCCTCCTTACATCAGGGTCCCCAGAGAAACCCCCCATACATCAGGGTCCCCAGAGAGCCCCCCTTACATCAAGGTCTTCAGAGAGCCCCCCCTTACATCAAGGTCTTCAGAGAGCCCCCCTTACATCAAGGTCCCCAGAGAGCCCCCCCATACATCAAGGTCTCCAGAGAGCCCCACATACATCAGGGTCCACTCCCCAGAGAGCCCCCCCATGCATCAGGGTCCCAGAGAGCCCCCCATAGATCTGGGTCCCCAGAGAGCCCCCCATAGATCTGGGTCCCCAGAGAGCCCTCAATAGATCTGGGTCCCCAGAGAGCCCCCCCCATACATCAGGGTCCCCAGAGAGCCCCCCATACATCAGGGTCTCCAGAGAGCCCCCCCAAACATCAGGGTCCCCAGAGAGCCTCCTCCTTACATCAGGGTCCCCAGAGAGCCTCCTCCTTACATCAGGGTTCCCAGAGAGTCCCCTCCTTACATCAGGGTCCCCAGAGAGCCCCCTCCTTACATCAGGGTCCCCAGAGAGCCCCCTCCTTACATCAAGGTCCCCAGAGAGCCCCCTCCTTACATCAGGGTCCCCAGAGAAACCCCCCTTACATCAGGGTCCCCAGAGAGCCCCCCCATACATCAAGGTCCCCAGAGAGCCCCCCCATACATCAAGGTCCCCAGAGAGCCCCCCCATACATCAAGGTCCCCAGAGAGCCCCCCCATACATCAAGGTCCCCAGAGAGCCCCCCCATACATCAAGGTCTCCAGAGAGCCCCCCCCATACATCAAGGTCTCCAGGGAGCCCCACATACATCAGGGTCAACTCCCCAGAGAGCCCCCCTATACATCAGGGTCCCAGAGAGCCCTCCATAGATCTGGGTCCCCAGAAAGCCCCCCAAAGATCTGGGTCCCCAGAGAGCCCCCCCATACATCAGGGTCCCCAGAGAGCCCCCCCCAATACATCAGGGTCCCCAGAGAGCCCCCCCATACATCAGGGTCCCCAGAGAGCCCCCCCCATACATCAGGGTCTCCAGAGAGCCCCCCCAAACATCAGGGTCCCCAGAGAGCCTCCTCCTTACATCAGGGTCCCCAGAGAGCCTCGTCCTTACATTAGGGTCCCCAGAGAGCCTCGTCCTTACATCAGGGTCCCCAGAGAGCCCCCCATACATCAGGGTCCCCAGAGAGCCTCGTCCTTACATCAGGGTCCCCAGAGAGCCTTCCCCCATACATCAGGGTCCCCAGAGAGCCTCGTCCTTACATTAGGGTCCCCAGAGAGCCTCCTCCTTACATCAGGGTCCCCAGAGAGCCTCCCCCCATACATCAGGGTCCCCAGAGAGGCCCCCCATACATCAGGGTCCCCAGAGAGCCCCCCCCCATACATCAGGGTCCCCAGAGAGCCCCCCATAAATCAGGGTCCCCAGAGAGCCCCCCATAAATCATGGTCCCCAGAGAGCCCCCCCCATACATCAGGGTCCCCAGAGAGCCCCCCATACATCAGGGTCCCCAGAGAGCCCCCCCATACATCAGGGTCCCCAGAGAGCCCCCCCCCCATACATCAGGGTCCCCAGAGAGCCCCCCGTACATCAGGGTCCCCAGAGAGCCCCCCCCATACATCAGGGTCCCCAGAGAGCCCCCATACATCAGGGTCCCCAGAGAGCCCCCCATACATCAGGGTCCCCAGAGAGCCCCCCATACATCAGGGTCCCCAGAGAGCCTCATCCTTACATTAGGGTCCCCAGAGAGCCTCCTCCTTACATCAGGGTCCCCAGAGAGCCTCCCCCCATACATCAGGGTCCCCAGAGAGCCCCCCCATACATCAGGGTCCCCAGAGAGCCCCCCCATACATCAGGGTCCCCAGAGAGCCCCCCATAAATCAGGGTCCCCAGAGAGCCCCCCCCATACATCAGGGTCCCCAGAGAGCCCCCCCATACATCAGGGTCCCCAGAGAGCCCCCCGTACATCAGGGTCCCCAGAGAGCCCCCCCCATACATCAGGGTCCCCAGAGAGCCCCCCATACATCAGGGTCCCCAGAGAGCCCCCCATACATCAGGGTCTCCAGAGAGCCCCCATACATCAGGGTCCCCAGAGAGCCCCCCCATACATCAGGGTCCCCAGAGAGCCCCCCATACATCAGGGTCCCCAGAGAGCCCCCCCATACATCAGGGTCCCCAGAGAGCCCCCCCCATACATCAGGGTCCCTAGAGAGCCCCCCATACATCAGGGTCCCCAGAGAGCCCCCCCCATACATCAGGGTCCCCAGAGAGCCCCCCCCCATACATCAGGGTCCCCAGAGAGCCCCCCCTTACATCAGGGTCCCCAGAGAGCCCCCCCCCATACATCAGGGTCCCTAGAGAGCCCCCATACATCAGGGTCCCCAGAGAGCTCCCCCATACATCAGGGTCCCCAGAGAGCCCCCCCATACATCAGGGTCCCCAGAGAGCCCCCCTCATACATCAGGGTCCCCAGAGAGCCCCCCCCATACATCAGGGTCCCCAGAGAGCCCCCCCATACATCAGGGTCCCCAGAGAGCCCCCCCCATACATCAGGGTCCCCAGAGAGCCCCCCCCCCATACATCAGGGTCCCCAGAGAACCCCCCATACATCAGGGTCCCCAGAGAGCCCCCCCATACATCAGGGTCCCCAGAGAGCCCCCCCCATACATCAGGGTCCCCAGAGAACCCCCCATACATCAGGGTCCCCAGAGAGCCCCCCCCATACATCAGGGTCCCCAGAGAGCCCCCCCCCATACATCAGGGTCCCCAGAGAGCCCCCCCCATACATCAGGGTCCCCAGAGAACCCCCCATACATCAGGGTCCCCAGACTTAACCCCCCCAGAGGTTCCCCTGTACCTGGCTGTGCACCTCCAACCCAAGGGGGAGGTGGGAGGTGGCGATCGACAGTTCTATGGTGCCTGTGGATCTCACTGGGGCTTGTAGTCCTCCTTCTGATTCTGTACAGTGGATAGGGGAGGGGCCTCTGACCCGGGCAGCAGTCGGCAACAGCGTACAAGCAGAGAGTGAAACTTGTAGCTGCCCGGGTCAGAGGCCCCTCCCCTTTCCACTCTACAATCTGGAGGAGAAATACAAGTCCCCGGGAGATGCTGCGAGCACCATAGAGCTGCTGATCGCCGCCTCCCACTCCCCTCACTGCATCCCAAACTGAAAGAGAAGATGCCCGCCTCATCCCCCCGCACCCCACCCCCCGCGGCAGTCGGCAGAACGGCTCCACCGCAGCACGCCCAGCAGCATACCCCTAGATCCGACGAGCATGTCTCCCGGGCCCCCTACTGGTTGCGGGCCCTCGGTCGGCGTCCGATCGACCGAATGGTCAGTCCGCCCCTGCTTACAATGTTTACAGAAGCTTGTTTTTATGGACCTGAAATGCGATACTATTTACTTGCTTTTATTGTATTGCAAATAATGTGCGTCCTTTCTTTTCATATCTGTTCATAAAAATATCGAACGAGAAATATATTTTAATAATATAATAAATTATTTATATTCGATTATTATATGATCAGCTGTTCTGTAGAGGGAAATGAATTAAAAAGTCCTTCTAAGATAAGCTTATGAAGATGGAGTAGTCATCAGGGCTTCCCAATGATAATTGGCTAACAAAAAAACACTAATTTGTCCTCTTCTACATTCTTCATCACTAGGAGACTTACCCATGGGAGATACATTGGAACATGTCCCAAAAACTAGAATTTTTTTTTTCAAGTGGAGTACAATGGGCTGGTGGAAAGGACGTCTGCAAGGAGACACTTTGCTTCTACTGCATTTCTAGGGCTCTCCCGGCATAGTTGGTAAGCTATGCACATATCGGCAAATCTCAAAGCTGAGCTCTTTGCATTTGCTCTTTCGAATATGACCATTTATGCATGAAATGACTACTTGACCAAGCAATACTGTCTTTAAACCATAGCAAGGAACAGCAATTGTACAGATCATTCTAAACATGAGTGATTTTAGTAAATAAAGTATATGAGCGATTGCTCAATAAAGAGCATTATTAAGCACCTGATGGAATATCAACAGCCGAAAGTGCATATTAAGTTTTCCTCCCGAACTCCTCACCATGGAAACCAAGTAACGCACCTTTTAGCAATCTAAGATAACAGAGCGGCGCAATACAATTATGCTTTGTAAATGAAATTAGAAGATGCAAATCAAGTGTAAATAAGTATTTGTTTTCTGGAGGGAATCCAGTAGTAGGTTTTTTTTCCTTAGGCATAGATTCCACCCTGGAGATGTCTTATTGGAAATAACTCAGCATTTATTAATTTTGAGACTTGTGGAACTCCCATCTCTGGGTTCATAATACGCTAAAATAATTTATCTCAAAAGTTTTGCAGTGCTGCCTTCATTTCAATTGTCCTTGGAGATGGGTAAGAGAATCAACCGAGTTTTTTGGTAGATGAAGTCAACTTATGAAGTCTTGTCTGCTCTGTTCAAACCTTACTTTGTTACTTATCACAGGCAAAGCTGATATAATTTCTCTTTTTTGACTCTTTCCAGGGCAATTTTAAAATAGAACTAAACAATTTCTGAAAAAAGTGAGATCAAAGAGGTTAAAGGTTTAGTCCACCATGATGAGTCACTCAGTTGCTTCTTCTTATATGTCTAAGGCACACCAACAATGAATTGTGAGTCCCTGAGTTATCAGCTCCCACCCGCTGAGACCATTATCTGGGGTTTCTTTTCTCTCCTCTTGTTGCAGTTTTTATTTCATTTGTGTTACGGAGAAAGCAGAGGAGGACTCACGAAGAGAATGGACAAATTGGGGATCTCTGTTTAGAAAATTTACACCTGGAGTACTCCAAGAGATATTAAAACCACTTCAGCCCCGGAAGATTTTACCCCCCTTCCTGGCCAGAGCACTTTTGACAATTTGGCACTGCGTTGCTTTAACTGACAATTGCGCGGTCATGAGACGCTGTGCAAAAACACATTTTGCATCCTTTTTTCCCGCAAATAGAGCTTTCTTTTGGTGGTATTTGATCACCTCCGCGGTTTTTATTTTTTGCGCTATAAACAAAAGAATACCGACAATTTTGAAAAAAAAAAACACAATATTTTTTACCTTTTGCTATAATAAATATTCCCCATTTAAAAAAAAAACACATTTCTTTATCAATTTAAGCCGATATGTCTTCTTCTACATATTTTTGGTAAAAAAAAATCAAAATAAGCGTATATTGATTGGTTTGCGCAAAAGTTATAGCGTCTACAAACTATGGGAAAGATTTATGGCACTATCATGGAGTTTTTATATTTTAATTTTTTTTTTACTAGTAATGGCAGTGATCTGCGTTTTATAGCAGTATTGCGACATTGCGATGGACAGATCAGAGACGTTTGACACATTTTTGGGACTATTGACATTGACTATTGACATTTAAATAGTGATCAGTGCTATTAAAATGCACTGATTACTGTATAAATGTCACTTGCAGGGCAGGGGTTAACACTAGGGGGTGATCAAGGAATTAACTGTGTGTTTCCTCACTGTGTTCTAACTTTAGGGGGATGGGACTAACTAGGAAAGATGACAGATGGCTGTCCCTACTTTGTAAGAACACACGATCTGTCTTCTCTCCTCTGACAGCACAGGGATTTGTGTGTTTACAAACACAAATCCCCGTGCTGGGTCTCGTGCACGATCACTGCCGGCCACGTGCATCGGGTCCCCTGCTGTGCAGTGGGCGGGCGCGCACCTCCGGCAGTGCTCGCGCGCCCTCTGGTGGCTCTCCTGGGCAAAGCCGTATATGTACAGGATTTCGCCCCCAAAGAGAGCCATTCTGCCACAGTATATCTGCGTGAGCCGGTTAAAAGCAAACGTATGTCTATCAATGTACAACCCTCTCCTTCAAAAAACATTGCCTTTGTGGTATTCCCATGCCCCTCACTGGCAAGTTTATTTGTGAAAATGTAAGTATTTGTTCTAGTCCTCCTTCCTAATATATTATAGCTGAGAAGGTATAAACTAGAGAAAAAAATAATTTATTTATATATATATATATATACAGTGGGGACGGAAAGTATTCAGACCCCCTTAAATGTTTCACTCTTTGTTATATTGCAGCCATTTGCTAAAATGATTTAAGTTAATTTTTTTTCCTCATTAATGTGCACACAGCACCCCATATTGACAGAAAAACACAGAATTGTTGACATTTTTGCAGATTTATTAAAAAAGAAAAACTGAAATATCACATGGTCCTAAGTATTCAGACCCTTTGCTGTGACACTCATATATTTAACTCAGGTGCTGTCCATTTCTTCTGATCATCCTTGAGATGGTTCTACATCTTCATTTGAGTCCAGCTGTGTTTGATTATACTGATTGGACTTGATTAGGAAAGCCACACACCTGTCTATATAAGACCTTACAGCTCACAGTGCATGTCGGAGCAAATGACAATCATGAGGTCAAAGGAACTGCCTGAAGAGCTCAGAGACAGAATTGTGACAAGGCACAGATCTGGCCAAGGTTACAAAAACATTTCTGCTGCACTTAAGGTTCCTAAGAGCACAGTGGCCTCCATAATCCTTAAATGGAAGATGTTTGGGACGACCAGAACCCTTCCTAGAGCTGGCCATCTGACCAAACTGAGCTATCGGGGGAGAAGAGCCTTGGTGAGAGAGGTAAAGAAGAACCCAAAGATCACTGTGGCTGAGCTCCAGAGATGCAGTTGGGAGATAGGAGAAAGCTGTAGAAAGTCAACCATCACTGCAGCCCTCCACCAGTTGGGGCTTTATGGCAGAGTGGCCCGACAAAAGCCTCTCCTCAGTGCAAGACACATGAAAGCCTGCATGGAGCATGGTGGTGGCAGCATCATGCTGTGGGGGTGTTTTTCAGTTGCAGGGACAGGACGACTGGTTGCAATCAAGGGAAAGATGAATGTGGCCAAGTGCAGGGATATCCTGGATGAAAACCTTCTCCAGAGTGCTCAGGACCTCACAATGGGCTGAAAGTTTACCTTCCAACAAGACAATGACCCTAAGCACACAGCTAAAATAATGAAGGAGTGGCTTCACAACAACTCTGTGACTGTTCTTGAATGGCCCAGCCAGAGCCCTGACTTAAACCCAATTGAGCATCTCTGGAGAGACCTAAAAATGGCTGTCCACCAACGTTTACCATCCAACCTGACAGAACTGGAGAGGATATGCAAGGAGGAATGGCAGAGGATCCCCAAATCCAGGTGTGAAAAACTTGTTGCATCTTTCCCAAAAAGACTCATGGCTGTATTAGAACAAAAGGAGCTTCTACTAAATACTGAGCAAAGGGTCTGAATACTTAGGATCAAATGGCTGCAATATTACAAAGAGTGAAAAATTTAGGGGATCTGAATACTTTCCGTCCCCACTGTAGATTTCTGCCATTTCTAAATAGGTAAGGACTCCCCGCATGTATAAACCACAGGAAAATGTAAAAACTAAAATCAAAGTGCAATAATCCACAATAGGGATGAAAGAAATGATTTCACTATTAAATTACCAATTTGAGCATAAGAAGAAAAAAATAGCATTTTTTTCTGAAGACTTGCATTGTCGCCTATATTGTGTGAACTGATTTTTTATTTTTTCTGTAATCTCACAGAAATCTATAAATGAAGAATTAAAAAAAAAAAAAAAATAGCCAACCAAAGATTTTCAGTTTTTGCTTATTGAGCTTCTTAGGCATTTTTTTAAAATCTGCTTTTTTTTTACATTCAGAGTTTTATTTATGTAGTTCTTTTATTTATTTACGTATGTAGTATGAATTTATTTATTTAGGGAAGGAGGAGTCTATTTAGTTTTTTTTGTCTATTCCCTTTTATTTTTATTAATTATTTAAGTAATTTACTTATGTAACTAAGACCCGAATGTGTGACCTGTGAACAGTGACCACCAATCCTACCTATGCCCCACAGAAAATAAATGAAATTAAAATTATTAAATATTTAAATAATGATTAAATTAAGTGCTGTCACATAAAACTTTGCACAATATTAATAGATTAATAGAGTATTTACCTGCTATTTTTTTTTCCGGTAAATCTACTGATAATGTATTTATTTATTTTATGTGTTTTTTGTTTTTTTTTGTGTGTCTGTATGCGGTCATTACTTGTGTATTTTTGAGTAGTATGAGGCATTAAGGATGTGATTTCACTATAAAATTACCAACTGCAGCATCGAAAACTAAAGAGAAGTCTCTCAGCATCACTCCCAGAGTTGCCTAATGTAAATGCTCACACAAAAAATACATTTATTCCATGTCTCAAATATTTGTACTTTTTTTTTTTAGGTACCGCTTTGCTAATTATCCACTGGATTTTCCAAAGTACATGTACAGTCCTCTCTTTCCAATCCCAATCTCTTTTCCAATCAAAAAGAGAACTTTTTGGGGTATTTTTGAGCAAAGTTCAGCATTTTTATGAAAAAGGACAAAGAGACTTTCATTAGCCTTTTTAATTTAAAACAGACAATGAGAAAAAAAAAAAAGAAAGTTTAAAGTGACTGTATCTAAATACAAAAACAAAAATGCCAAAAAAACAAAACCAAACCAAAACGACAACCAAAAAAATAACAAATTAAAAAAGATAACACCCCATAACACTTAAAAAAACAAAAAAAATCTTCTAACTAAATAAATAAATAGGTCTTCTTCATGCAATATTTGCTTAAGCAGCTCAATGAGTGAAGACAAAAATAAAACAAATACTGTATAGAAAAATAAAAAAAACTTGAAAAAGAAAAGTATAATTGGCACACCTCAGCATGTTAATTCACTTCAGCTTTTTTAATGTTGTCATCTAATTTAATTTTGTTTGAATGTTCAGGGTGATCACATCCATACTAATGTTGGTAATGATGCGGTGTGAAATTTTTATTTCACTTTTTTCTTCTTACTGTCTGTTTTTTTTTTCTTTTTTGTAATACAAACATCAAATAATGAGGCTAATGAGAGTCTTTTTGTCCTTTTTCAGCACAGCAACATGCCCTGGATAGTTAAAAGGAGCCATTACAAGCCCATTATACCATTAAAAAACACCAATAACCTCCCTAGAGCGTATCTGAACCAAAAAACAGAATTTTAATATTTTGCAGCTTACCAGACCTTAGATGAAGTGGCCACGTTCGTGTTAATTTCCTAAACTCATTTTTTCTTTACCTGTGATTCCACCAATAAGACATTTCCTGTCCTAGGGTACCCTGGTCCTATTCGGCGGGTTCCGCTGGGTGCAGGTTGAAAGCGAGTCCCTCCTAACTCTTGGAGCACACGGTAGAAGCATAGAAAACATTCAGGTAACAGCACATCATGTCAAACAAATAGTAATAGCCTCAGCTCGATCCATCTAAACCATACCCCCGATGTGTTTCGTCCTGCCCAGGGGCGAGACAAAATGCGTTGAGTGTGGCCTAGATGGGGTGATGAAGCTTGCACACACCCCTGTTACTTCTAGTCCCCCCACCCCTTCTGCGTGCCCTGGAAGGACCTGGGACCAGCATGGTGGGTGCTGCTTGGTAGAGGTTGGGCGATCAGCAAACGTTAATCTGATCTCTCCTTCCCATCACTGCATTAAAACGTCTCTCCCTCGTGCTGTTGTCAATTTGCCCACCCAGTATGAACAGGGAAGAAGCTAATGGAGCACTGTCTCTACTCTTTTAGCTTCACTAAAGGACAAGTGAGACATCAAGGGTCTTTTAGACCTCTGATCAGTGGTGGCCGGTTCATAAGGGGAGCAGGGGCGCCGACCCCCCCCTAAAGATTTGACCAATAGGAAAGCGATTCATAGAAAGATTTATTTTTAAAATAAATGATAATATGACTAATATTTTTTAACATCTTAAAAAATGTTAGTCATATTATAATTTATTTAAAAATAAATCGTTCTATGTGTGTGCAGTGCGCTGCGGGGCGCCGGACTAATACAAGACTATTAGGTCCTTCAATGTTTAACAAGCACGTGACTGAGGCTCTAATTGGCTTGTTTAACATTGTGCTCAGGGCGCAGCTCAATATTGAACCCTACGGACTAAGACTGGGATGCCTCCCTTTCATGTGCGTGTAAAGGCAGGTGCCCCAATACTTTTGGTAATATAGTGTGGATATATATATATATATATATATATATATATATATATATATATATTTTTTTTTTTTTTTTTTTTTTTTTTTTTTTCTTGGGTATGATTGTGCCTTTTGGGACAATGTCCTTTCAATTCTTGTCCTGCAGGAGGAAGTGGGAGGACATATCTCCACACTAGAAAATTTCCCTTTGAGACATTTGTCACTGGAACAAGTATCCTCAAAGAAAAAAAAATATAGACACATGCATTCTCCCAGTTCTATCCAACTTATAATGATACATGCGATTATCTGTCTTAAAAAGTTGCATTGCAATTAATAATCGCATAATCCTTATTTAGCTGACATGCTCCAAAATGTTATATTGCAATTAATAATCACATAATCCTCACTTAGCTGACTTTCTCCATTATATTTCCTTCTTCTTTTCTTTCATTTCTCTTTCCCCTCTTCTTTCCTCTCTTCCTCTTTTTTTGCTGGATTCTTTATCTTTATTAATTCAGTCATGTACTAAGCTATCCTTTTAATTTTTATTTTGCTGTAACTGTATTGATATGTGTTCAAAACTATATGCCCAAAGAGAGTGCCTCTGAATAGTGGAAGAGAAGTTAAGGCCCATACACACACGATCGGACTTTTTGACAACAAACATGCAAATTAGCTGTTTTAAGGCAACATCCGACCGGACAAACTTTTTCGGTTTTAGTAACATTTGACAAATGTTGGCTGTACGAACAGACAAACTTGGCGGCAACAAAAGTCCTACGTGGGCTAGTCCGATCGTGTGTACACAAATCCATCGGACTTTAGTCCAAAGTACAAACAGGCATGCTCAGAACCAATGCAAAAGATCAGACAACAATACAGAAGTTCACCAAATGGTGGCGCCAGAGAATTGAACTTCCTCTTTTGAAGTGTCGTCACTACGTTCGTGTTATTGCCTAAAAAGTCCTGCCGTGTGTATGCAATACAAGTTCACGGCCAACGCCCTTTGGACAGAAACCCATGGAAAAGTTTGTTCAAAGTCCGATCCTGTGTACGAGGCTTAAGAGTGTGATGCTAAACATGGGAGGTGACATTTAGTGGGAGTTTTCTATATAGCAACCCCCAATTGAATGTGGGATGTACCAATTGCATTATAAATGGAAGCACAATCTATGCCCCTCCTATTCCTGATAAAATCAGTGTATCTGGTGAAACATGTGGGAACTTGCATCATGTCAGAGATGCTCCGTGCATAACGGATGATGTACCACATTACGCTCGCACATGCACAGTCGATTGATTGAAGCTAACGGCAACCATTTTGGCTGAGGTGAGCGGACGGTGGCCCAGAGGACTCTACAGCAGTACAGAGCAGTACGGAGCTGAAGAAAATTACTTGCTGGAGCCCCACGGACCCCGCTCTGAAACAAAACATACAGGACAGCACTGGAGAATGACAATACATCCACCTGGACTGTAACCATATGGTTCCACACATGGTCGGGTGAGCGGACCTTTGGTTCTCCAATTGCTTGGTTTACTTTGCCCCTGGTATTTTGCTATACCTCAGCCTGTGTTAGCCTGCTTCACTATAGTATCATCTTGCTACTGTTATCCAATGATGGAACTTCAGTGAAAGTATCTAATTCAATCCGGGATTATTGTATGCTTGTACCTCTGGATTAGCCACAAATTGTGGATCCTTTCCACCTCTCTAAACAGGGCAGCTTTACCTAGCTACAACTTCAATCAATACTGTTCCTGTGGGACTAGCAATTTGACTCAACTATTAATATTCTAACCAAAGATATCCCCCTGAAGGAGATTTACCTAATTCAACTTAGTAACAGGATGGACTTTTTCTCCTATGGTGCATATCACCGGGATTTCTAGTCTAGTCCAACAAATGCTATTCACTTTAATTAACTACTGCTTGGGTTATAGGTGTGTGTATGCATAGTGAAAGCATGATGCAGCTGCTCTTAAACAGACAACATTGTCTAATTTTAACATGATCTTGGTGTTGGTGATGGGTACCTGGTCTTGGCATCTTTTTGTATTAAACAAATTCTTTTAATACATGTATTCCCCTATTAAGCAGCTTGGTCCTCCTGTGTCTCTTCTCAGTGGGATCCTTTCCCCTGTAATCCTTTTTTTTACAGCTATTGTATTTAGGTACGGAGACCGCACCATATACTGGTGAGTCTGCAATTTTTAGGGACACCACACGGGCATTTTTGATCATTACCCAGTGTTGTGATAACAAATAGTGAGTGTTGATCTTAAAAAAAAAATGTTATTTTTATCCTTAAAGATCTACCCTTGCCTCTTATTCTGGAGACAACTGTAACATTTTTGATTTCCCATTACCTTCGATCTTGGTGACAATGGTCCTGAGTGTAGTCCACCTAGTAAAACACTTACCTTCCTCCCCCTTCTAGTGAACTTCATTAGACAATTCTGCCAAGCACAATACAGAGAAAACATATTGGGCCAAAGGCAAACATGCACTGAGGCCCCCTTCATTCTTATGGGTGGGGCTGCACTCTTGAGCGCTGAAGGCCACTCTGAGTATGGATCAGTAGTCAGGCTTGGAGACCAGTAGCTATAGCAGTAGAGAGGCTCCTCGGACCAGTAGAATAAGTAAACAAGCAGGTCACCCTGGCACATGACTCTAGCTCACCCAAGGTGCAGAGTCTAAGCACTAACCAGTATTCACCAGAGCTCCTGATGGTGGAGATGGGTTTTGCTGCGTGTTAGTAACAGGTCAAGGTCTTCAGGATCGCCCCACCAGGAGGTGAGCAAGCCGGGGTCCAGTAGCAGATATAGCAGGTTGAGACCAAGCAGAAGCATAGTCAATAAACAAGCCAACGTTTGGTAACAGATGGTAGCAGGTTAAGATCAAGTGGAAGCGTAGTCGAGGAACAAGCCAAAGGTGGTAGTGGAGATAAGGACCGCTAGAAGCAAAGAAGCAAGATATAGGCTGGAAAGAGCACAATAATCTGTCAAACAGGAAGTGCAGACATTTCTTAAATCAGGAAGTTCATGGGAAGAGCAAAGAGTTCAAGGTTCACCAGAAACAAGAGACAAGACATGAAAGTCTAAAGCAGTGGTCATCAAATCTGCCCTCAGGGCCCACTAACAGGCCAGGGTTTATGTCTTACCTTGGGGAGATGCAGACTAGAATACTGCAATCTCTGAGCAGCAAATGACATCACCTGTGATGTATTTCAGTTATCTTGCAAACCTGGCCTGTTAGTGGGCCCTGAGGACAGGGTTGATGACCACCGGTCTAAAGGATCCAATAGGGAGCTGTTCAGCTTCTCAGGTGGCTCAGCAAGAAGATGGATTCAGCTGGATTCAGCAGAAGTTGTGAGTTCAGAATTTGGACCTGACAGGTCCTGACAAAACCATTGAACAGGGAGGAAGGTAGTTATTTTACTAGGTGGGCTACAGTTAGGGAGGGGAACATATTTAAAGCGGAGCTTTGCAATGAACAACTATTTTCTTAGTGGATTTATATCCTTTTGAGGAGAGAGAGAATGGGAGCAAAGGGTAGAAAAGGCAATGGGAGTAGAGAGAAGGCAAGGAGGGCAGAAGAAAAAAAAAAGAAAGAAGATGCAAAGAGGGGAAGAGAAGAAAACAGAGAGGAGAGGCAAGCAGAGAAGCTGAAGAGAGGCAAGGAGGAAGATAAGACAATGGTGCGGAGGAGAGGCAAGGAGTGGAGAAAAGTAGAGCGGAGGAGAGGCAAAATGGGGAGGAAAAAAAGGTGCAGAGGAAGGGCAAGGGGAAAAAATAAGAAAGTGGACCAAGAAAGAGGCAAGGAGTGGAGAATAAGAAAAATAAGCAGCTGAGAATCAAGAAGGGAGGGTAAGCAAAAAGGAGAAAAGATGCAAGGAGGGAAAGTAATGAGAAGCAAGAAGAGGAAGATAAGAAAATAGAGCAGAGGAGTGACAAGGAGAGACAAAGTGGGAAAATAATAAATTGGAACAAGGGAGAGGCAAGGAGGGTAGAAAAATAAATAGAGCAAAGGATAGAGGCAAGGAGGTTAGGATATGAAGGGGAGCAAGGGAGAGGCACTGAGGGGAGAAAAAGGGAATGGAGCAAAGGAAAGACAAGGAGAGGGGGATAGGAAAATGGAGTAGAGGAGAGGCAAGGGGGGGGGGAGAAAAAAAGAGGAAAGGAGATGCAAGAAGGAAAGTACTGCTAGGCAAGGAGGGAAAGATAAGAACATGGTGCTGAGGAAGGGCAAGAGGGAAAGATAGGAAGGTAGAGCAAGTAAGAGGCAAAGAGGGGAGAATAGGACAATAAAGCAGATGAGAGGCAAGAAGGGGAGAGTAAGAAAAAAGAGAAGAGATGCAAGAAGGGAAAGTAATGAAAAGCAAGAAGAGGAACATAAGAAAACGAAGCAGAGGAGTGACGGGGGGGGGGGGGGGTAAAAAATGGAGCACGGCAAAGACGAGGGAAGATAAGAATTTGGAACAAAGAAGAGGCAAGGAGGGGAAAATAAAAAAATGGAGCAGAGCATAGAGGCAAGGAGGGGAGGATATGAAAGTGGAGCAAGGGAGAGGCATTGAGGGGAGCAAAGGAGAGGCAAGAAGGGGAGGGTAAGAAAAAAGAGGAAAGGAGATGCAAGAAGGTAAAGTAATGATAGACAAGGAAATAAAGATAAGAAAATGGAGCAGAGGAGAGGAAACATGGGGAGGATAAAAAAGGGAGAGGAGAAGCAAAAAGAGAAACAGAGAGAAAGGGGGGGGGAGAGATAGAAAGAGAGAAAGAGACATGAGGGAGAGGAAGAGAGAGGGGGAGAGAGAGAGAGAAGGGGGGAGGAGAGGGGGAGAGAGAGAGAACAGAGAGAGGGGGAGAGAGGAGAGAGGAGGTGGGAAGGGGAGAAGAGAGAGAGAGAGAGAGAGAGAGAGAGAGACAGAGAGACAGAGAGAGAGAGAGAGAGGGGAGGGGGGAGAGAGAGGGGAGAGAGAGAAGAGGGGAGATAGGGGGTGGTAGAGAGAGAAAGAGAGAGGGGGGAGATGGAAGGGGAGAGAGAGAGGGGGGAGAGGGAGGGGAGAGGGGGGAGAGAGGGGGGAGAGAGAGAGAGAGAAAGAGGGAGATGGAAGGGGGAGAGAGAGAGAGAGGGGGAGGGAGAGAGAGAGAGAAGAGAGGGAGAGAGGGGAGAGAGGGAGAGAGGGGAGAGAGAGAGGAGAGAGAGAGAGAGAGAGAGAGAGAGAGAGAGAGAGAGAGAGAGAGAGAGAGAGAGAGAGAGAGAGAGAGAGAGAGAGAGAGAGAGAGAGAGAGAGAGGGGAGGGGGAGGGGGAGAGAGAGGGGAGAGAGAGGAAGAGGGGAGATAGGGGGTGGTAGAGAGAGAAAGAGAGAGGGGGGAGATGGAAGGGGAGAGAGAGAGGGGGGAGAGGGAGGGGGGAGAGGGGGGAGAGAGGGGGGGAGAGAGAGAGAGAGAAAGAGGGGGAGATGGAAGGGGAGAGAGAGAGAGAGGGGGGAGGGAGAAAGAGAGAGAGAGAGGGGGAGGGAGAAAGAGAGAGAGAGAGAGCGAAGGGGGGAGGGAGAGGGGGAGAGAGAGGGGGGAGAGAGAGAAAGAGAGAGGGGAAGAGAGAGGGGGGGAGAGCATGGGGAGAGAGAGGGAGAGGGAGAGAGAGAGAGTTTAGACTAAGAAAGAAGAAGAGTTTTTTTTTTCCCGAATAACAAAATAATAGAGAACACCTTACGGTTTTAGACAGAACTTTTACTTCTAAATCTTATAGGGTTGACGGTTTACTATTATGCCCAGCAGCCACCATTGTTCCTACTCACGTTTTTAGCACATTATTCCTGTTACAGTGACAGGTTCACTTTAATTGACTTGCTCAGTTTCTTTACCCTTTCCTAAATGAGTTGATGCATAATTCACCAATGTGAATATTATCACACCTTTTCCTGACTTTCTTTTGTATAATTGGATTTCAGATTGCTTGATGAGGTTAAAAAAAAGACTTTTTTTTATTACATGCTTGAGTTTTATAAATTCAAACTGGGAAGAAAAATAGAGTCACGTGATATATTCACACGTATATGTAAAACATATAACCTACTTTCCTCAAATATTTCTTTTTCCTTCTAACATTTGGCTGGATCCCATTTTCACAGCCTCCGACAATCCAGCCTGCGCACTGTCTGATTACCTCTCCCCCGCTAATTAGGCTTGGTTTTATTCCAGTTATGCAGATGAGGCTTCTACCTGTAAAATTATACTGATCGCTATTAAAAATAAAAGTTTCTTTCATGGACAATGACATACTTTAGGGCTGTTACATAAAAAGCTGCACAGTTACAGCTAGCACCTTGCTGACAGACAATACATAAGGTGGAATTAAGTATCTAAAATAAGGTTATTCCTGTGCACTAATTTGTCTTGAGGAATAAGAAAATAATAAGAAAAAAATAAAACTTTTCAGATACATTAATTGCTACTGAAGGAATCTTCTGAATGGCTTTGAGTCTCAGCATCTGAAAATTTAGGACAGTGTGTTCCCTGATTCCTGCACCGCCCTCCTCTCTGAGCCCACCGCACACTCACCTGCACTTAAAGTGGAACTAGACTTATGGGTGCATGGGCGCCACCCCCCATCCATGCGCCCGGCCCCTTTCAGGACACTGAACGCATGGATTCCTATGGCGGGGGTGGGAGGGGTGGTGCTTTTTGAAGCAGCTGATTGGAGCCAGAGGCTTTAATAGGCTTCAAAATAGGGTGGGCTCGGGGGCTCAGAGAGTGCGCCCTGATCCCACCCAATTGTGTGGCGATAGCGAATTAATTTTCTCTGTTTTCACACTAACCTTCCTCCCCGCCAATCAGGAGGCAGGGCGTCAGACCTGTTTCCTGATTGGCCAAAGCGCCAGGCCACCCTATTGGATGCCTGGTGCTTAGGAAGAGGAGTGGAGGAGACACATGCTGGAGCGGAGGTCACTGCTGCTCTGGTGCACTTGGAGGAGCTGCTGCCTGGCGGTAAGTGCCAGCCAGGGGGTCTGTCAGAGCTGCGTGCAGGGGGTTGGGGGTGCTGCCAGAGCTACGAGCCCCATGAGCGGGGGGGGGGGGTCGGTGGGCACAAGTAGCTGCATATACTGGGCACAAGTGGCTGCATATACTGGGCATAAGTGGCTGCATTTGATGGGCACAAGTGGCTGCATTTGATGGGCACAAGTGGCTGCATTTGATGGGCACAAGTGGCTGCATTTGATGGGGACAAGTGGCTGCATATGATGGGCACAAGTGGCTGCATATGATAAGCATAAGTGGCTGAATTTGATGGGCACAATGGCTGCATATGATGGGCACAAGTGGCTGCATATGATGGGCACAAGTGGCTGCATTTGATAGGCACAAGTGGCAGCATTTGATGGGCACAGTGGCTGCATATGATGGGCACAAGTGGCTGCATATGATGGGCACAGTGGCTGTGTTTGATGGGCACAATGGCTGCAATTGATGGGCACAAAGGCTGCAATTGATGGGCACAATGGCTGCATTTGATGGGCACAGTGAGGCTGCAATTGATGGGGGGGTCAGTATTTTTCAGTTTGTTTGTGCCTCCCAAAAAATTTTGAACACCAGCCGCCACTGCTTCATTGCCATTTTTTTCCCTTCATCTGGAGGAGGAGGGCGGTTCAACTGGCTGATTATAGAGATGACCTAGGACCGCAAAATATCCCTGATCATCTCTATGGTCTAAGAAACCGGAAGCAGAGAGTATTTTGTCACTTCCAGTTTTGGGCTAAAGTAAACGGCCTATGAAAGCATGTGCTCAAACCAATCTTGGTTTGATCAGATGCTTTTAAGGGCAGAAGTGAGATCTTGGGTCTAATTGACCTCAGATGGCTCAAAAAAGAGGGCCTATCATGGCCCTTGCTATTACATGTTGTTCATCCCTTGTGATAGCTATAAATGTAATCAAAATAAATAATATAAATAAATAGTGTAAAAAAAGAAATAAGATAAATATCTAAAAAAATGTAAAATGCCCTTGTCCCTCCAGTGCTCGTGTGCAAAGGCAAGCAAATACGTAGGTCATGCATGCATATGTAAACAGTGTTCACACCACATACAGTGTCATGAAAAAGTATTCATATGCCTTGAAATTTTCCACATTTTGTCATGTTACAACCAAAAACGTAAATGTATTTTATTGGGATTTTATGTGATAGACCAACACAAAGTGGCACATAATTGTGAAATGAAAGGAAAATACATGGTCTTTGCAAACTTTTTACAAATAAATATGTGAAAAGTGTGGCGTACATTTGTATTCAGCCCCCTTTACTCTGATACCCCTAACTAAAATCTAGTGGAACCAATTGCCTTCAGAAGTCACCTAATTAGCAAATAGAGTCTATCTGTGTGTAATTTAATCTCAGTATAAATACAGCTGTTCTGTGGAGCCCTCAAAGGTTTTTTCAGAGAACCTTAGTAAACAAATAACATCATGAAGGCCAAGGAACACACCAGACAGGTCAGGGATAAAGTTGTGGGGAAGTGTAAAGCAGGGTTAGGTTATAAAAATATATCCCAAGCTTTGAACATCTCACAGAGCTCTGTTCAATCCTTCATCCGAAAATGGAAAGAGTATGGCACAACTGCAAACCTACCAAGACATGGCCGTCCACCTAAACTGACCGGCCGGGCAAGGAGAGAATTCATCAGAGAAGCAACCAAGAGGTCCATGGTAACTCTGGAGGAGCTGCAGAGATCCACAGCTCAGGTGGAAGAATCTGTCCACAGGACAACTATTAGTCGTGCTCTCCACAAATCTGACCTCAATGGGGGAGTGGCAAGAAGAAAGGCATTGTTGAAAGAAAGCCATAAGAAGTCTTGTTTTCAGTTTGAAAGAAGCCATGCGGGGGACACAGCAAACACATGGAAGAAGGTGCTCTGGTCAGATGAGACCAAAGTTGAACTTTTTGGCCTAAAAGCAAAACGCCATGTGTGGCGGAAAATTAATACTGCACATCACCCTGAACACACGAGCCCCACCGTGAAACATGGTGGTGGCAGCATCATGTGGTGGGGATGCTTTTCTTCAGCAGGGACAGAAAAGCCGGTCAGAGTTGATGGGAAGATGGATGGAGCCAAATACAGGACAATCTTAGAAGAAAACCTATTAGCGTCTCCAAAAGACTTGAGACTGGGGCAGAACACCTTCCAGCAGGACGACGACCCTAAACATACAGCCAGAGCTACAATGGAATGGTTTGGATCAAAGCATATTCCGCCAGCAAAAGTCCGATGAGAGCTTTTGGTCCGCAAATACGACCGTGTGTATGGCTCCATCTGACTTTTTCTGGCGGAATCCCAGCCAGCAAAAGATTGAGAGCATGTTCTCAATTTTTCGGCCGGAAAAAAGTTCCGATCTGAAATTCCGATCTTCTGTACCAATTCCTGATGCGCAAGATCCCTACGCATGATCGGAAACAATGAATGCGACGCATGCTGGGAAGCATTGAACTTTCTCGGCTCGTTGTAGTGTTGTATGCCACCGCGTTCTTGACAGTCGTAAGTTCAGCAAACTTTTGTGTGACCGTGTGTATGCAAGCCAAGCTTGAGCGGAATTCCGTCTGAAAAATCTTTAATCTTGGAAATTCCGCTTGTGTGTACGCGGCATAAGGCTCCATGCATACTGGATGCTGTAATAATGTTATAAAAACGTCAGTAGCTTTGCAGTGAGTCTTTCAGCGGTTTTTAACGTTTTTGCAATAGCGCTTTTTAGTGTTTTTCAGCATTAGCGTTTCTTAGCTTTTTTAATTTTTCAATGGATCAAAAATGCTAAAAAACGCTGGTGAGCCACGTTTTTGAGCGTTTATCGGCGTTTGGCCTTTTTAGCGTTTTTTTCAAAAAACAACACTTTGAATGCCATTTTCGGGCGTTCAGAAAAAAGCCCATAAACTCCACTGCTCATTAAAGCTGATAAACGTCCATGTGTTCATGGACACATAGGCTAACATAGAGTGGAGTTTATGGGCTTTTAAATAAAATGCTCAAACTCCAATAAACTGCAGTTTATCAGCCTAAGGCCTCATGCACACTGGACGTTAAAATAACGTTATAAAAACGCCAGTAGCTTGGCAGTGAGTTTTTCAACTTTTTTCAACTTTTTTCAGCTTTTTTCAACGTTTTTGCAATAGCGGTTTTTAGCGTTTTTTAAGCGTTTTCCGCGTTAGCGTTTTTTTGCGTTTTTTTTTTTTTTGGAGAACTTTTTAATTTTTTTTTTTTCAGTGGATCAAAAACGTTAACCACTTGACGACCGCCTCACGCTGATGTACGTCGGCAAGGTGGCACGGACAGGCAAAATCACGTACAGGGTACGTGATTTGCCTTCCGCGGGTGGGGGGTCCGATCGGTCCCCCCCCCCGGTGCCCGAGGCGGTCGCCATTTCTTCCCGGGCGATGAAAGGTCAGGGGGAGACCATCCATTGTTGGCCACCCCCTCCCGATCGCTCCCGGCGAATGAAAATGCTTCCTTTCCCTCTGTAATGTAAACAGAGGGAAAGGAAGTGATGTCATCTCTCCTCGAGCCGGTCTTTTCGTCGCCGCGCCGAGGAGAGAAGACATCCAAGTAAGTGCACCAACACTACACATTCAGTAGAACACGCCAGGCACACTTGTCACCCCCCATCACCCCCCGATCACCCCCTGATCACCCCCCTGTACCCCCTGTCACTCTGACACCAATAGCATTTTTTTTTTTTTGCATTGGTGTCAGTTTGTGTCAGTTAAAAGTTTTAGGGCAGTTAGGTTAGCCCCCTTTAGGTCTAGGGTACCCCCCCTTAGGTCCAGGGTACCCCCCTAACCCCCCCTAATAAAAGTTAACCCCTTGATTACCCCCCGTCACCAGTGTCGCTAAGCGATCGTTTTTCTGATCGCTGTATTAGTGACACAGGTGACGCTAGTTAGGGAGGTAAGTATATAGGTTCGCTGTCAGTGTTTTATAGCGACAGGGACCCCCATATACTACCTGCTAAAGGTTTTAACCCCCTGATTGCCCCCTAGTTAACCCTTTCACCAGCGATCACCGTATAAGTGTTACGGGTGACGCTGGTTAGCTAGTTTGTTTTTTGTAGTTTATTACAGTTTATTACAGTTTATTATAGTTTTAGGGCACCCGCCGTTTATTACCCTATAAAGGTTTAACCCCCTAATTGCCCGGCGGTGATAGAAGTTAAGTTTTTAGGATCAGATAAGGTCTGCGTCGCCCCAGGCAGCGTCAGGTTAGCGCCAGTACAGCTAAAACCCACGCACGCAGCATACACCTCCCTTAGTGCTATAGTATCTGAACGGATCGATATCTGATCCGATCAGATCTATACTCCCCAGCAGTTTAGGGTTCCCTGAAACGCAGTGTTAGCGGGATCAGCCCAGATACCTGCTAGCACCTGCGTTTTGCTCCTCGGCCCAGCCCTGCCCAGCCCACCCAAGTGCAGTATCGATCGATTACTGACACTTACAAAACACTAAGCACACATAACTGCAGCGGTCGCAGAGTCAGGCCTGATCCCTGCGATCGCTAATGCCGCGTACACACGGTCGGACTTTTCATCTACAAAAGTCCGACAGCCTGTCCGACAGACTTTCGGCGGACTTGCGGCGGACTTGCGGCAGACTTTCTAACGAACAGACTTGCCTACACACGACCACACAAAAGTCCGACGGATTCGTACGTGATGACGTACACCGGACTAAAATAAGGAAGTTGATAGCCAGTAGCCAATAGCTGCCCTAGCGTGGGTTTTTGTCCGTAGGACTAGCATACAGACGAGCGGACTTCGGGGTCCGTCGTAGTTACGACGTAAAGATTTGAAGCATGTTTCAAATCTAAAATACGTCGGATTTGAGTCTAAAAAAGTATGTTGAAAGTCCGGAGAAGCCCACACACGATCGGATTACCATCTAGCTTTAGTCCGTCAGCGTCCGTTGGACTTTTGTAGATGAAAAGTCCGACCGTGTGTACGCGGCATAACAGTTTTTTGGTAGCGTTTTGATACAGTCGCCAACAGTCAGGAGCTTTTTTGCCTGTGAGTCTCACTAGTGTACCCCTAAATTTAGAGGCCAAAATGGCAAATCCAAGGTACACGAAGAGGCCTACAGGATTCTGAGCATGACTGATAGTGAAGAGGAAGTCACTCATCTGTCAAGTTCAGGCTCAGAATACGAACCTGTAGAGGACAGCGGCTCCATGACAGATAGCTCTGACGACAGGGTTGTGGTCCCTGCTAGGGTCAGGCGTACCAGACCCCGAACTTATGCTGTCCTTGAAGTGCAAGAACCGCAGGGCTCTCGTATGGAGCAGAGCACTACTAGCGCCGCTATTCCTTCTGGTGAACTGGCAAGCACCAGCGGCCTAGTACACCCTGGTCGTACATCCAGCACTGCAGTATCACGTGGTGACGTGGCGAGTCCCATAAGTGCAGTTCAAGCTGGCGAGGTGGCAAGCAGTAGTAGTGTCCCGCTGCCACCAAGAAGACAAAGACAGGCCCGTTGTGCCCATAGTGCCCTTCCTGCTGCATTGGCCAATCCGAATTGGGAACCTTCCACTTCTGCAGCACCCGTACTTCCCCCTTTCACTGGCCAACCCGGAATTCAGGTGGAAACAGTTGACTTTATGCCACTGGATTTTTATTCACTGTTTTTCACCGAAGATCTCTATAGATCTATTGTGGACCAAAGCAATTTGTACGCTGGTCAACACATCGCCACTATTCCCCAGTCCTCCCTTGCCAGAGATTGGAGACCAATTACGGTCTCCGAATTTAAGACCTTTCTGGGCCTTTCCCTCCTCATGGGGTTGAATAAAAAGAGTAAGTTGCGGTCATATTGGTCCACTGACCCAATTTACCATTCACCCTTGTTCTCTGCTTCCATGACCAGGGCACGATACGAGCAGATTTTGCGGTTCATGCACTTCAACGACAATGAACTCTGTCGTCCTCGTGGAGACCCTGCATACGATCGGCTCTACAAAATTCGGCCCCTCGTAAACCACTTCAACCAACGTTTTGCAGACTTGTTTACCCC
Organism: Lithobates clamitans; assembly: GCA_037952925.1. Classification (NCBI taxonomy): domain Eukaryota; kingdom Metazoa; phylum Chordata; class Amphibia; order Anura; family Ranidae; genus Lithobates; species Lithobates clamitans. The sequence continues at coordinate 935,351 of JBBGZY010001611.1, forward strand.
CCATCAAGTTGTCTGCGTTGATGAGTCCCTGATTAAGTTTTCTGGCCGCTTGTCATTCAAACAGTACCTTCCCAGCAAGCGTGCCAGATACGGGGTCAAGATGTATAAGCTCTGTGACAGGGCCACAGGCTATACATGTAGATTTATGGTTTACGAGGGAAGAGATAGTCACGTAGAGCCGACAAACTGCCCTGACTACATAGGAAGCGCTGGCAAGATAGTGTGGGACTTGGTGTCACCCTTATTCGGAAAGGGGTACCACTTGTACGTGGACAATTATTATACGAGCGTGCCACTTTTTAGTCACTTGTTTGATCAGCAGATTGGAGCATGTGGCACCGTGCGACCTAATCGCCGGGGCTTTCCCCAGCGGCTTGTAGATTCCCGTCTTAGGCTGGGGGAGAGAGCCTGCTTGAAGTATAATAATTTGCTCGCTATGAAGTGGAGGGATAAGAAGAATGTTTTCGTTCTCATCTCCCTTCATGCAGACACGACGACCCAAATTTCTACGGCGACTGGTGTTGTGGAGAAACCCCTCTGTGTCCACGAATACAACCTTAATATGGGAGGGGTGGACCTCAACGACCAGTTGTTGGCGCCGTACTTAGTTGCCCGTAAGGCCAGACGCTGGTACAAAAAAGTGTCTGTATACTTATTTCAATTGGCTTTGCTGAATGCTCATGTGCTATACAGAGCTTCAGGACGGACTGGATCCTTCCTAAAATTCCAGGAAGAGATCGTCAGAGCCCTTCTGTTTCCAGACGGTGCTCTACCTCACCTTCCCCAACCAAATGCAGTAAGCCGGCTGCATGAGAGGCATTTTCTTTATGTCCTCCCGAGTACCCCTACCCAACGAGCCCCCCAAAAAAGATGTCGTGTCTGCAGCAAGCGCGGATTTAGGCGTGACACCCGGACTTATTGTCCCTCCTGTCCTGGCAATCCTGGTCTTTGCATGGGTGAATGCTTTGAACGCTACCATACATTAGTTGAGTATTAGCGTAGGGTTCAGCACTGCACAGACTAGGCACACTAACACAGGGTCTCCCAAGATGCCATTGCATTTTGAGAGACCCAAACCTGGAACAAAAGTTACAAAAGTTAAAAGTTACTAAAAAAAAGTGTAAAAAAATAAAATAAAAAAAAATTAAAAAAAATAAAAACACAAAAAAAAATATAAAATAAAAAAACCAAAAATAGTTGTTGTTTTATTGTTCTCTCTCTCTCTATTCTCTCTCTATTGTTCTTCTCTTTTTTACTCTATTCTATTCTGCAATGTTTTATTGTTATTATGTTTTACCATGTTTCCTTTTCAGATTTTTCATACTTTACCGTTTACTGTGTTTTGTTGGTAACCATTTTATTGTTTTCAGGTACGCCATTCAGTTGCAGCGCGGATTTATTTATCTTGACAGCAACAGCGTTTGCTCCCACGATATATAAAGCCGTGACTCCAGCGCTGTCGGAGGTGATTTCACCACCACAGTTACATACTTCAGCATATATGCCGAAGCGTGGGGGCAGCAGTGGGTGGAGGAGCAATTTGCTCCTGCCTTTTGCGGGAGGATGCCCCCATGCTTCGGTATATATAAATGGTGCATGTATGCCCATCATTAGAAGTGGGTGGATGAAGGGAGGTATTCTAATGGTGGGCATACCCACCGATCAATATCTTTTTTTCGTTCAGCCCACAGGCTGCATGAAAAAAAAGTTTACAATATATGCCTAACAAGGACCAGCAACGTACTGGTATGTTGCTGGACTTTGAGTGGTTATACCAGAATGATGCCTGCAGGTTTAGGTATCATCTTGGTATCATTCTTTTCAGCCAGCGGTCGGCTTTCATGTAAAAGCAATCCTAGCGGCTAATTAGCCTCTAGACTGCTTTTGCAAGCAGTGGGAGGGAATGCCCCCCCTCCCCCACCGTCTTCCATGTTTTTCTCTGGCTTTCCTGTCCCAACAGGGAACCTGAAAATGCAGCCGGTGATTCAGCCAGCTGACCATAGAGCTGATCAGAGACCAGAATGGCTCCAAACATCTCTATGGCCTAAGAAACCGGAAGCTACGAGCATTTCATGACTTAGATTTCGCCGAATGTAAACAGCGCCATTGGGAAATTGGGAAAGCATTTTATCACACCGATCTTGGTGTGGTCAGATGCTTTGAGGGCAGAGGAGAGATCTAGGGTCTAATAGAGCCCAATTTTTTAAAAAAAGAGTACCTGTCACTACCTATTGCTATCATAGGGGATATTTACATTCCCTGAGATAACAATAAAATTAATAAAAAAAAAATAAAAATGAAAGGAACAGTTTAAAAATAAGATAAAAAAGCAAAAAAATAATAAAGAGAAAAAAAAAAAAAAAGCACCCCTGTCCCCGCCTGCTCTCGCGCAAAGGCGAACGCAAGCGTCGGTCTGGCGTCAAATGTAAACAGCAATTGCACCATGCATGTGAGGTATCACCGCGAAGGACAGAACGAGGGCAGTAATTTTAGCAGTAGACCTCCTCTGTAAATCTAAAGTGGTAACCTGTAAAGGCTTTTAAAGGCTTTTAAAAATGTATTTATTTTGTCGCCGCTGCGCGTTTGTGCGCAATTTTAAAGCATGTCATGTTTGGTATCCATGTACTCGGCCTAAGATCATCTTTTTTATTTCATCAAACATTTGGGCAATATAGTGTGTTTTAGTGCATTAAAATTTTAAAAAGTGTGTTTTTTCCCCAAAAAATGCGTTTGAAAAATCGCTGCGCAAATACTGTGTGAAAAAAAAATATGAAACACCCACCATTTTAATCTGTAGGGCATTTGCTTTAAAAAAAAAAGTCCCACACATGTGGTATCCCCATACTCAGGAGAAGCAGCAGAATATATTTTGGGGTGTAATTCCACATATGCCCATGGCATGTTTGAGCAATATATCATTTAGTGACAACTTTGTGCAAAAAAAAAAAAAAAAGTGTTACTTTCCCGCAACTTGTGTCAAAATATAAAATATTCCATGGACTCAACATGCCTCTCAGCAAATAGTTTGGGGTGTCTACTTTCGAAAATGGGGTCATTTGGGGGGGTTTTGTGCCATCTTGGCATTTTATGGCCTTCAAAACTGTGATAGGTAGTGAGGAGTCAAATCACAACATTATGCCCTTAGAAATCCTGAAGGCGGTGCTTGGTTTTCGGGGCCCCGTATGCGGCTAGGCTCCCAAAAAGTCCCACACATGTGGTATCCCCATACTCAGGAGAAGCAGCTAAATGTATTTTGGGGTGCAATTCCACATATGCCCATGGCCTGTGTGAGAAATATATCATTTAGTGACAACTTTGTGCAAAAAAAAAAAAAATTGTCACTTTCCCGCAACTTGTGTCAAAAAAGAAAGTATTCCATGGACTCAACATGCCTCTCAGCAAATAGCTTGGAGTGTCTACTTTCCAAAATGGGGTCATTTGGGGGGGTTTTGTGCCATCTGGGCATTTTATGGCCTTCAAAACTGTGATAGGTAGTGAGGAATGAAATCAAAAATTTATGCCCTTAGAAATCCTGAAGGCGGTGATTGGTTTTCGGGGCCCCGTACGTGGCTAGGCTTCCAAAAAGTCCCACACATGTGGTATCCCCATACTCAGGAGAAGCAGCTGAATGTATTTTGGGGTGCAATTCCACATAGGCCCATGGCCTGTGTGAGCAATATATCATTTAGTGATAACTTTTTGTAAATATTTTTTTTTTTTTTTTTTTTGTCATTATTCAATCACTTGGGACAAAAAAAATAAATATTCAATGGGTTCTACATGCCTCTCAGCAATTTCCTTGGGGTGTCTACTTTCCAAAATGGGGTCATTTGGGGGTGTTTTGTACTGCCCTGCCATTTTAGCACCTCATGAAATGACATAGGCAGTCATAAACTAAAAGCTGTGTAAATTCCAGAAAATGTACCCTAGTTTGTAGACGCTATAACTTTTGCGCAAACCAATAAATATACGCTTATTAACTTTTTTTTTACCAAAGACATGTGGCCGAATAAATTTTGGCCTAAATGTATGACTAAAATTGAGTTTATTGGATTTTTTTTATAACAAAAAGTAGAAAATATCATTTTTTTTCAAAATTTTCGGTCTTTTTCCGTTTATAGCGCAAAAAATAAAAATGGCAGAGGTGATCAAATACCATCAAAAGAAAGCTCTATTTGTGGGAAGAAAAGGACGCAAATTTCGTTTGGGTACAGCATTGCATGACCGCGCAATTAGCAGTTAAAGCGACGCAGTGCCAAATTGGAAAAAGACCTCTGGTCCTTAGGCAGCATAATGGTCCGGGGCTCAAGTGGTTAAAAAAACGCTGGTGAGCGACGTTTTTGAGTGTTTATCGACGTTTATCAGTCTTAGAACGTTTTTACAGATGAAAAACGTCTCTCAGAACCCACTAGTTTTGGGGTTTTTTTTACTGCTCAAAAATGCCACTGCCCAAAACTGCTGATAACAGCCTACAGTATGTGTGCATGGACACATAGGATAACATGATGGTGAGTTTAATGACTGTAGAAAAAAACGTCTACTGCCAAAAACAGCTGCTGTAAAAACGTCCAAAAACGTCCAGTGTGCATGAGGCCTAAAGGTGTTGTATGAACAGTAAAATACAGTATATAAAATATACAAATTGTTTCTAGAATACATTTTGTGGGCAGGGGAGTAAAATGTGTACTGTCTACTAGTGGGGTGTTTAATGCGCCATGCATCCAAAAGGCGAAGGGAGCGAAGAAGTTTGCGAAAGGAGGTAGACAGAGCATGGGCCCGGTTAGATGCATTGGGGTTAAACAGGGTCTGTCTATCCTTTGACGCAGAGTAAACAGCATTACAATCCCTACCTGCTATTGTGAAGAGAGAAGTAAATTCTTACAAAACCCTCCATGCCTTGTCAGAAAAAAATAAATCAAATTAACACAATAAAATACGGGAATGCAAAACATTTATTGACATGCTGGAAGGCTCTGGATAGGGCTGGGTGTCACTGTGAGGGGTGGGGGGGGTGGTTGTGGAGTGGGTTGCAGGACTCATGAAGCAAGCTTGGTGGCCCTGTAGAGGATGAGATTTCTGGAGGAAGTTGGGGGGGCGGGGTACTATGGGACACTGTTGGAGGCTGGATGCACTGTGGGGGGGGGGGGGGGGAGTGGAGGCTCTGCAGCATGCTAGTGGACAATGTGTGAGGCTGAGAACCCTCATGGAGCTCCTGTAGGCTACTATGAGAGGTTGGGGGCACTATGAGAGATGGGAGGCACAGTGGGACACTGTTGGAAGTTGGGGATACTATAGGGGGCTGGAGGCTCTGCTGCATGCTAGTGGACACTGTGGGAGGCTGAGAGCGTGCATGGAGCTCCTGTGGGCTACTATGGGAAGTTGGGGGCAATATGGGAGATGGGAGGCACTGTGGGACACTGTTGGAAGTTGGGGGTACTATAGAGGGCTAGAGGCTCTGCTGCATGCTGGTGGACACTGTGGGAGGCTGAGAGCCTGCATGGAGCTTCTGTGGGCTACTATGGGAGGTTGGGGGCCCTATGGGAGATGGGAGGTACTGTGGGACACTGTTGGAAGATGGAGGCACTATGGAGGGCTGGAGGCTCTGTTGCATGCTCATGGACACTGTGGGAGGCCTAGAACCCTCATGGAGCTCCTCTAGGCCACTATGAGAGGCACAGTGGGAAACCGTTGGAAGTTGGGGGTACTATAGAGAGGTGGAGATTCTGCAGCAGACTGAGGGGCACTGTGGGACACTATTGGCAGTTGGGGGCACTATGGAGGACTGGAGGCTCTGCAGCAGGCTGTGGGGCACGGTGGGAGTGAGGGTATACAGGGAGCCCCTGTGGGCCACTGTGGTAGTTTAGGGGCACTATGGGAGCTGGGCGCAACTGTGGGACACTGTTGGAAGTTGGGGGCACGATGGAGGGCTGGAGGTTCTGTAGCAGACTAAGGGGTACGTGGGACACTGTTGGAGGTCGGGGTCACTATAGAGGACTGGAGGCTCTGCTTCGGGTTGGGAGGCACTGAGGGAGGCAGGGAGCCCCCATAGGCCACTATGGGAGGTTGAGGGGCACTATAGAATTTGGGAGGCACTTTAGGAGGTTAAAGTGGATGTAAATCCTCACATATACCCAGTGAAGTAAACAGCCTCACATGATACACAAAGATGAAACAAATCTCCCTACATACATTTTACATGTATATCTGCTGTCTTCAGCTTTATATACTGTTTAGAAAGTTCAGATTGTGTTGAGATTTTCTGTTCCTGTTGAACACTGCAGTGAAGCCTGGGCATACAGCCAAGACAGCTGATTGGAGGAAAGGCACACACCCCCTCTCATCATAGGTAGAGACTTTCAGAGCTGATCGTTGAATGGGTCAGGGCTCTGTTAATCCATTTATAGCATCCTCCCCAACACAAAACGCTGACTGCTTTTATCATATGTGATGGAGAACTTGTCATAAGTTATCAGGCTGATAACAGAAGAACGGGGCAGGAGATAGCTATGGGACATAGTGCTTTGAAAAGAGATAACTAAACACTGCAGATATACAGTGGGTGTGGAAAGTATTCAGACCCCCTTAAATTTTTCACTCTTTGTTATATTGCAGCCATTTGTTAAAATCATTTAAGTTCATTTTTTTTCCTCATTAATGTACACACAGCACCCCATATTGACAGAAAAACACAGAATTGTTTAAATGTTTGCAAATTTATTAAAAAAAGAAAAACGGAAACATCACATGGTCCTAAGTATTCAGACCCTTTTCTGTGACACTCATATATTTAACTCAGCTGTCCATTTCTTCTGATCATCCTTGAGATGGTTCTACACCTTCATTTAAGTCCAGCTGTGTTTGATTATACTGATTGGACTTGATTAGGAAAGCCACACACCTGTCTATATAAGACCTTACAGCTCACAGTGCATGTCAGAGCAAATGAGAATCATGAGGTCAAAGGAACTGCCTGAAGAGCTCAGAGACAGAATTGTGGCAAGGCACAGGTCTGGCCAAGGTTACAAAAAAATTTCTGCTGCACGTATGGTTCCTAAGAGCACAGTGGTCTCCATAATCCTTAAATGGAAGACGTTTGGGACGACCAGAACCCTTCCTAGAGCTGGCCGTCCGGCCAAACTGAGCTATCGGGGAGAAGAGCCTTGGTGAGAGAGGTAAAGAAGAACCCAAAGATCACTGTGGCTGAGCTCCAGAGATGCAGTCGGGAGATGGGACAAAGTTGTAGAAAGTCAACCATCACTGCAGCCCTCCACCAGTCAGGGCGTTATGGCAGAGTGGCCCTACGGAAGCCTCTCCTCAGTGCAAGACACATGAAAGCCTGCATGGAGTTTGCTAAAAAACACCTGAAGGACTCCAAGATGGTGAGAAATAAGATTCTCTTGTCTGACGAGACCAAGATAGAACTTTTTGGCCTTAATTCTAAGCGGTATGTGTGGAGAAAACCAGGCACTGCTCATCACTTGTCCAATACAGTCCCAACAGTGAAGCATGGTGATGACAGCATCATGCTGTGGGAGTGTTTTTCAGCTGACAGGACGACTGGTTGCAATCGAGGGAAAGATAAATGCAGCCAAGTACAGGGATATTCTGGACGAAAACCTTCTCCAGAGTGCTCAGGACCTCAGACTGGGCCGAAGGTTTAGCTTCCAACAAGACAATGACCCTAAGCACACAGCTAAAATAACGAAGGAGTGGCTTCACAACAACTCCGTGACTGTTCTTGAATGGCCCGAGCCCCGTCTTAAACCCAATTGAGCATCTCTGGAGAGACCCAAAAATGTCTGTCCACCAACGTTTACCATCCAACCTGACAGAACTGGAGAGGGTCTGCAAGGAGGCATGGCAGAGGAGTCTCAAATCCAGGTGTGAAAAACTTGCTGCATCTTTCCCCAAAAGACTCATGGCTGTATTAGATCAAAAGGGGCTTCTACTAAATACTGAGCAAAGGGTCTGAATACTTAGGACCATGCAATATTTCAGTTTTTCTTTTTTTAATAAATCTGCAAAAATGTCAACAATTCTGTGTTTTTCTGTCAATATGGGGTGCTGTGTGTACATTAATGAGGAAAAAAAATAAACTTAAATGATTTTAGCAAATGGCTGCAATATAACAAAGAGTGAAAAATTTAAGGGGGTCTGAATACTTTCCGTCCCCACTGTATGTGCCCAGCTCGAATTTCATGAATCAGGTTTACATCCACTTCAAGAGACCTAAAGTTGGCTGGAAACCTTGGAGATGGGAGGCCAAGGCCCGGCAGTGGGCCCAAGGTCTGGTGGTTGAGAACCACTGTTCATGTTGTAGTGTCCTATTTACACCTGAAACAGACATTGCTATATACAGAATAGCGGAATATCTATCTGTAGCAATCACTCTCAGTGGAGCTGCTGGTTTAAAGCGGGCTGTTACTGTCACCTTCATTACCTCTATTTCACCAGAACCAGGTCTAGGGTCCCGTTGAGTTTAATACCAGACAGTGTAGGCACCGGACACTTGAGTATCTTTTCCAATGCTTTATTAAACGTAAATTGAAGGAAGCTGCAGGAAAGAGGTAGAAGGAGAGTTGTAGGGAAGTTCAAATACCTTTTCTTAGTGTAGTATTAGGAATTGAAAGCTTATAGATGAATGTACTCTCTTTTTAGAGTTGAATCTTTGCCCGCCTGGATAGGTTTCTCTCACTAACCTAGCAGCCAGTACGCAGCATGAACAAAAGTCTCTGCCACAGACTTGATTGGAACAAAACCCGTACGATCCTGTGCCACAGGATATAATGGTTTACAATGAACAGCAAACACAGCACTAGAACCTTTAAGCCGACCCGGCAGTACTATGCGGTAGGATTACTTTAGGATGCGTCCTCCAACTGAGTCACCAGGCCCCCCTCCAGACCAGCACTCTGCATGATCCTTCCATGACGGGTCCTCCCCTGGGATCTTCTCAGTTGTCCAGCTTCTTCCCGTAGGACAGACAGCCCAGGACCATTCTTTTGCCGCTGTGGTAGGCCCCAGACAGGCTTCTGGGCCCACCCACACGCTGCAGCGACGTGGGCCTCCCGGTCGGAGGACCACGAGGTAGTACTCCTAGCACATACCTTTCGGCCAGGAGGGCCTAAAACATGGCGTCTGCCCCATAAATACCCTCTCCCAGAATGCAACTCTGAGGACCACCTCCACCGAGTAATCTCCGGGACAGAGGAGCACTCATACACTTCAACGGGTTGCCTTTCCAACACCAACCCATGGTGACAACGACACCTACAGGCACATGGTGAAACTACATGCAACTCAGCCAAGCTGGAACAGAGGCAAATCTGACTATGTATGAACAGATAACCCACTAAATTTACCTATAAGCAGTAGATTGAAAATCTACCAACGCTACATATCCAATTGCTTTACAAGTCAGCTCTAGCTGTCCTAATCTAGAATTCCATCTTTTTCTTTTCCCCATAAATACATGCCCTTGAAATGTTCTATCACGGCAGACTTGAAAAAGCCCCTTTAATATAAAGAAAAACGGACAGCAGATTTAGAAATATGGCAATCGATAGCAATGTAATATGCAGCCATCTTTCAGCAGAGAATAGATTGCACAGGACTCTGGAGAAGACGTTCGCTTCCCCCGCAGGTAACTTTTTAACTTAGTTTGACACGATACTTAAAGTGATTTTTATTTCATCATCTCGTATTACTCCGCTATCCAGTGTATAATCTCTCTTTTATGCTGCAATATTGCATTTTTCTGACAGGACTGGAATTAATAGAGGACGATGGCGTTGAAATAAAATAGGGCCTCAGATAGAAAATGTAACTAGTGTATTGTGGAGCTAATAAGGGAGAGATCAAGGGTCTTTTGGCAGTACACCTATCAATCATCATAGTGGAAGTCGGAAGGAAGGAACGAATGGTGTAAAACAGGCTTGCCGAATCAATCAGCGCTCTCAGTAAAAAAATGCTGACATCTGAACAACTAAATAAGGAAAAAAAAAAGCAGGAAATTGTTTAATAGATGTTGTTTGTGAAATCACCAAATGCAACCAACTGAAGTGGATCTTGCAGGAGAAAAATACTAACAAATGAATGACACTGTACGTTTGGCGCATTATATTGCAGTATATTATAGTGTATCCATGGAGTGTTTCTGTGTAGTGTGAGTACTCAAATTAAAGTGCACCAAACACCTCTTTACATTGATTAAAGTGCATCCACATACAGATTTTAATTTCTTCTTTACATTTGCTTATAAGCACCGCCTCCCCCCTCCCAATGTTGTCCTGGGAGGACAACAAGGAGAGGCAGACGTTCCCTTGGCACTGTAAGGGGGCCAGCAACAAATGTGTCCACAGGCAAAGGTGGACGTGGTGGTCAGTCCTCAGGCAGGACATAATTTTCTCTGTCTAGTGAGTTTGCCCGTGCTGTCCAGCCACAGCATGCAGAGGAGGTGGTGGACTGGTTTACTAAACCTTCCTCATCCTCCTCATCCTCTGTCACGCAAGCAGAGACAAGTGTGCAGTCCCCTGCAGTTGCCAGAGTGGATAAACCTGCCTCCTTGTCCATATTTATTCCTGCCATAGCTCCAAAATCAGCCATTGAGGAGTCAGCTGAGTTATTTGACCGTCAGCCACTTGCTCCTTGATGATGCCCAGCCATTACTGGATTCAGATGTTAGTTCTGAGGTTGAGGACGACAGGAACATGAGCCTAGAGAGAGGGGAGAACATTGGTAGACAAATTGGCATTCATGTTTCCAAAGCGGCAGCGTATTGCCAAGTTGTCTCCAGTGGTAATGATGAAGATGGAGGAGATGGAGATGATGATGATGATGATGATGATGAGGTCACTGATGCAACTTGGGTGCCAGATAGAGCAGAGGAGGAAACTGAAGGTGAGGTGGCACAACCCCAAGGAGGCCGACATCAAGAAAGATTAGAGATCAGCCACTCTATTCCATCACATTCTGCAGCTGTTATCTCCCGGCCCACTCCCCAAAGCTCAGCTGTCTGGGCCTTTTTCAGCACTTCTGCAGCAGATCGCACTGTTGATATCTGCAAACTGTGTCTCAGGCACATCAAATGTGGCAAAAACACCAACCATTTGGGTACCACATGCCTAACAAGGCATTTAATATCCAACCATTCAGCCCGTTGGCAAGAGCACCTAAAAGACACACAAAAGGGGCACAAATCTGTCCCTCCTCCTTACCCACTTCAGTCTGCCCCTGCAATACTAAGTCATTACCTTTCATCAGCCTCCACTGACAGGGATGATGGTAAAGCACAGGGTGTCCCAGGTCCTAGCAGCACATCTGCCAGCAGCACACCACCAGCTGTAAACTGTAGCTGGCAAATTTCTCTGCCCCATCTGTTGCAGTGGAAAAAAAAGAAAAAGTCCCTGCCACCCACATGCCCAGTGTCTGAATGCAAGCTTGTCAAAGCTGTTGGCTCTCCAACTTCTGCCTTTCAGCCTGGTGGATTCTGCCCCCTTCCGTAAATTCACACAATGTGCTGTAACACAATGGCAGGTTCCCAGTCGCTACTACTTTTCACGTAAGGCCGTTCCATCTCCCTACCATCACATGGAAGGGAATGTTCTCGCGTTGTTGGGCAAGGCAGTTAGCTGTAAAATCCATGTTACTGCTGACACATGGTCAAGCAAGCATGGGCAGAGACGATATATTTCGTTCACAGCACACTGGGTAACGCTGCTTGCAACTCGAAAGGATGCAGGACAGGGCTTGTTGCTGCAGCTTGTTGTGCCCCCACGTCTCTATAAAGCTGGTTGTGGTGATGCCAGACCTGTGAGCTCTACCCCTTCCTCCTCCTCCTCCACCTCCTCCATGCCTTCCTCTGCAGAATTTTCCTATGAACATCAGGTACCCCCTAAGCATTCAAAGGGCTATTTCCAGAGTCAGGCTAAAAGGTGCCATGCAGTGCTTCAGCTGGTATGTTTAGGGAACAGGAACCACTCTGGAGCAGAGATTCTTGCAGCTCTGCAGGGACAGGCCCAAAGGTGGTTCACACCATGCCAGCTGGAGCCAGGAATGGTGGTGTCCGATAATGGCTCAAACCTCCTGTCCGACCTTAGACAGGGAAAGTTGACACATGTGCCATGCCTGGCACATGTCCTCAATTTGATGGTGCAGCATTTCCTAAGCACATACCCAGGGTTGCAATATGTACTAAAACAGGCCAGAAGAGTCTGTAGCCATTTCAAGCAGTCATACACAGACAGTTAAATACGATTAATAGTGTGTTAAAACCCAGCTTAATAATAATAATAATAATAATACACAGTGCATAATACTGCAAACACTTGTAAAGGAATGTCCATAAGCATACGATTGCTGAAAAACTTGAAATGATATCACAAAAATATAATGATAATCCTTCCTCTGTGAACATAGGTGAAGTGAAGTGAAGAAAAATTGCAGACAAAAAAGTCACCACCACCTCAGTGTGAATTTCCTGCTCACCTTCCGAAAATAAAACCCCCTTGGGCCAGATATCACTTTCAAACAGGGATCTTCACTAGGATCAACTTGCATATTTTCCGTGTCTAGATAGTGATTCAAAGATTTGTCTGTGGTTCTCCAAAGATGATAGGTTCTTCCGAAATAAATTCAATCTCAACAAAGGTAAAAGAACATCATCGAGCAAGATTGCTGTATATTCATTAATTTCTACTTAGTACAGAATTTTCACTCACGGTGTACTTGATAAAAAACGCATATTAAACGATCAGTATTGCAAGCAGCTCTCCTCCTCACTGCTCGTCCAGTATAATGAAACCTAGGAGGTGACATCAATGAATCGCGTTGCAACACAGGTCACTTGACTTTCTCAAGGGAAATGTGACCAGTGACGCAACGCGCCGTGGGGAGCCGGTGACGTCACCTCCGGTGTTTCGTTATACCTGATGTGCAGTGAGGAGAGCTGCTTGCAATACTGATCGTTCAATATGCATTTTTTTATCAAGTAAAATGTGAGTGTTTAAGTAAAAAATAATGAATATACAGCAATCTTGCGCGATGATGTTCTTTTATCTTTTTCGAGATTGAATTTAATTCGGAAGAACCCATCATCTTTGGAGAACCACAGACAAATCTTTGAATCACTATCTAGACACGGAAAACATTTAAGCTGATCCTAGTGCTGATCCTTACGCGCTGGGTAAACTGTTGGCGCTATATAAATCCTGTATAATAATAATAATAATAATAATAATAATAATAGTGAGAATCCCTGTTTGAAAGTGATATCTGGCCCAAGAGGGTTTTATTTTCGGAAGGTGAGCAGGAAATTCACACTGAGGTGGTGGTGACTTTTTTGTCTGCAATTTTTCTTCACTTCACTTTATATATATTTTTTATCACCTAGGTTCACAGAGGAAGGATTATCAATATATTTTTGTGATATCATTTCAAATTTTTCAGCAATCGTATGCTTATGGGCATTCCTTTACAAGCATTTGCAGTATTATGCACTGTTTATTATTATTATTAAGCTGGGTTTTAGCGCACTATTAATCGTATTTAGCATTTATGTATGTGTTGTCAGAGCACATTTGAATAGTTGCAGCTGAATTCATTATTTAATTAGGTCCTTAATTTATCCGTATTAGCGCTTAAGTAAACTTAATCATACACAGGCAGTGCTCTGTTGGCTGAAATTCATCGGGAATTCCACCTGCCCGTAAACTGCCTAATTTGTGACATGCCCACCAGGTGGAACTCAACTTTGGGAATACTGCAGTGGCTATACATGCAGCAGAAGGCCGTCAATGAGTACCTGTGCCAGTACAGCACAACAACAGGCTCAGGCTGCCTTGGCCTTTTTCCCCACGCCAATGGCTGATCATTAATGATGCATGCACTGTATTGTCACCATTTGAGGAGGCCACAAGGATGGTGAGCAGTGACAGTGCATGAATCAGTGACACAATCCCTGTTGTGTTCCTGCTAGAGCAGACTCTGCGTGGCATTATGGACAGGACACTGGGGGCAGAGCAGCAGGAGGAAGAGGAGGACTTACTTTCCTTGCAAGGCCCACTTTATCCAGACACCGTCATTCCTATGTCACAGAACACACAGAGAGGGGGGAGGAGGATGAGGAGGATGAGGAGTAGGATTCTGGCATTTTCATAGGCTTCGAAGAAGAGGAAGACATGCATCAATCTGTAAGCAATGGCTTTCCAACCCCAGGACCCTTGGGAGCAGTACGTGACTGGGAGGAGGAAGTTCCAGATGCTGTCATCCTGAGTGACCCTGAGGAATCTGCTTCTCAAGCCTCTGCAAATTTGAGGCGCATGGGCAACCTCATGCTTCAAAGCCTGCGAAAGGACCCAAGAATACGTGGCATAAAGGAGAAGGATGATTACTGGTTGGCAACCCTCCTTGAATTGTATTAAATGTTTTTCCTTACTCCAGTAGGTTACAGTGTGGTAGAAAACGTAATTTTGAGTCTTCTGTTGTTCAAGAGAGGAGTGTTGGAGAAGGCGTACCGCCTAAGTGAGGCATTTTGGATTATTTTTAGTCCTTGCCGTCCAGGGCTTTCAGCTTCCACATTCCATCGGCAGTGTCTGCATCGCATGGTGGATGATTACTTCGGGCCAAAACAGAGATGGACAGCTTTCCAGCTGACGATCCACTGACTTAATGGGTCATGAGAATAGACCACTGGCCAGAACTTGCCCAGTATGCTATTGAGTGGTTGGGCTGCCCTGCATCCAGCATGCTTTCAGAGCAGGTATTCAGTGCTGCAGGAGGTTTCGTTACTTATCATAGAACACGTCTGTCCACAGACTCCGTGGACCGTTTGTCTTTTATAAAAACGAATCAGTCCTGGATTACCAGCTATGAAGCCCCTGATGCCGATGTCACTGATTAAGTCTTTTTGGGATGTGGAATCTCTGCAGGCCTTTGAGGCTGCCTAGCTTTGAGGGTGTTCAATCATTTCATCTGGAAGAATGGTTTTGGTATAGGTTGGTTTCATGGGCACAATTAACACCCAAAAGGCCAATTTATTCAGTACCTTTTTGACAGGTGCATATCATTGCAATTTTTTACAGCAAGGCCAATTCTTGCTTTCATCAAGAGTACCTCTATGGGGTTACGGTGGAAAGGCGCCACCGACACCCAAAGACCAATTTTCACGCACCCGTTACTTCTATCCAAAGTCAAAGTGACACCAGAATCAACAAAAATCTCTAATCTTGTTCCCAGTGCACTACATTGTGGCCTCATCATACACACTGGTTCCCCAGCTGTTGCTGAGCAAAATAAAGGCAGCTTGCAGGGAAAATTTCATTTTTTTGGGCTTTATAAATGCAATTATTGCTGCATACTTCTAGACATGGTACAGATCTGCCACTACAGGTAGGCTAAGGGAACCCCCCCAGGCACTATATTGGAAGGAATTTTTCATTTTTATGCATTCACTTTAAAAATAAAAAAATCACTGCTCATTTAAAAATGACGTTTTTCACAAACTTTTTTAAATTATTACATGTCCCCCAGGGCAGGACCCGGGCCCCTATAACCATTGTATGCCTAATTACTTGCATATAGGCCTTCAAAATGGGCACTTTTGATTTTTGACGTTCAGGTCCCATTGACTTTAATGGGGTTCATTTTTCGGGGTCCGAACTTTCGCAGTGTTCGAAAGTTCTGGTGCGAACTGAACACGGGTCCATTCGGCCCATCCCTAGTAGCTAATCACTTTCTCAATGGCACACAAAGCCATTTGACTTTCAACTGTGATCAGCTGTGGTCATATTGATTAGCTCAGCATGAAAAGAGCTTTCCTGGAGCATGACAGTCCCTGTAGTGCAATTGAAGCAAACAATTAACTATGGGTGGCAAGGCACTGTCACCAGGATCTCTGGGATAAAGTTGTGGACAGGCACAAGTCAGGAGTAGGGATGAGCCAACACCCCCCCCCCCCCCCTCAGTTTGGTTTGCACCAGAACTTGCTAACAGGCAAAAAATGAATACGAACACGCAAACACCATTAAAGTCTATGGAACACGGACAGGAAAAATCAAAAGTGCTCATTTTAAAGGCTTGTAAAGAAGATTATACCATAAAAAATGTTTGGGGACCCAGGTCCTGCCCCAGGGGGCATGTATCAATGCAAAAAAAAGTTTTGGGGGGGAACCCACGCTGTTTTATTCAATGATTTTTATCTATATTGCTGGGACCCGACAATACATTACAGTCGCAAGTAGTTTTAAATGAAATTTTTTCCTTTAGAAATGTCATTTTGCTGTGGTACTATTATAAACACTGGAAAAATGCGCTGCTTTACCGGCATACTAAGGACACCCCCCAGGCACGATATTTAAAGGAATATTTAATTTTTATTGTTTCACTTTAAGCATTATTAAAATCACTGCTCCTGAAAAAACGTCCGTTTTTAAAACTTTTTTGCATTGATACATGACAATGTATGTATGTATGTATGTTTTTCATGTTAGTGTCCCATAGACTTTAATGGCATTCCGCGGCTTTCGATTTTGCGGGGAACGCCGCATATTGTTCGCTGTTCGGCAAACACCCGATGTTCGAGTGGAACTTACATTCGACTCGAACATCGGGCTCATCCCTAGTCAGGAGATGGATAAACAAATGTCAAAGGTTTTATCAATGCCTAGAAGCACAGTGAATTCTATTATTAAGAAGTGGAAGGTATTTGGTAGAACACAGACCCTCCCTGGATCAGGACGTCGCTCCAAACTGGATGAAAGAGCCAGGAGGAAACTGATCAGAGAGGCCACCAAGAGGCCTACAGAAACATTGAAACAGTTTCAGGAATTGATGACAAAGAGTGGTCATTGTGGGCATGTGACAACAACATCACAAATTCTCTACAAATGTGACTTGTATGGGAGGGGTGCAAGAAAAAAGCCACTCCTCAAGAAAGGCCACATGGAGTCACGACTTTACTAAAACGCACCTTGAAGTTTCCGAGGCCACGTGGAAAAAGGTGTTACAGTATGGTCAGAAGAGACTAAAATGTAATTATTTGGCCTCAACACCAAACGATATTTCTGGCGGAAATCCAATACAGCCCACCATCCAAATAACACCATTCCTACAGTAAAGCATGGAGGAGGTAATATCCTGTTATGGGGGGTAATATCCTGTTGCCGGGGGTAATATCCTGTTATGGGGGTGGTAATATCCTGTTAAGGGGGGTAATATCCTGTTATGGGAGTGGTAATATCCTGTTATGGGGGGTGGTAATATCCTGTTATGGAGGGGGGTAATATCCTGTTATGGGGGAGGGGTAATATCTAGTTATGGGGGGGTGTTATCCTGTTATGAGGGTGGTGATATCCTGTTATGGGGGAGGGGGTAATATCCTGTTATGGGGAGGGGTAATATCCTGTTATGGATGGGGGGTAATATCCTGTTATGGGGGGGTGGTAATATCCTGTTATGGGGGAGGGGTAATATCCTGTTATGGGGGGGTTTATCCTGTTTTGGGGGGTGGTGATATCCTGTTATGGGGGAGGGGGTAATATCCTGTTATGGAGGGGGGTAATATCCTGTTATGGGGGGTAGTAATATCCTGTTATGGGGGGGGGTGTTATCCTGTTATGGGGGTTGGTGATATCCTGTTATGGGGGAGGGGGTAATATCCTGTTATGGAGGGGGGTAATATCCTGTTATGGGGGGGTAATATCCTGTTATGGGGGGTAGTAATATCCTGTTATGGGGGGGTGTTATCCTGTTATGGGGGTTGGTGATATCCTGTTATGGGGGAGGGGGTAATATCCTGTAATGGGGGGGTAATATCCTGTTATGAAGGTGGTAATATCCTGTTATGGGGGGGGTAATATCCTGTTATGGAGGTGGTAATATCCTGGTATGGGGAGGGGGAGGTGGTAATATCCTGTTATGGGGGAGGGGGTAATATCCTGTTATGGGGGGTGGTGATATCCTGTTATGGGGAGGGGTAATATCCTGTTATGGATGGGGGGTAATATCCTGTTATGGGGGGTGGTAATAACCTGTTATGGGGGAGGGGTAATATCCTGTTATGGGGGGGTTTATCCTGTTTTGGGGGGTGGTGATATCCTGTTATGGGGGAGGGGGTAATATCCTGTTATGGAGGGGGGTAATATCCTGTTATGGGGGGTAGTAATATCCTGTTATGGGGGGGTGTTATCCTGTTATGGGGGTTGGTGATATCCTGTTATGG
This sequence comes from Lithobates clamitans, assembly GCA_037952925.1. Lineage (NCBI taxonomy): Eukaryota > Metazoa > Chordata > Amphibia > Anura > Ranidae > Lithobates > Lithobates clamitans. The sequence goes on from JBBGZY010001611.1 coordinate 953,568, forward strand.
GGGAGGGGGTAATATCCTGTAATGGGGGGGTAATATCCTGTTATGAAGGTGGTAATATCCTGTTATGGGGGGGTAATATCCTGTTATGGAGGTGGTAATATCCTGTTATGGGGGGGGGGGGGGGTAATATCCTGTTATGAAGGTGGTAATATCCTGCTATGGGGAGGGGGAGGTGGTAATATCCTGTTATGGAGGTGGTAATATCCTTTAATGGGGGTGTTTCTCTGCAGCAGAGACTGAATCACTTGTCAGGATAGGAGAAAAAATGGATGGGCAAAATATCTTAAGTCTTAAGTTGCTGATCACGGCCACTACTAGTAAAAAATAAAATAGAATGCATAAATAAAAAAAATTAAATAAAATAGTTTGTAGACGCTATAAGTTTTTGCGCAAACCAATTAATTTACGCCTATTGGGATTTTTTTTTTACCAAAAAAATATGTAGCAGAATACATATTGGCCTAAAATTATGATTTTTTTTTCATTTTTTTTCGTGGTAATATCCTGTTATGAATGTGGTAATATATATGTTTTATAGCAGAAAGTAAAAAAAAAATGTTCTTGTTTTTTTAAATATTACATTTTTTTTTTTTTTTTTAATTGTTTCTCTTTTTTTGTTTATAGTGCAAAAAATGCAGAGGTGATCAAATACCACCAAAGAAAGGTCTATTTGTGGGGGAAAAAAAAGGACATCAATTTTACTTGGGTGCAACGCCGCACGACCGCGCAATTAAAGTAGAGCAAAAATGGTCTGGTCATTAAGCGGGATAAATCTTCTGGAGGCCAAGTAGTTAAGTAATGTACAAAAAATATATATATTATATTATATAATATATATATATATATATATATATATATATATATATATATATATATATATATATATATATATTTTTTTTTTTTTGCTTTTCTTTCTTTTTTTGAAAGAATAAAGCACATCTATGAAATGAAGGAATGGTCCAGATGTTTTTCTCATTGTACAAAGAATGTGACAAAAAATGTGGAGAATAAAATCGGATCTGTAAGCTTTAAAACCGGTACATTTGAAGCAGTAAAAATCATTCTAAATGGAAGACATAAAAAGACAGTAGAATGTAAATTTAAAGGAAAAATAAAAAGTAGACAACATGGCTTCTTGGCTTAAAAAACTCCCCTGAGAAGTAGTTAAGGAGATATTTCTGAGCGAAACACTTAAAATTCTGGAGTTATGTAGCTAAAAGCAAGGGAGTGATTACAGAATGGAGCGGGATCCTGCTTGTTTTTTAACGGTTGCTAAGGAATATAATTTTTTTTTATGAATGAAGCTTTGAATGTCTAGCAGACAGCATCTGGATTTATTCATTAAGGGCCCTTTCATATCTCAGTGTTGTCAACTCATGTGCATGAATGCATGTTGTGTCATGCATGAACATACACTATATGGTCAAAAGTATTGGGACGCCTGCCTTTACACGCACAGAAATTTTAATGGCATCCCAGTTTTAGTCTGTAGGGTTCAATATTGACTTGGCCCCACCCTTTGCAGCTATAACAGCTTCAACTCTTCTGGTAAGGCTGTCCACAAGGTTTAGGAGTGTGTCTATGGGAATGTTTGACCATTCTTCCAGAAGTGCATTTGTGAGGTCAGGCACTGATGTTGGATGAGAAGGCAGTCTCCGCTCTAATTCATCCCAAAGGTGTTCTTTCTGGTTGAGGTCAGTGAAGTTCCTCCACCCCAAACTCGCTCATCCATGTCTTTATGGACCTTACTTTGTGCACTGGTGCTCAGTCATGTTGGAACAGAAAGGGGTCATCCCCAAATTGTTCCCACAAAGTTGGGAGCATGAAATTGTCCAAAACGTCTTGGTATGCTGATGCCTTTAAGAGTTTCCTTCACTGGAACGAAGGTGCCAAGCCCAACCCTTAAAAAAACAACCCCACACCATAAGCCCCCATCCACCAAAAGATTTGGACCAGTGCACAAAGCAAGGTCCATAAAGACATGGATGAGCGAGTTTGGGGTGGAGGAACTTGACTGGCCTTTGAAATTAATTTGAGCGGAGACAGGCCTACTCTACTCGTCAAACATCAGTCCCTGACCTCTCAAATGCGCTTCTGGAAGAATGGTCAAACATTCCCATAGACACACTCCTAAACCTTGTGGACAGCCTTCCCAGAAGAGTTGAAGCTGTTATGGCGGCAAAGGGTGGGCCAAGTAAATATTGAACCCTACGGACTAAGACTGGGATGCCATTAAAGTTCATGTGCGTGTAAAGGCAGGTGTCACAATACTTTTGACAATATAGTGTATGTTGTGGTAAAGCTGAACTCCAGGAAAACAGATAAATACACAGATGAAATACATTTAAGGCAGCTGTTTCATTTGTCAAATGATTTGAGTTTTTGTAACTCCACTCCTGAGATTCAAACAGCTCTACAGCACAGGACAGCCCTGTCTGACCTTATTTTTCTCTGCTGTAGTTCAATAACACTTGCAAGTCAAGTCCCTTCCCCAGTCTGTGACTGGACAGTGAAAGAAAAAGCAGCGGACTTATGAGCTCATCTGTCTGTTCTCTCCTCCTATCGGCATGTTTTGTCTTAGCACATGATCATTTCAGCACAGCTCCAGGTAAAGCAACACGGCTCCAAAAGCGCCTCTGGCTCTCCCACATAGTTCTCGCATCCATGATGCCAATCTCCCCGTTCCACCACATCCCAAAGGTGCTCTATTGGATGAGATGTGGTGAGTGAGTGTGGAGGCCATTGGAGTACAGGGACCTCATTGTCCAGTGGTGAGATGATTGGAGCTTTGTGACATGGTGTATTATCCTGCTGGAAGGAGCCATCAGAAGATGGGGACACTGTAGTCATAAAGGGATGGACATGGTCAGCAACAATACTCAGGTAGGCCATGACTTTTAAACTATGTTCAGTTGGTACTAAGGGGCCCAAAGTGTGCCAAAAAATATCCCCCACTCCATTACAACATCACCACCAGCCTGAACCGTTTATACAAGGCAGAATGGATCCATGCTTTCATGTTGTTTTCACCAAATTTTGACCCGACCATCTGAAAGTTGCAGCTGAAATCGAGACTCATCAGACCAGGCAACATTTTTCCAATCTTCTACTGTAGAATTTTGGTGAGCCTGTGCGAATTGTAGCCTCAGTTTCCTGTTCTTAACTGGCAGGAGTGGTACCCGGTGTGGTCTTCTACTGCTGTAGCCCATCTGCTTCAAGGTTGGATGTGTTGTTCATTCAGAGATGGTATTCTGCATACCTTGGGTGTAACGAGCGGTTATTTGAGTTACTGTTGCCTTTTAATCACCTGGAACCAGTCTGCCCATTCTCCTCTGACCTCTGACCTCAGCAAGGCATTTTCCTACACACAACTGCCGCTCACTGGATATTTTCTCTTTTCCCCACCATTCTCTGTAAACCCCAGAGATGGTTGTGTGTGAAAATCCCAGTAGATCAGCAGTTTTTGAAATCCTTAGTCCAGCCCGTCTGGCACCAACAACCATGCCATGTTCAAAGTCACTTAAATCCCCTTTCTTCCCCATTCTGATGCTCGGTTTGAACTTCAGCAAGTCGTCTTCTCCACGTCTAGATGCCTAAATGCATTGAGTTGCTGCCATCTGATTGGCTGATTAGCAATTGGTGTTACCAAGCAATTGAACAGGTGTGCCTAATAAAGTAGCCGGTGAGTGTATATACTGTATATTCACACATTTAATGACATATAGATGCATTCATTTGTATTCATTTTCTGCATTAGTTTGTGTCTGTTTTATCCGCCTGGAGTTCAGCTCTAAGGCAGCTCATTCATTATGAATGGGCTGCCTATTCATCAAGTAAAACTGGGGCTTAAGCACAATATTATTGCTTTTCAAATTATGAATGTTGTGCTACAAAGCAAATCCATCACCTCCTACGGTATTTGCGGGTTGGGGTGCCATTTGCAAAGTTAGTAGATATACCATGACCTGGATAAATGAGAACTTTCACAGACAGCACACAGAGTAGCGTTAATGCATGCTTAGTTGAGAAGGCTAGCTGAGAAGCCAGGCACCACAGGAAGTGATTGGAAAGCTGTTCAATGTGGACAGCAGCAAAAGAAGAAGTCAAATTAGTAGACCGAAGAAGGGTTTTTTAACGTCTGTCATTATATAATGTGACAACCACACTCTTATTTCTTACATGGATGTCTCAGGAACAGGAAGTGAGTTAAGAAAAAAAAAAAACGTGCATTTTAGCAATTCTCTACTCTCTCCAGGATAGGGGCATCATAGTGGCCAGTGGGCATAACCATTGCACCCGGTGGGGGACAAGGCAGACACAACTGGAAGTGTGTTGAATGGGTGGATCCTTAGGAGATGGGTGGAATAGATTTTCAAAGAGAATAAAGGTAGGCGGCACAAGTACATAGTAGCCAGCTTGCGTAACCATTGCGCCCGGTAAATGATTGGGCGGCCGACACAACCAGAAATGTGTTGAATAAATGGGTCTTCAAGAGAGTGAAAATGGAAAGCACAGGTTTTCAAAAACAGTAAATATGGCAGGCATAGGTTTTTAAGAGAGTGAAGATGAGAGTCATAGGTTTTCAAAAGAGCGAAAATGGGAGGCATAGATCCTCAGGAGAGTGAGGATAGAGGACACAGGGGGGCAGGATAGTGGCATCATAGTGGCCAGCGGGTGTTACAATTGCACCCGGTGCGGGACAAGTAAAGTGACACAACCAGAAATGTGTTGAATTCATAGAGAGTAAAGATGAGAAGCAGAGGTTTTCAAGAATGTAAAGATGGGAAGCATAAGTCTTTAGGATAGTGAATATGGGAGACATAGGTCTTTAAGAATGTGAAGATGGGAAACGTAGGTTTACAAGAGAAAAAAAAGATGGGAGGCATAGGTCTTTAGGATAAGGAATATGGAAGACATATGTCATCAAGATAGAGAAGGTGGGAGGCATAGGTTTTCAAGAGCATGAAGATGGGAGACATAGGTCTTTAGGATTGTGAATATAGGAGCATATGTCTTCAAGAGATTGAAGATGGGAGACATGGGTCTTCAAGAGAGTAAAGATGAGAGGGGAAGGTCTTTGAGAGAGTGAAGATGGGAGACATATGTCTTCAAGAGAGAGAGGATGTGAAGCATATATTTTCAAAACAGTGAAGATAGTGGGGAGAGCAGGATAGTAGCAGCATAGTGGCCAGTTGGTGTAACCATTGCACCATGTGGGGGACAAGGCAATGACACAACCAGAAATGTGTTGAATGCATAGGCCTTCAAGAGAGCAAAGATGGGAGGCATAGGTCTTCAACAGAGTGAAGATGGTAGACATGGGTCTTCAAGAGAGTAAAGTAAGGAGACGTAGGTCTTCAAGAAAGTGAAGGTGGGAGGCATAGGTTATCATGAGAGTAAATGAAAGGCATAGGTCTAGTGAAGGATAGTGAAGATGGGAGACATGGGTCTTCAAGAGAGTGAAGATAGGAGACATGGGTCTTTTAAGAGAGTGAAGATGGGAGGCTTAGGTTTTCAAGAGAGTGGAGATGGGTGGCACAGGTCTTAAAGAGAATGAAGGTGAAGACAAGACAATTGCACAATCAGAAATGTGTCAAATGCATGGGCCTTCAAGAGAGCAAAGATGGGAGGCGTTGGTCTTCAACAGAGTAAAGATGGTAGACATAGGTCTTCAAAAAAGTGAAGATGGGAGACATGGGTCTTCAAGAGAGTGAAGATGAGAGACATGGGTCTTCAAGAGAGTGAAGATGGGAGGCACAGGTCTTGAAGAGAATGAAGGTGGGGAAAAGGCAATGACATGACCAGAAATGTGTAGAATGCATAGGCCTTCAGGAGAGCACAGATGGGAGGCGTACGTCTTCAACAGAGTGAAGATGGTAGACATAGGGATTTAAGAGAGAAAGGTAAGGAGATATAGGTCTTCAAGAGAGTGAAGATGGGAGGTATAGGTTTTCATGAGAGTAAATTGAAGGCATAGGTCTTTAGGATAGTGAAGATGGGAGGCTTGGGTCTTCAAGAGAGTGAAGATGGGAGACATGGGTCTTCAAGAGAGTGGGGATGGGAGGCTTATGTTTTCAAGAAAGTAAAGATGGGAGGCACAGGTCTTAAAGAGAATGAAGGTTGGGATGGGGGGGTGTTAAAGGTTAGTAAAACAATAATGGCCAGCTGGCAGAACCATGGGACCCAGTGTGCTGAGACAACCACAAGTTTGTTGAATTCATGGGTCTTCAAAAGATTGAAGATGGAAGGAACAGGTTTTCAAAACAGTGAAGATGTTGGGAGGCATGGGTTGAAGGTGAGGGGGCGGGGGGGGGGGCAGCATAGGTAGGTACTACTCCTCTCCTTTTATAGCGACTCATCTCTTTTTGGATAAATGACTAAAACTTCCTGAGTGTAAGGAAACTATACTTCATCGGAACAAGAACAAACAAGCTCTAATAATTGTATTTATAGAAGTAATGAACGCAAAGGCTACAAGGGAAAAGAACAAAAAACAAATACAAATTATTCATCTGAAAACAAATAACGTGGCAGCGTGCCCGAATCAAACTCATTTTGCAAACATATAAACCGTCACCACTGGTTGTCCAACGCTCTGTGTCCCCACAGCATGGAGTGTGGAGTTACCTTCTGTCACACGTTGAAGCCGTCTTTGTCTTGTAAGGGCAAGGGGACGCTGGTTCACAGTCCTGTCAATGGAACTCGTTAAACATTGTGAATCATTCATTTCAGGCACTTAGCAATAGAGAAATAATTGTTCTTCCAGCTGTGATTCTCAATCTGGGTTTGAATACAGATGGGTTACGTAAACTTATCTTGTTTATCTCACCAGGCTATGAGTGGTAAAGTGTAATCAGGGCATTTTCTTCTATTGTAAGAACTGTAACAATATGGTCCACCAAGCTGTGTTATATGTGCGGGATTTAGGCGTTAAACTGACTACGTTATGTCAGATTGCTTCAGTAAGCTGTAGCAGTCTGGATATTGTGGAATTAGAAATGCCAGTGTGCCCTTTAAATTGATCTGATCCCAATCACAAAAATTCTATTTAAATGTTAAAATAATAATGTAATTTATTGCCGTTTTTAATCTTTATAAATCTGCAGATTTCTTTAACCACATGAGTCCCAGGAACCCCTTTAGATTGGCACAGGGACAGCAGCTATTTGTCCCAGTCTGTTTAAAAATGGCACCTGTAATCAGCAATTTTCTGGACCCCACAGGAGGTTCTACTAAGAACATTTTGTTGTAATATGTTGGCCGAATTATGTAGGATATATGTATCAATGACAGCTGGGGTCCAACAGAAAACCCAGGAGCTGCAAGAAACAGATCCTGGGCTTTTCATTTTGCACATCGCTCTATACCAGTGGTCTCCAAACTGTGGACCACGGGCCAGATGTACAAAGAGGAGAGGGGCATGGTTGACCGATGGGCTGGGCCCACATCCAAAAAAGACAGTAGAGTGGAGAAGGAACTCCCCCTTACGGGACTTTATTAGTACACTTTGTGTAGTAGTACACAACGAGTATGTAAAAAGAGTATACAAACTTTATTGAAATATAAACAATTAAAATTTGAATCAATAGGTGGCTATAAGTAAAATATAGCCACCTATTGATTCAAATTTTAATTGTTTATATTTCAATACATTTTGTATACTCCTTTTACATACTCTTTGTGTACTACTACTTGGGCCATTAAAGTCCCGTAAGGGGGAGTTCCTTCTCCACTCTACGGGCCAGATTTGGTCCTTTACTTACTTTTTTTCTGACCCTTGGCACACTCCTATTATTCCTCCCACTGACACCAACAATTGAGAATAAATTCTTCCCCTGGCACCAATGATGGAGCACTGTTCTTTCCTCTGACAACAACAATGGCATATTATTCCTCCCACTGACACCATTTTTTGGGGATTTTTAATTTTTTAAAAATCCCCCCATTTACTGGTCAGACGGGCTGCAGTCTTGGATTAAAGGCCGGGCAAGCTGTGATTAGAAAGTGTGATCACATGGTACAGACAGATCAAATCACAGCCCATCTGTACCACGTGATTAGCTCTGGCCAATCACAGCTAATCAAAACAAAACACACTGAATAATCCGTTTGATTCAGTAAAATGCTTGCTTATAGCAATGTAATGCACTGCTATAAGCAATCATAATGTGTAAAAAAAAAAACTATAATCCTGATCGCTTCCCCGGAGTAGTAAAATGTTACTATGGTAACATTGTATTGCTCTGATCACAGTGTGTTAAAAAAAACAAATCGTAGAAAAATGTAATAAAAAATATTTAAAACAAAAAAAAAAATATTAAAAACATTTTGTACTGTTACCAGTCAGTGTCCCTGATTACTACCACACCTGATATAATGCTGGACTGCACTGGTAACAAAATGTTTTTGTTTTTGTTTTTTAATTTCTTCCTTTCCAAAAAAATGTTGACAAAAAAATACAACTTCAAAAAACTTGTCATGCCTCTTACTAAATACCTTGGACTGTCTCCTTTTCAGAAAGGGGTCATTTGAGGGGTACGTGTACTGTTCTGACATTTTCCGGCCTTAAGAAATGAGAGGCCCTCAGTACTGCTCAATTTTCAGATATTTATCCCATAATTTCTGGACTAAATAATCCACATTGATTTGGGTTATTTTCACCAAAGAAATGTAGCAGAATACACGTTGACCCAGATTTATCAAGAAAGAATATTTATTTGCAAATTTTTATAGCGGAAATTAAAGAAAAACACGTTTTTTTCCCCAAAATGTTCAGTCTTTTATTGTTTATTTTATTATTATCAGGGGTGTAACTACCACCATAGCGACCCATGCGGGCGCTGTGGGGCCTGCAGCCGAGTGGGGCCCAGTGAGGATAAGAGCAGCGCCGGCACAGTCTCCCAGTCAGGGGAAGAGAGAGGAAAGATAGAGGCGAGCTGTCCGTATCAGCAGAGAGCTGAATTGCCCGATGTAATAGCTTTCATTAGAACTTCCAGTGTTCCCGGGGCTCACGTCACATAGCTCCACCTTTTGGCCCGGTGCCTTTGATAGACAGAACGCCGATCCAATGCGGGACATGTGACGTCATCAAAGGCGTCGGGCCAAGAGGTGGGGCTATGTGACGATGAGACCCGGGAAGACAGGAAATTCAAATGAAAGCTATTACAGCGGGCAATCCCGCTCTCTGCTGATCCGGGTGGCTTGCCTCTTCCTCTGCATAGGTGGGGCTGTATGGGGCAAAGGCAGACCAGGCTGTATTGGGCACAGGTCACGCTGTGTGGGGCACAGGTCACGCTGTATTGGGCACAGGTCACTAGGGCAGCTGTGGGGGGGGGGCTGTTTGCAGGGGGGCCCTATACAACATTTTGCTATGGGGCCCTGCTATTTCTAGTTACGCCCCTGATTATTATATTATTATTATTGCACACGATTTATATAGCACCAACAGTTTGCGCAGCGCTTTACAATTTAGAGGGGGGACAGCACAATTACAGTACAATACAGAAGGGACAGGAGGGCTCGTAGAGCTTACATTCTAAAGGAAGGGGGTGGTGGTACAAAAGGTAAAAGATGCGGGGAATGATTTGATGGGGGTGGCTCGGGGACAGTTGTTAGGTGGGTGTGGGATAGGCTTCCCTGAATAAGTGAGTTTTCAGGGATCTCCTAAAGGTGGAGAGGTTAGGGGATGTTCAGATATACCGGGGGCAGGGAGTTCGAGAGGATGGGAGAGGCTCTGGAGAAGTCCTGAATGTGAGCATGGGGGGAGGTAACAAGGGAGCTAGAGAGCAGAAGGTCCTGGGAGGAGTGGAGGGGACAATTAGGGTGATATCTGCAGATGAGGTTGGTGATGTAGATGGGGGCGATGTTGTGGATGGCCTTGTATGTTGTGGTTAGTATTTTGAATTGTATACGGTGGGGGAGGGGAAGCCAGTGAAGGGATTGGCAGAGAGGGGCAGTAGTCACATATCAGTTAGTGAGGTGTATTAGTCTAGCAGCAGCATTCATAATAGACTGAAGGGGGGATAGCCTGTGTAAGCGTAGGCCATTAAGGAGAGAGTTGCAGTAGTCAAGGTGGGAAATAATCAAGGAGTGAATAAGTTGCTTTGTGATTTCATTAGTCAGGAAGGGTCAAATTCTGGAGATGTGGGGGCTGAAGGAGAGGTCAGTGTCAAGGATTACGCCCAGTATCCTGGCATCTGTGGAGGGACCAAGGGTTGTGCTGTTGATCTTAATGGTAAAGTAATGGAGGGGGGGACCGGGAAGGAGGAAATATAACAAGCTCAGTATTAGAAAGATTGAGTTTGAGAAAGTGGTGTGACATCCATACCGATATGTCATTCAGTAACTTTGAGATCCATGAGGAGATAGTGGGGGTGAGTTGAGGAGTGGAGAGATAGATCTGGGTGTCATCTGCGTAGAGGTGGTAATGGAAGCCATGGGAGGTTATCAACTGGCCCAGGGAAGAGGTATAGAGCGAGAATAGGAGGGGCCCAAGGACAGAGCCTTGGGGTACCCCAAAAGAAAGAGGAGGAGGACCGGAGGAGATGATGTTGTAAGTGACACTGAAAGTGCCCTGAGATAGGTAGAAAGAGAACCAGGATAAACCAGAATCATGGAGGCCAAGGGAGTGTAGTTTGCTGAGGAGGAGCAGGTGGTCAACTGTGTCGATAAACTGTGTTTATTTAGCAAAAAGTAAAAAAACTCAGTGGTGATTAAATACCACCAAAATAAATCTCTTATTGTGTGAACAAAATGATAAAAATCTAGTTTGGGTACGGTGTTGCCATTCAAAGAGCTGAAAGCAGAAAATTGGCCTGGGCAGGAAGGGGTTAAAAGTGCCCGGTTTATCAGTGCAAAATAATCTCAAATTTGGATGGATTGAAATTTTTTAAAAATGTTTTTTTTTCTATACATGTTCTCTAAAATAGTGCCCCACCTCCTGTTCTATTATTTTACACCTCCTTGCCTATTAGAAAATGGGCATTTTTAACTTTACAGATTGGGTCCCCATTGATTTAAAAGGGGTTCGAGTTCAGCATGCAAACTTCATTAATGTTTGGTGAATCCCTGCCAAACCCAACCAAGGGCAATTGAGTTTAATAATATCTCTAATGAAAAAAACAAAAAAAAACTCATATATTTTTGTAAAGGGAATTCCCTCCTACCTAGGTGGCCTGAAATCACAGGTCAATATATGGTAATTAAAGAGGTAGTAAATCCTAATATTTTTTTTTTTAAAAACCTTACGGTCCCTCTGCATCACATACTAGCACATTATGAAAAACTTACCTGTAAAATGAAGCCCTCCAGCAGTGCTCTGACACCACTTCCATCTTCAACCAGTCTTTTTTCCGTGTTGGCTTGAATGGTGGAGCCGCGATGACGTCACTTCTGCGCAGGGTAGTAACTTGAAGCTTGTGGGCCACGATGCAAACGTTGACCTGCCACCTCACCCAGAGTTCCTCTTTACATCAGAGGACAGGGATCACTGCTGGAGAATGAGAGGACAGGGACCCCTGGCAGGTTACTTGGCAGAGCTCCTTTCCCATCCCAGCACTGTATACAGCCCCCCCCCCCCACACACACACACTACACAGGGCTGAAATCACATTCCTTTACACACAGTCTGTCAGTCTACACAGGGTGTATATGGCTTTTTTGTTGCCCTTCTGACCTGTGAAATTCTCTGGTCAGAACGGCAGTGTAGTTGCAGAAGGCAGATACACCCTGTGCAGATCGTGGCTAACTGGCTGTGTTGTAAAGGAATGTGATTTCAGCCCTTCCGGAGGAGGAACAGTATAGAGTGCTGTAATGGGAAAGGAGCTCAGCAGCCAGGCATAGCATGCAGGGTGGAGGGGGTGGTCAGGGGGCTTTGGGGAGGGCAACTTAGATCTGGAAGGGCAAAGCCATGTGACACAAAATCTGGAGCCTGCAGCCCTTCAGGGGCCCCCCGAGGAGGTGTTAAGGGATTTGTTTTAGCAATTTCTGAAGGTTTCTCTGCCAGTGTTGGCAGGTGTTGGAGGAAGGTCACCTCCCGGAGGTGTAAGTCTTTTTACCAGTTGTCAGGGAAGTGGGGTAAGTAAACATCCCCAGGTGGGGGGGGGGGGGTACAGAGAATCTCAGCTGGTGACTAGGAGACTCTGAGCAGTGTCAGACCTCACCAGTGACATCCGTCCAATTGTGGCTACAGGACGACACTCTCCTCCTCTTGCCTCGCTGAGCTTGGTTACCATTCCATGTTGCCAGCACTCAGCACAGACACTTCCCCATCCTGGGCTGTTCTCACCCCGTGCTCCTCTCCATTCAGAAAATGGCTCACAGCTTTTCCCCAGCCAATGGAAACAGAGGGGTGTGGACTGTGGAAGGCAAAGTAGAAGCCCAGTACTGGAGCGTGGCTGTGGGGCCCTAGGGCAGATCGGAGCTGGATTTTGTGGAGGATGTGATAATATGACAGGGAGGCTCCAGGGGCCCCCTGGAGCTAGGGGCAGTGTTGTGATTGTGATCCCTGCAACCCTTTATGCTATGCCCATGCTTCGGAACGCCAGCCACAGCACGGCTTTCTGAATGACTGGCTTGCTATACATTGAGAGAACGGTGCGCATGCGCCGGTGACGTCACTGGCTGCCAGTCTTTGCAATATCTCCCACACAGCGCACGTTTAGGAGATATTCATTTTATCTACAGGTAAACGTTATTATAAGCTCTAGCTGACTTAAATACGACTACAACTAAAACAGATGACCAAAATATGACCAAAACTAAAACAATTCAAGTGACTAAAATATGACCAAAACTAAAACAACTCAGATGACTAAAATACGACTAAAACTAAAACAATTAAGATGAATTAAATACGACCAAAACTAAAACAATTCAGATGACTAAAATACGACTAAAACCAAAACTATTCAGATGACTAAAATACAACCAAAACTAAAACAATTCAGATGACTAAAATACTACTAAAACTAAAATGACATTTTAGTCAAAAGACTACGACTAAAACAAAATCAAAATTGGACATCAAAATTAACACTGCCTGTAGGTAAAAGTTTCATAATGGACTTTACTACCAATTTGAGGCTAGAATAAGCTGGAAAAGTTCAAGGTGTTATCAATGATGTCTGTTTTTCAATTCGGTACAAGTCTAATTTACAAGATACTTTATTAAATTTTTAAATATATATTACTAAATTGGTTAGATCAAATAAAATTGATAATTAGATGATGATGATCATCATCATCATCATCATTTTTACAATTATTTTTTTACAATTATAATTTAGCAGAATTGACATTGTCTTTTTTTAAACATATAATAAGCATCGGATGTTTACATGGCTGGTGATAATTAATTCCTAAATTATTTATCAATTAATAAAAATATACATTATGTTTTACATTTTATTCGAATATAATAAAACATCAAATTAGGCTAAATTTAATTGTTAAATCATGTAAGCTTTCTAGTTAATATTTTTTCTCTCTGGAAATATGTAGTTATAATTGAAAATTTAGTTAATTGAAAACTACTTATCTCAAATTTTTTTTTCCCATTAGATTTCAAAAAGGAATTATATTTGCCTAACATTCAACAGCATTTGAGTGAATAAAACCCAAAGCAAAAAAAAAAGCAAAGAAAGAAAAAGATGAGCACCTAGCTTAGCAAATCTGTACCAAGAAAAAAAAAAAAAAAATAGGAGCTTCCGATATTTCCATATTTCATTCTATGTAAGCTGTGGTTTCAGGAAGCTTGAAGTGTAGGTTCACCTTTTCAGACAACCTGAAATGACTAACAACCTATACCCTCAACCCCCTCCCCCACCAGTCCCTGCTGTATTTACCTCCGTGGGTGATGAGCTGTCAGTGCCCACGCAGCCAGTGTAGAGGGCTCCTTCCTCAGTGCCTAGGGCTGTGGTGCCTTGCAGTGCCATTCATTTGAATGCCAATTACACATTAGACAGACTTACCTAAAAACAAAGCCCTCCAGTGCCACGCTGTCTACGCTGTAGGTGCTTGCATCATCTCCCGGTCTTCCTTCGGGGTTGGCAGGCTTCAGCCATCTGAATGGCCGAGCCATGATGATGTCATGGCCACGGCACAGAGATCTGAATGGATGGCACTGACCATTTAGAGCCTAGCACACATGCGCCGGACGCTTTTAAAGTAAATATCTCCTAAACGGTGCATGTTTAGGAGATATTTACTGTACCAATAGGTAAGCCTTGCTTACAGTGCCTTGAAAAAGTATTCATACCCCTTGAAATTTTCCACATTTTGTCATGTTACAACTAAAAACTTAAATGTATTTTATTGGGATTTTATGTGATTGACCAACACAAAGTGGCACATAATTGTGAAGTGGAAGGAAAATGATAAATGGTTTTTAAAATTTTTACAAATAAATATGTGAAAAGTGTGGGGTACATTTGTATGGCGCCCCCCGGAGTCAATACTTTGTAGAACCTCCTTTCTCTGCAATTACAGCTGCAAGTCTTTTTGGGGATGTCTCTACCAGCTTTGCACATCTAGAGAGGGACATTTTTGCCCATTCTTCTTTGCAAAATAGCTCAAGCTCTGTCAGATTGGATGGAGAACGTCTGTGAACAGCAATTGTCAAGTCTTGCTACAGATTCTCAATTGGATTTTTGACTGTGATTGGGCCATTCTAACACATGAATATGCTTTGATCTAAACCATTCCATTGTAGTTCTGGCTGTATGTTTAGGGTTGTTGTCCTGCTGGAAGGTGAACCTCCGCCCCAGTCTCAAGTCTTTTGCAGACTCTAACAGGCTTTCTTCTAATGCAGCATACACACGGTCGGGCTTTTCGACCGGAGTGGTCCGATGGACCAAGTCCGGTGGACAATCCGATCGTGTGTGGGCTTCATCGGACCTTCAGCTGACTTTTCCAGTCGCCAATCTGACGGACTTTAGATTTGGAACATGCTTCAATTCTTTACGTCGTAACTCCGCCGGACCCAGAAATCCGCTCGTCTGTATGCTAGTCCGACAGACAAAAAACAACGCTAGGGCAGTTATTGGCTACTGGCTATCAACTTCCTTATTTTAGTCCAGTGTACGTCATCACATACGAATCCGTCGGACTTTGGTGTGATCGTGTGTAGGCAAGTCCGTTTGTTAAAAAGTCCATGGGAAGTCCGTCAAAAGTCCGTTGAAAGTCCGTCGGAAAGTCCGCCCATGTGTACGCGGCATAAGATTGCCCTGTATTTGGCTCCATCCATCTTCCCATGAACTCTGACCAGCTTCCCTGTCCCTGCTGAAGAAAAGCATCCCCACAACATGATGCTGCCACCACCATGTTTCACGGTGGGGATGGTGTGTTCAGGGTGATGTGCAGTGTTAGTTTTACGCCACACATAACGTTTTGCTTTTAGGCCAAAAAGTTCAATTTTGGTCTCATCTGACCAGAGCACCTTCTTCCACATGTTTGTTGTGTCCCCCACATGTCTTCTCACAAACTGCAAACAGGACTTCTTATGTCTTTCTCTCAACAATGGCTTTCTTCTTGCCACTCTTCCATAAAGGTCAGACTTGTGGAGAGCACAACTATTAATTGTCCTGTGGACAGATTCTCCCACCTGAGCTGTGGATCTCTGCAGCTCCTCCAGAGTTACCATGGACCTCTTGGCTGCTTCCCTGATGAATGCTCTCCTTGCCCGGCCTGTCAGTTTAGGTGGACGGCCATGTCTTTGTAGGTTTGCAGTTGTGCCATACTCTTTCCATTTCCGGATGATGGATTGAACAGAGCTCCGTGAGATGTTCAAAGCTTGGGATATTTTTTTTATAACCTAACCCTGCTTTAAACTTCTCCACAACTTTATCCCTGACCTGTCTGGTGTGTTCCTTGGCCTTCATGATGCTATTTCTTCACTAAGGATCTCTAAGAAACCTCTGAGGGCTTCACAGAATAGCTGTATTTATACTGAAATTAAATTACACACAGGTGGACTCTATTTACTAATTAGGTGACTTCTGAAGGCAATTGGTTCCACTAGATTTTTAGTTAGGGGTATCAGAGTAAAGGGGGGCTGAATACAAATGCACGCCGCAGTTTTCACATATTTATTTGTAAAAAAAAATTCCTTCCACTTCACAATTATGTGCCACTTTGTGTTGGTTTATCACATAAAATCCCAATAAAATACATTCACCTTTTTTATTTGAAACGTGACAAAATGTGGAAAATTCCAAGGGGTATGAATACTTTTTTGAGGCAGCGTACATTGCTTCAAGCTGGGCCAATACAACTATGTAAAATATCCATACCTGGAATTCAGCTTTAAAGGATGTCTTTTTTTTTTTTTTTAAGATGATGTTGTTAAGGGGCAGTGTAGCTTTAAAAATAAGCTAACCACTGTCTTACCGATCGTATATATATATATGTTGACTAAATGGAAGTAATTTACATCTCCTTCAAAGTCTTAAACTCGGCTACTGGGACCCAATGTGCCAATCATACACAAGGTATTAAAATACACCCAAAGAACAATTAACACCTCGGTGTCAGGTCGGGAAATGTGAAGAAATATATAACGGAGTGTCTGGAGGACCATTAGGTGGATAAATGACTCCGGCTCCTGCTCCTCTGTCATGTAATGAAACAACTGGGTACACTAGTTATGATGAAGCACCAATATTAGACTGAGTTAAGACAACAAGAAAGAAAAGCTACACCTCCAGATTCCATCAATCCTTGGAAATATTAACATTTAACAAAGTGCAAAAGAGAAGGTGCAGGGAAAGCTGTTAATAAGTGTTAATTGGCTTTCTGCCTATTATGATGCTGATGGAGAATAATATAATACTGGATTGTTTGCAAGACTCTTATGCCCCGTACACACGATCGCACATTCCGATAACAAAATCCATGTCTCAAACTTGTCTTGCATACACACGGTCACACAAATCTTTTTGGAAATTCCGAAGGTCAAGAACGTGGTGACGTACGACGAGCCGAGAAAAATGAAGTTCGATAGCCAGTGCGGCTCCTTCTGCTTGATTCCGAGCATGCGTGGAACTTTGTGCGTCGGAAATTGCGTACATGGGATCGGAATTTCCGACAACGCATTTTGTTGTCGGAAAATTTGAGATCCAGATCTCAAATTTTGTTTGTCGGAAATTCCGACGGAAAATGTCCGATGGAGCCTACACACAGTCGGAATTTCCGACAACAAGCGCCCATCGAACATTTGTTGTTGGAAAATTCGACCGTGTGTACAGAGTTTTTTTTTTTTAGATATGTCTTAGGAATTGCTGTATGATACAACCTGGCCTTTCCTTATGTGACGTGACTGTAGATAAAGCAAATAGTATATCTCAGCCTCATCGCTTTGTAGTGACCTGGTAGCTGAGTTGGATTTAGAAGGTCTTTCGTTCAGCCACAGTGTGATGTCCACCTTCTGGCAGGTTTTCCAAACGTTATAGGAGCTCTCTAAATATTATGGATTGAATGGATGGATGGATTGAACAATGCTACGTAAGATGTTCAAAGCTTGGGATATTGTTTTATAACCTAACCTTGCTTTAAACTTCTCCACAATTTTATCCCTGACCTGTCTTGTGTGTTCCTTGGACTTCATGATGCAGTTTTTTTCACTAAGGTTCTCTAACAGACCTCTTGAGGGTTTCACAGAACAGCTGTATTTATACTGAGATTAAATTACAGACAGGTGGGGGCAGAAACGTGGATGGTGCTCAGAGGTGGGTAGGGGCAGAGACAAGGGATGTTGCTTGGAGGTGGGTAGGGGCAGAGACGAGTGATGGTATTCAGAGGTGGGTAGGGGCAGAGACAAAGGATTGTACTCGGAGGTAGGTAGCGGGCAGATACAAGGAATGGTACTCAGAGGTGGGTAGGGGGAAGAGACAAGGGATGTTGCTCAGAGGTGGGTAGGAGGCAAAGACAGGGGATGGTGCTTGGAGGTGGATAGGGGGCAGAGACAAGAGTTGGTGCTTGGAGGTGGGTAGGGGGAAGAGACAAGGGATGTTGCTCAGAGGTGGGTAGGGGCAAAGAGGTGGGTAGGAGGGGCTCACAGGTGGGTAGGGGGCAAAGAGGTGGCTTGGAGGTGGGTAGGGGGCATAGACAAGGGATGTTGCTTGGACGTGGGTAGGGGGCAGAAATTTGGGATGGTGCTCAGAGGTGGGTGGGGGGCAGAGACAAGGGATGTTGCTTGGAGGTGGGTAGGAGACAGAGAGAAGGGATTATGCTCGGAGGTGGGTAGGGGGCAGAGACAAGGGATTGTGCTCGGAGGTAGGTAAGGGGCAGAGACAGGGAATGGTACTCAGAGGTGGGTAGGGGAAAGAGACCAGGGATGTTGCTCATAGGTGAATAGCGGGCAGAGACAAGGGATGATGCTTGGAGGTGGGTAGGGGGCAGAGACAAGGGATTGTGCTCGGAGGTAGGTAGGGGGCAGATACAAGGAATGGTACTCATAGGTGGGCAGGTGGAAGAGACAAGGGATGTTGCTCAGAGGTGGGTAGGGGGCACAGAGGTGGGTGGGGGGATCTCAGAGGTGGGTAGGGGGGCAAAGAGGTGGCTTGGAGGTGGGTAGGGGGCAGAGACAAGGGATGTTGCTTGGAGGGGGATGGTGCTCAGAGGTGGGTGGGGGGGGGGCAGAGACAAGGGATGTTGCTTGGAGGTGGGTAGGAGGCAGAGACAAGGGATGCTACTCAGAGGTGTGTAGGGGGAAGAGACAAGGGATGTTGCTCAGCGGTGAATAGGGAGCAAAGACAGGGGATGGTGCTTGGAGATGGGTAGGGGGTGGAGATAAGGGATGTTGCTTGGAGGTGGGTAGGGAGGAAGTACCTGCAGCTATTATCTGAGAAAAAAAAATCTTGCAAATGCACCACAATTTAAAACAATGTCATTCCATATATAAAGCAACAAAAAAAAAATAAAGCCCTTTAAACTACATTTCAAATTTAAAGAAATAGCTGTAATTAACACCTCTTGGTGCTATACAGTGCCTGTTGCTCTAATAAAACAAAAAGAGGAAAATCATCTAAAAAAACAAAACTATATAAAAACCAGCACTCGGCCTATCAAACTGACAGCAAATGGATAGGTGACATTCCGCCACCAGGAACACAGCATTAACCGATTGCAACCGGCACTTTGTACGCCGGCGTATTCCATAATAATTCCACACAAGTCAATCAAACCCTTTAAGGAAAACAAATACAGTGAAGTCAGCACACTGTTTTCCTCTCCGCTCCGTCTCCTCACTTAAAGCTTGACAGCGTTTTCTGTGCAAGTGTACGTATTATAGGTAATCCCTGTTTTTATGTTCTAAAGGGGCAATTATGGACACAGCTTGACATGCATGGCGGGAGAGACCATTAACCCTTTAGCTGCTACAAGGTAACAACACCAGTAGAGTCTCCATAAAAAAAAAAAAAAAACGAAGGCTTCAAAACCCACAGGCTGCAATTACGCCTGTCAGCGAAATGAGGTATAATGGCTGGTGAGAGCTACGCGCTTGTCCGGTAAACATGGCCTGCCAGTCAGGGAGACGCAGGGAATATTATTGATGTTCCTAGTATGTCAATGCAGGGCAGATTAACGGGGGGGGGGGAGGGGGGGAGATACACACATTACTGACTTAATAATCTTGCCTTCATAAAAAAAGTCCTGACTCCTTGATGGTGAGCCGGTTGGTTCTTTGCATGCCTTATCGCTAATTGCCAGGAGAAAGCAGCAACTGAAATGGAATCCATAGAATTATAGGGAATGGAGGGTTATCTAAACCCAAGAGCAAACATGCAATATATTGCGGAGGTGGTGAATTTTTTTTTTTTTTCTTTCCTTTATTGTTACCTGGTGATCCTGCCAATAAGTCTGTTATTTTTCGATTTACTTTAGCAGAGCAAGCTGTCCAGACAAAGTGGTAGTTAGAAGGTTGGGACAATAATCTGCCACTAAAGGGTTTTACAGCAAATTTACAAAAAAAATGGTGTAGAGTCCCCCCAAAATCCATAATAGACCCCTATCTGAAAAGGGGGAGGACGAGCGAGCACCCCCCCCCAACCATAACAGGTCACATGCCCTCAACATGGGTGGGTGGGGGGGTATGCTTCTCTGCCCCAAAGCACAAAAAAAAAAACAGTGTAGTGTAACAAAAACATGAGGCAGTTTTTGACAATTCCTTTACTAAAAATTAATATTATCCCCCAATGTAGATCCAACATCACAGCCCCGGGCATGATGGATCCGTGACATCACGAGAAGGCAGGGTCTCCAGGTAACCTCACTGCATGGTCATGCCCCATAGCTATATAAGAACTGTCAGAAACAGGAGTTGCCAGTACGGCGGGAGCATTAGTCGGGGGAGGAGCATTTTTTATTTTTCGGGTCGGAGACGGCAGCGGCGATGGCCATCATGACTGACCTTGGATCTACTTTGGGGAACATTATTAACTTTTTATTAAAACTGCCTTGTTTGTTTTTTGTTACACTACACTGTTTTTCTTTTTCCAACTCATTCATATAAGGGGGGGGGCCGGAATCTGGGGGCCCCCTTTCCGAAAGGGGGCTTCCAGATTACGAAAAGCCCCCTACCCAGGGACCACCACAGCCACAGCCCAGGGTTGTGGGGAACAGAACCTCCCCCCCCCTGCCCCAAAGCACCCCCCTCATGTTGAGTGCATTTGGCCTGGTATGGTTCAGGAGGGGGGGCACTCGCTCGGCCCCCCCTCTCTTTTCCTGGCCTGTCGGGCTGCATGCTCAGATAAGGGTCTGGTATGGATTTTGAGAGGGGGACCCCACGCCAATTTTTATATTAATTTTGCGAAGGGGTTTCCCCTTAAAATCCATGCCAGACCTACGGGTCTGGTATGGATTTGAGGGGGATCCACGCTGGTTTTTTTTTTTCAATACATTTTAACTTGCTAATATTGCCTAACATGTCACAAGTCAGTTAAGATGCTGGTCTGACTTGGATGCGAATCCTATTCAATTCTATGGGCTGAAATCGGACAGAAGTCTGACCAAAGTAGTGCAGGAACCTTTTCCAAAGTCGGACCAGATAAGAAGGCTCTCATAGTGAATCATTGATTTTTACAGGTCATGCGACATGTGTTCCCAAAGTCGGAGCGCATGTTGCACCAGTGTGAACCGGACCTTAATCTACTAGATCAATTAACAGCCCCTCCCCCCAGAACGACAATGCTGCTTTTGTAAAGTGTCTCCATTGCCCCTCCATCTAGAGAAGAGACAACCGAAGAAAGGAAGTGTGGTACTGGCCAGATCACCAAGTGAAAATAAAGGAAAAAAAAGCCTAAGAATAAAAAACCAATACAGCCACCACATTTAACCGATTCCCGACCGGCCGCCGCAGTTATACTGCGGCAGAATGGCTCCCCTTGGCGAGCCGCCGTATCTGTCTGTCGGCCCTTTAAGACGCAGTAGAAGGCGTGCACGTGCCCCCGCAGTGTGTGCCTGGAGCCGATGTGAGTGCCCGGCGGGATCGACGATCGCCAGGCACCCACGATCGCCAGGCACCCACGATCGCTCGTGACAGAGCAAGAACCGGGATCTGTGTGTGTAAACACAGAAATCCCAGTTCTCTCAGGAGAGAGGAGAGAGATTGTGTGTTCATACCAAGTATGAACACCGATCTCTCTCCTCCCCTAGTCAGTCCCATTCCCCCTACAGTATAACACAGTTAACCCCTTGATCGCCCCCCCTAGTGTTAACCCCTTCTCTGCCAGTGACATTTATACAGTAATCGCAGATTGCTGCCATTACTAGTAAAAAAAAAAATTATAATAATAAAAATGCCATAAATCTATCCCCTATTTTGTAGACAATGCAATCAGTGCATTTTTATAGCACTGATCGCTGTATACATGCCAATGGTCCCAAAAAAGTGTCAAAAGTGTCCGATGTGTCCGCCATAATATCGCAGTCATGATAAAAATCATAGATCGCTACCTTTACTAGTGAAAAAAATAATAATTATAAAATGCCATAAATCTATCGCCTATTTTGTAGACGCTAATAACTTTTGCGCAAACCAATCAATAAACGCTTATTGCAATTTTTTTTTTTACCAAAAACATGTAGAAGAATATGTATCAGCCTAAACTGAGGAAAAATGTTTTTTTTTGTTTTTTTTTAATCGGGGATATTTATTATAGCAAAAAGTAAAAAATATTGTGTTTTTTCAAAATTGTCGCTCTTCTTTTGTTTATAGCACAAAAAATAAAAACCGCAGAGGTGATCAAATACCACCGAAATAAAGCTAAATTTGTGGGGAAAAAAGGACGTAAATTTTGTCTGGGAGCCACGTCGCACGACCGCGCAATTATCAGTTAAAGTGACGCAGGGCCGTATTGCAAAAAAATTACCTGGTCATTGAGCAGCCAAATCTTCTGGGGCTGAAGTGGTTAAAGTATCACTAAACCCACATCATAAAAAACTACCAATAAATGGTGTACAGTATTACATGCTGTTCATACTCACTCAGTCACTATGAGATTTGTTTTCTGTATTCTGCAAAAAACCTGGTTGATCCTGCTGCTCTCTATGTCCACCTTCTGTTTATGTGCATATATAGTGTAGCGCTAGTTATAATACAAGAAAATTTTTAAATTGGAAATAATATGAAAAATAGCGCAAATGACTGCATATTCAAAAAATAGTAATGTAAGTTACTCTAATAGGCATCTATTAGATATAAAACAAGATTTTGAAAAAGGGTAAAAGTCCCATAGAGATGGTAGTGTTGTTCACCATGTGGATAGCTGGTAGAGAAGTGACACAGATATAATGGATCCACCGCGTAGAAGCAATGCAGGCTTACCAGAACAGTTGGACTCATACAAACATATGTCTCATGAGTCAGTAAAGCTTGTATTGCCAACAGACAATGAAGTGGGGTTTCCCAGCCAAACAATGTGGAATCCAAAATACATCTAGGTTTCTAAATGGAGCTCTTCTACCAGTAATTTGGTCTCGGTGTGGTGGCCCATAGAGGATGAAAAAAAGGGCCGCATAGCGTAATAACGTTTTATAAAAATAAATTTATTTAAAAGTAAAACACTTACATTTTCTGTGTTAAAAAAGCGCTTGTCATAAAATTGTGGCAGGCAGTGGAGTCTCCCGACGCGTTTCGTCTACTCAGACTTCATCTGGGGTACCCTACCACTGCTGCCATACTCCTTTATAAAGATGCCAAGACCCCCCTTGATGAGAATCCAGCTCGTGCCTATTCATTACATGCACTTCCGGGTATCGCCAAAATGGCAGCCCCGCGTGCATTCCAAGCCTATTTCCATTGTGTGCTGTGCGTTCCAGCACTCCCTTATTGGTGCTCTATATTTGTATATATTAGTTTCCCAAATAATCCTGGAGCTTACAAAGTGCTGGTATCTAAACAAATGAGAAGAATATGAAGAATACTGAAGAAAACAATAGAAAAACGGGAAGAGATCTTCCGGATGGCACACCTTCTGTTTATGTCCCCAATTCAGCTAGGGATTTTTACAGCTGTGGAGGCAACTCTGCACATGCTCAGTTTTCAGTGAGTTTCTACGCTGAGCATTTCCTCCCTATCACATCTGAGCAGCCCCATGTGACTATAGAGTCACACATGTGGGAGTATACACAGTGGTATGTGACAGCCCACTCCCTCCCTCCTCCTCCATGCCCACTAACCAGCTAAACACAATGGGGGGGGGGTGGGATATGACATGTAAATTAATGGAGGCTTCACCTCCCCCTTATTCTAAGACACAGACAGATTTGATTTCAAATAATATTTGTATGACAATTTAAAACAGTTTATTTAGTTTTACTCTTTATTCCAAAGGCTGGCGACAGAGGACTAGAAGCTCCTCCTGCTTATGTTTCTCTGCAGACAGGCTGGGAGAGAGCAGGTCATGTGACAGCTGTATTTTCATTAGGAAAAAGGTACTTAGCTTTATTTTTTATTTTTTTAAACAGTGTCATCATTCACATACAGAAAGATACACAGTGTGTGTTTACTATCACTTTAAGGATTGGTAAGCTGCAATATGTAATATGTTTGTTTTTGGGTTTAGATGCACTTAAGGTTAACCACCTCTTGACTGCAAAATACGTATTTAACTCCTTGCATTGTGATCATTCTGTGTAATCGCCCAATCCTGGGCTTTTGTTTTTTTTTTATAGTCCCTTTGCTGATTCCATGACAAAAACCATTCCAGAGCGATACCCCTCGGTATTATTTTCTGCCACAAGATGACCTCAGTCTTCCAGGATGAATGATGCCCCTTGTCATTCAACCTAAATGACAGAGGAAGTGCCAAGAATGCAGAACATCATAGACCCGCCCACTGGTCGGGCTTCATCACAGTGCCCTGCATTCAAAGAGGTGAAGTGATTTACTAAAGGCAGCTTGAATATTCACTTTGCAAGGGAATTTGCCCTTTGCAGGGGAATTTTCTCCAGAGTTTAGGGAATAATGAGGTGTCACGCTACTGACTTCCAACACCCAATCATGTAAATGCAAAAATTATGTTTTTTTTTTATTATTATTTATTTTTTCCCTTGATTGGGTATTCTTTGCAAAGTGAAATTTCAGCACATTCACTAAGCTCTGGGGAAAATTCCCTTGCAAAGTGAATATTCCCTTGGAAAGTGAACCGCCTATAGCCTTTAGTAATACAACCTCTTTGAGTGTATGGTGCTGTGATGAAGTCCCCTCAGGGAATGGGTCCATGACTCCCTGCACTCTCAGGATTCCTTGGTCTTGAATGACAATGTCCAGCATTCAATCTGGCAGTAAAGCAACATCTTGAGGCAGAAAATAATTTTGCTGGGGATCACAGTGTCATGGTTAGGGGTCAGGCTTGGAGACCAGTAGCTAGCAGTAGACAGGCTCCCACCAACCAACTGGATTAATATACAAGCAGGTCAGGCTTGCGGATGACACAGGCTGACCTGAGGTGTGGGGTCAAAGCACTTACAGGTATTCACCAGAGCTCCTGATGGTGGAGATGGGTTTTGTTTCATGTTAGTATCAGGGTGCAGTCCTCAGGATCACCCTACTAGGAGGTCTGCAAGATAGAAGATTTAGCAGGTAGGGATCAAAGAGATGCATAGTCAGTAAACAAGCCAAAGTTCAGTAACAAGTGCTTACAAGCAGGTCAGGCTTGCAGATGACACGGGCTGACCTGAGGTGTGGGGTCAAAGCACTTACAGGTATTCACCAGAGCTCCTGATGGTGGAGATGGGTTTTGTTGCATGTTAGTATCAGGGTGCAGTCCTCAGGATCACCCTACTAGGAGGTCTGCAAGATAGAAGATTTAGCAGGTAGGGATCAAAGAGATGCATAGTCAGTAAACAAGCCAAAGTTCAGTAACAAATGGTTACAAGCAGGTCAGGCTTGCAGATGACACAGGCTGACCTGAGGTGTGGGGTCAAAGCACTTACAGGTATTCACCAGAGCTCCTGATGGTGGAGATGGGTTTTGTTGCATGTTAGTATCAGGGTGCAGTCCTCAGGATCACCCTACTAGGAGGTCTGCAAGATAGAAGATTTAGCAGGTAGGGATCAAAGAGATGCATAGTCAGTAAACAAGCCAAAGTTCAGTAACAAGTGGTTACAAGCAGGTCAGGCTTGCAGATGACACGGGCTGACCTGAGGTGTGGGGTCAAAGCACTTACAGGTATTCACCAGAGCTCCTGATGGTGGAGATGGGTTTTGTTGCATGTTAGTATCAGGGTGCAGTCCTCAGGATCACCCTACTAGGAGGTCTGCAAGATAGAAGATTTAGCAGGTAGGGATCAAAGAGATACGTAGTCAGTAAACAAGCCAAAGTACAGTAACAAGTGGTTGTAGGTTGGGATAAAGCAGAAGCGTAGTCAAGGAACAAGCCAAAGGTTGGTAATGAGTGTTTTTGGAGATAATGACAACGGTAGGAATGCAAGATATCGGCTGGAGAGTGCACAATAATCTGGCAAACAGGAAGTGCAAAGACATGGCCTAAAGTGGGAGTAAACTCCCATGGTTGATTTTTACCTATAGGTAAACCTATAGTAAGGCTTACCTATAGGTACAGTAAATATCTCCTAAACGTACACCGTTTAGGAGATATTTACTTGTAAAGCCACCGGTGACGTCACCAGCGCATTCGCTCTGAAGGAAGAGCATACGTGTCCTTTTACTTCAAAGCCCTGTGCTATGAACAGCCGCTCCCACATGCATGCGTCATCGCGGCTCGTCCAATCAAAGATCCGGAGCCCACCAACCCAGAAGAAAGACCGAGTGAAGATAAAAACCTTGTCAGCGGTGACAGTGTCCTACTGGAGGGCTTTGTTTAAAGGTAAGTTTCACATAATGTGCTAGTATGCGATGCATTTTTTTCTTTTAAAGGCTGCGGTTTACTACCACTTTAAGTCAGGAGGTTCATGGGATAAGCAAAAAGTTCAAGGTTCATAAGAAACAAGTGACAAGGCATGGTTGTTCTAGAAGATCAGACAGAGAGCTGTCTAGCATCTCAGGTGGCTCAGCAAGAAGAGCTCCTGCCAGATGCAGCAGAGGATGTGGGGTCAGATGCACATCCTGACACTCTGGATTGAAAGTGGGTATTGCCGCAATTGCTCGTTTTTATAATTAAACCAGTAAGGGGACAAATAAAACCAAAAAGCCCTATTTTAGTAAATCAGCCCCAAAGTGTAAAGATGCATAGAGCAACCATATAGATGGTAACAGCACAAAGCAAGGTCTTCAAATGTACAACTGCTTAGCCATTCCTATACAAATCTGGAAATGTTGCAATTTTCTAAAACTGGACAAATATACAAGCGTGCAATAGAAAAACCTGGAGCCATTGTATAAACTGTATGTCTACAAACAACCCCCAAGTTCTTATTTCCTGCTCTCTGATTGGCTCACTGCTTTTCCGAAAAGTCTGCACTGGACTACACATTAAATTTCATTAGAGACTCCACTTGAGTTGCCCAGTTTTGTGACAGGTTGACATCAGTTTTTAGGCACCTTCCTCGTGCACCCCAATGACACATGCATCCCTTGTGTGGAAGTGGCCTGGACTCTGCATGATACAAGTACTTAAACACTTAATCCACTTTGATGCTTCCCAGTTGTTATAATGTCTCTTCTGCCTTAAGACTCCCATATGATATAGATTTGCAGGAGATGGGAGATCGTTAATTTGTGTTTTATGCAGAAGGCCACATCAATATCTGGACAAGTATTGTTTTCTTTAGACCATTACCTCAGTTGTGGATGAGCTGACAATATTCTTAAAGGAGAGCAACACAGTTTTTAGAATGACATAACCATGTAGAAAGATGCATTTCTGTACAGAAACATACACATGGGTCTTTAAAATAGGGATGGGGGTGGGTGCATGCGCGGCTTTCGGTCATGGTGGACGTGTAAAGACTGAGTTCTGGATCCCATGTGCTCTCCGGGCCCCCGTACCACTCCTAACCTACTCCATTCACCACGGGGGGTAAGCACAAACACTCCCTGGATGCTTGAAGCACCCCATGGGTAAGATTAGTCAGCAAAAACACTGTTACAGGTCGCTACTGGACCTACGCTATGAAACGGCAATGGACAGATAACTTACTAGGCCACAATCCCCGGCCTTGCCTACGCCCGCGGACCCGTTTGCCACTATGAATCCCTCACTGGGGGCCGACGATGCGGAAAACACTGCATCCCTCACCCAAGACACCCCTGTAATGTCCCCCCAAGCTACTCAGGCTGTTTTATCCCCCCGAATTACTAAACGAGAAACTCCAGGCTCTTCTCCATCAATTAACAAGGGTTAAGGAAGGGTCCCTTCCTTAAAGCTTTGCAGGCTTTGTACTCTCAAACGGCTGCACAGGTACAGTTAGCCTCCTTGTTTTCCCATGTCAAACGGTACCAGACAGGGATATCCTCTGTCCCCCCTCCTTTTTATCCTCTGTCTGGAGCCTCTGGCAGAAGCAATTCGAAGTCACTCAGACATCAAGGGGGTACTGATGAGACAGTGGGAGTACAAGTTATCCCTCTTTGCTGATGATATTCTTTTGACATTGACAAATCCTATCATCTCACTCCCTTCCCTACACGCTCTTCTAGATTCCTTTGGGACCATATCAGGCTATAAAAATAACACTGCTAAAACTGCCCTCCCCTACACATATCCCCAGATTTATTAGCGCAACTTAAAAGTACGTCCCCTCTAAATGGTGCCCTCAGTTCCTTAAATACTTAGGTATTCAGCTTACTTCCTCATACTCTAGCATTTACTCAGCTAACTATCCTCCCTTATTTCAGGACATCTATCGATGTCTCCACCAATGGGCTACATACCCAATCTCCATGTTAGGTAGAATTAATGTCCCGAAAAAAGGCCTTGTTGCCACGCTTGCTATATCTCTTTGAAACATTACCGGTTGTTGTACCTATTAGTCAGCTTAAAGCTCTTTACAGGGTTTTTTTGAAATTCATATGGAATAACAAGACACATCGTATTGCCAGCTCGGAGGTCTTCTCTCTAAAATCTCATGGGGGTCTGGGAGCCCCTAATATTATTAAGTATTATTATGCCTTTAACCTCCGAGTTGTCGTTTCCTGGTCCTGTCAGGTGGTCAGAGATTGATCGGTGTGCTCTCTATCTGGTACACCCATGCTCCTTGGTATGGTCCTGTTCTCTTCTAACTGATCCCGTGTTGAAGCACATGTGTCTAGAACCAATGCTATATGGTGTAAATGTGTACTGAAATACTCTCTCTCCTCAACATGTCCTCCTCTATCTAATATATTGTTAAATCCAGTCCATGATCTTAATACTGGAGTCTACTGTCTTGTTGTGGATTGCATATGTTTTTCTTTCATACATGTGCGCATCATATTGCATTAGGGTGTGCACCCCAAAGCTCAAACACATGCCTTTCTCTGCAGCCTGAGCTGCACTGTACAGTGAATGAAAGAGAAGTGCGCTGTGCTGAGTGGCTTCCTGTTGATTCAAACTGAAGGATAGTAAACACTGTTTACTATCCTTCAGTTATGAATGGACACAGTGAGCAAGTGTGTTCACTGTGTTCATTTAGAAAAGGAAGGGGCCAGTAAATTACATATTTACTAGCCCCTTCCCCTGCTCTCCATCCTGAAACATCCCCTGCAGCAGCCTAGAGGAGAGGAGGGAAGCCAGCAGCACTGCAGGGCGGGTGGCCAACAAGGAGGGGGGGCCTGGGCAGTAGGGGGAATCGGCACCGCACATAGTGATTAGGGTGTTCCCAGGCACACCTGGCACACCCCCTGCGCACGCCTATGTTTTCTTTATTATGCTCTCCTGTAGGTCCCTCTATTTTAAGATGACATTCTAATATATATGCCCTATACTGTGTACTTCTGCCTTTATTAATCTTTAACTCCATTACTTTCATAGTACAAAATAGTACATTAGTACATTAGTACAATAGTACAAATAGTTCACTACAAAAAAAAATAGGGATGGGGTTCATCCATACAGAAATAAGGTGTTAGCCCATCCATCGAAGCCAGCCTCAGTTGCTCATCTCTTTATTTTTAAAGACTCCCCCCGCAGACCCCCAAGACCTGCCAGGGTTGTGGGGAAGAGACCGTTGACCTGCTTTGCCAATGAGGGTCTTAGCTGCCAAGGTACCCTCTACATATTGGGGGCATGTGGCCTGGTATTGTTTAGGATAGGGCAAGTTTGCTGCTCCTTCTTCCCTGGCCAGCCAGCCTACATTCTTGGGCAAGGGTCTAGTGTGGATTTTGGGGAGGACGCAATGCTTTTTTGGCTGTTTTTTGTGTGTGGGTTTCTCTCTTAAAATTAATACAAAGCCCAGAGGGTCTTGCATGCCATTTTTAGTTGCATGGGGATCTGTCCTTAAAATCTATACCAGGCCCTCATCAAAGATAAGGGTCTGGTATGGATTTCTCGTGGGAACCCCGCACCACCTTACTTTTGTTTCTTTTTCTTTCCATAGGTCTCCCCTTACAGTTCTTATCTAGGATATAGATAAAGAAATTCCCCGGCTGCTTTGTTTATGATATAAAGTAAAACCTTGGATTGTGAGCAACGCGGTTTACGAGCGTTTCGCAATGCGAGCTGTTTTTAAAAAAAATCTCGTTTTGCGAGTGTTGTCTCGCAAGATGAGCAGGATTCAAGCCTCTGGGATGTGCATTACCGCATTTGGCCAGAGGTGCGGGGGGCACCGGTGACACTCGGAGACAATTCCTTCACTATAACCCTTGAAAATGTACAATTGATTTTCCAGGTTGGTTTTCCATTGACTTCTACGGGATTTATATTTAAGTTTGCAATTTGCTCATTTTTGGACGTGTTCGCTGAAGCAATCAAATCCAAGCAGATATGCTCATAACTACTCTTGAAAAGAAGAGGGAAAAAAGCATCTTGTGTTCTGCCTGCTTTTACAGTTTGTTGTGAATTTGTCTCATCATATGCAAGAATGCAAATCAGAAAACTTAGGATGGACACCACCATTGTGGTTGGTGTTTACCACTGGTCCAAAATTCACATGATTGATTATACCCACAACATTTTTTCATCATTGGTTATCTTTTATGATAGCTTTTAAAAGTAACAAAGGGAAATGTAATAAGGAACACAAAACCATTATTACGCACATACATTGTTGGCTGCTAAACACAATATTACAAGGCAATGGAGATCCATCTCGTCCCCTGGGAACTGAGATAAACAAAAAATGATCTTCTTGTGTCATGGAGAAAAGCAGCACTTGACCTGAAAGCATATGGAGATCACTGGAGTAGCGGTACAGTAACGGTAACTACTACAGTCATTTCCAGCTTTGAGTGGAATCGGGTATGGTATACACATAGTTACATTGGTCCAAGCTGGTCCGATATGTAAAACATATCCATAGCCGGAATAATCCTTTAACCACCTCCTGCCCTGCCGATGCACAGATGTGGCCTGGTGGGACAAGCAACATTCTAATTGGATGCACCGGTGCATCCTCCTACTTTTGGCACTCATGCATGGCCTCAGGGTTGCACACAAGTGCAATCTGTAACAGATTGGTGTACCAGGCCCTAGTACCATGTGATCGCTGGGACCAATCACATGAAAAGCAGTAAAAAAAAATGGCTGTCATTCATGGCGCCATTGCTAAACCAAAAATATTGTTGGAAGCTAGCATCATCAAGATTCAGGAGGAATAGGATAGGCAGCATATGCAGTTTTCAAGGGATCCCACATCCATAGCAAATTCAGTTACATGAGCATCAGGGGCTTGATAGCTGCTGATTCAGGACTGACTAATTTTTATAAATGAGAGCCTATCAACGGAGTCTGTGGACAGGCGCACTCTTCAATCCCTTACAAACCCTTCAGCAGCACTGAATGTGCGTTCAGAAAGCACGCTAGATGCAGGTCAGGCCAGTAGCTCGAGAGCTCTTCGAGAACGCTTTACATTAATTCAGAAAATGCAAAGCATTCTCTGCAAGGCACCAGCTGCCAGCCTCCTGTTTTCACAATGCATCAGGCCAGCTGCTCAGCACTAGACCTAAAAGCAAGTGGAGAACACTGGAGTAGCGGTACAGTAGCGGTGACTACTACAGTAATTTCCAGCTTTGAGTGGAATCAGGTATGGTATACACCTAGTTACATTGGTCCAAGCTGGTTCAATATGAAAAAAAAAATATCCATACCCAGAATTCTGCTTTAACCCCCTCCCACCCTGCCGATGCACAGATGTGGCCTGGTGGGACAAGTGTCATTCTAACTGCATGCACCTGTGCATCCTTCCACTTTTGGCACTCATGCATGGCCTCAGGGTTGCACACAAGTGCAATCTGTTACAGGTTGGTGTACCGGGCCCTAGTGCAATGTGATCACTGGAACCAATCACATTGATCACATGAAAAGCAGTAAAAAAAATGGCTGTCATTCATGACGCCATTGCTCACTACTGCTTGTACTACTGTGATCTCTGTGATTGGTCACAGTGATCACATGGTACAGGGCCAGTCACATTGGCCCTGTACTATGTGATGGCTGTGGCCAAAAACAGCTATCACAATATTAAACAATGGCATTATGAATAGATGTGATTGTTTATATAGTGATCATTACTGTAATAAGCAATCATAGTGAAAAAAAATTCTGATCGGTCCCAGCCATCCCCCGAGAACAACTGCATGCCTGAAACAACAGGATCTCTTTTGTTTTTACTTTCTTCAGCCTCCTGTACTTTCTGACCAGTGAACATGGCATTCCTAGGGGCAATCATGTACCAGTAGGCTACATTTGCTTGGCTTATCAGATCGGGGACTGCTATGGGTGCTGCTACACTAAGCTATACTCCCTGATCACCCGTATAGAGGCAACCATTGCAGTACATTGGTTTTGATACAATTGGTTGGTTTGTATGTAGCATCCTCCTAGTTAGTTAGTATGCTCGCAATCCAATGTACTCTCATATCAAAGCGAGTTTTCCCATTGAAGTCAATGGAAATGAAATTAACTTGTTCCACATTGACTTTAATGGAATGCATTACCGCATGCGGCCAGAGGCGGGGGGTGCCGGAGAGCCTCGAAAACGGCCCAAAAGGCCCGAGCACACTTCGGCTGACCTCAACAAACATCGGAAAGACTCCGTTCACAAGCCTTTCTGAGGTTTGCTGAGGTCAGCCGAACTGTCCTCGGGCCTTTCCGTGCATTTCCGAACGCCGACAATCAGCGCTGTTCGGCTCCAGGGCCCCCCACCTCAGGCCAAAAGCGGTACTGCACACCGCTTTTGGCCTGAATCCTTCTCGTTTTGCGAGACAACACTCGCAAACCGAGTTAGGATTTTTAGAAATACAGTGCTCGTTTTGCGAAATGCTCGTTACCGCAAGAGCTGAGCCAGAGCCAGAGCCGAGCAGAGCCGAAAGTCGCCAATCGGCGCCATTCGGAAATGCACGGAAAGGCCCGAGGACAGTTCGGCTGATCTAGGCAAACCTCGGAAAGGCTCGTGAACGGAGCCTTTCTGAGGTTTGCTGAGGTCAGCCTAAGTGTCCCTCAGACCTTTTCGGCCATTTCCGAGGCTCTCCGGCACCCCCCCCGCCTCTGGCTGCATGCGGTATTGCATCCCATTGAAGTCAATGCGGAACGAATTATTTCCGTTTCCATTAACTTCAATGGGGAAACTCGCTTTGATATGCGAGTACATTGGATTAATCCTGGAACGGATTATGCTCGTAATCCGAGGTTCCAATGTACTGTTTTATGGGGCAGACCCTGGGCTGATTTGTCATGCCGCCTCAGCAATTTTTTTGATCCCAGATTTCTCCATAAAGAGGACCTGTGATCCTTATTTCTATTACAATGAATGCTTACATTCCTTGAAATAGGAATAAAATTGATAGTGTTAAAAGGACAGTGTAAAAATAAAATAAGTAAAATAAATAATAAGATTAAAAAAAAATGTAAAGCATCTCCGTCCCTCCGAGCTTGCGCACTGCATACCTACGTCGCGCACCTTTATGTAAATGGTTTTGTAAATGGTATGGCCGTCAACGTTAAAGCAAGAGAAATAATTCTAGTACTAGACCTCCTCTGTAACACTAAAAAGTTAATCTCTAAAGATATTTAAACAGTTGCCTATGAAGATTTTTATATATCGTAGTTTGTCGTCATTCCACAAGCGTGAGCAATTTTAAAGCGCAACGTGTTAGGTATCTGTTTACTAACATCATCTTTCACATTATACCAAAAAATTGGGGTAACTATTGCGTTTTTTAAATTTGTTTATTATTATTGTTTTTTTTTTTCAAAAAATTGCGTTTGCAAAACCGTTGCGCAAATACCGTGTGACATAAAAAATTGAAACAATCGCTTGCAACAATTAGGGGTTATAAGTAATTTTCTAGCAAAATATACTGATTTAAACTTGTAAATGAAAATGGCCAGGAAAAAACCCCGCCGGCAAGCGGTTAATTAAATAAGTATGAAAATGTGGTCAATAAAACATGAAACAATGAGAAGCAATTAATTATCTAGCGCATATATTTAAGAATAGTTTAAATTTAAGTGAGCTATTATAAAAATCAGACTTTTTATGTATTTATGTTTTTTAGATGTATTCTGATAAAAAAATTATATTTTTTTTCTAGAAGATAAAAATTCGCAATTTTTATGTAACACCATGCTTTTTTTTTCCTTTTTTTTTTTTTTTTTTTTTACACAACAGGTAAAAAGCCTAATGGTTGTCAGTTTATCTGTGATTTTTCTCCTGCTCTGAGGTCATCTAGGTAACGTTAATGTCAGCCATTTTTACTCATATTGGTATCTTCTGAGCACTTAGCAGACGTGAGCCCGGGTAAGTCCACTTATCTCGTCACTCTGACAAATTCAATTGCCAAACCTTTTACAGACTTTTTTTTCTATAGAAATTTGATCCCAACATTAGTAGCTCAAGGAACCAAGAGTAGTTCCTACATGACTTGCAATTTAGTTCACTCCGTTTTAATGTGAAAAATTATTTTTCCTTCAACGTCTGTTGTCTGTTGTGAAGTGGATGAGCTGCTTAGATTCTAGAGTAGCATCTTGCTGCCAGTGCACCAGGAAAACCAGAAGTTACCCATAAATGCTGGGGTTGGTTCGGGAAACGGCAATGGCAATTATGACCAAGGATTAGATTCTGTACATCAAGAGTTTTCATTTCCTCAAAATGTCAAATCAAGAGAATTTAGATGATAATAATAATAATAATAGAACAATTTTGATTATTTTGATTAAATACATTGGAAACAATCGGAAGGGTGAAATAAAGGTTTGAGGGGGTTTTTAAGGGTCCAGTGGATTTTTGAGGACACCTGAGGATTGTGGAGGCTTATTCAACTTTTCTCAACCTGTTTTTCTTTCCACAGATAAATAGGGTAAAAAAAATATATAAATAAATAAAAAGATGTATTAAAAAATATGAACAATACACTGTATTGTCAAAAGTATTGGAACACCTGCCTTTACATGAACTTTAATGGCATCCCAGTCTTAGTCCGTAGGGTTCAATCAGGGCTGGTGCAAGGATTTTTGACACCCTAGGCGAAACCTCATTTTGAAGCACCCCCCCTTGGCTCCACCCCTGACTCCACCCCCTTTGCCCTGCCCATGTATACCCCACCTTTTTAATGGAGCGCCCATCAAATGCAGCCCACCAGCGTCCATCAATGCAGCCTACCAGTGCCCATCAATTCAGCCTACCAGTGCCCATCAAATGCAGCCTACCAGTGCCCATCAATGCAGCCTACCAGCGCCCATCAATGCAGCCTACCAGCGCCCATCAAAGGCAGCCTACCAGTGCCCATCAAATGCAGCCTATCAGTGCCCATCAATGCAGCCTACCAGTGCCCATCAAATGCAGCCTACCAGTGCCCATCAATGCAGCCTCACCAGTGCCCATCAAATGCAGCCTCACCAGCGCCCATCAAATGCAGCCTACCAGCGCCCATCAATGCAGCCTACCAGTGCCCATGAAATGTAGCTTCACCAGTGCCCATCAATGCAGCCTACCAGCGCCCATCAAATGCAGCCTCACCAGCACTTATCAATGAATGTTTGCTTGCTTCCATTCATTCGGGAGACTGACACAAACACAGTCCTCCGCAGCCGCTGCACCTCTGAAACTATGTGCAAATGGAGCGGTGGCTGCCTGCTGATGATGAGACCTAGTTGCTTGCTGAAGAGTGTAAGAAAACCACCCTAGGCAGCAGTGCGCCCTAGGCGGCTGCCTAGTTTGCCTAGTGGCAGCATCGGCCACTGGGTTCAATATTGAGTTGGCCCACCCTTTGCAGCTATAACAGCTTCAATTCTTCTGGGAAGGCTGTCCACAAGGTTTAGGAGTGTGTCTATGAGAATGTTTGACCATTCTTCCAGAAGAGCATTTGTGAGATCAGGCACTGATGCTGGATGAGAAGACCTGGCTCGCAGTCTCCTCTCCAATTCATCCCAAAGGTGTTCTATCGGGTTAAGGACTCTGTGCAGGCCAGTCAAGCTCCTCCATTCAAAATGGCTCATCCATGTCTTCATGGACCTTTGTGCACTGGTCCAGCTAATTTGATAGAGGGGGATTATGCTGTGGGGTTGTTTTTCAGGGGTTGGGCTGGGCCCTTTTTGTTCCAGTGAAGGGAACTATTAAGGCATCAGCATACCAAGACATTTTGAACAATTTCATGCCCCCAACTTTGTGGCCCCTTCCTGTTCCAACATGACTGTGCACCATCGCAAAAAGAAGGTCCATAAAGACATGGATGAGTGAGTTTGGGGTGAAGGAACTTGACTGGCCTGCACAGAGTCCTGACCTCAACCTGATAGAACACCTTTGGAATGATTTAGAGCGGAGACTGCTAGCCAGGCCTTCCTGTCCAACATCAGTGCCCTCACAAATGTGCTTCTGGAAGAATGGTCAAACATTCCCATAGACACACTCCTAAACCTTGTGGACAGCCTTCCCAGAAGAGTTGAAGCTGTTATAGCTGCAAAGGGAGGGCCAACTCAATATTGAACCCTACAGACTAAGACTGGGATGCCATTAAAGTTCATGTGCGTGTAAAGGCAGGTGTCCCAATACTTTTGACACTATATCTGTATCTAAGACCAACCGTAAAAGAACATAAATACAATTGACTACTAATTGAAAATAATAAAACTATCCTAAATCCACCTTCTTTTAAAAAACACTACAATTATATGGGAAAAAAAGGGGGTAGGTTTTTCTTGTTAATTTTTAATTTCCAGCACATTTCACCAAAACAGACCATTAAGTGAAAATTGAAAGTTTTCACTTGAGTGAAAAACGGAGAAATTTACAGTTAAATCGATTTAGCTAAATTTGGCCTCATTTAGTCCTGAACCCCCGACAAGTGCCCTAGCAAAGTATGGTCTAAAATATGTTTATGGAGCTGAAAATCTCTGAATCTGCTAATACATTTACCACCCCCCCCCCCGAGGTTGACAATGCCACTGCCTGCTATGTCCCTTGTGCTCATTCTGCCAGAGTTGTGTCAGTGTACGAACGGTCCCGGAAGTCAGACAGGTCACTTCCTAATATCGATGTGCACGATGATGCCACAAGCATTGGCTCAGCCCTACGCGTTTCATCACATCAGACCCACACAAATGTAAGGTAATTGCGGACTGCGCAGACTGCTGCTAATAGTTGAGGCCGCTGGCGACCTTGTTAATATAGTGACAGGTGGCTGCACCTAGACACTCAGAGCCCCCGCAGGAATCAGAAGATTCCTGACGCTACAATTTAAACTCTCCATAAAGCTGTAATAAACCCAAAACCAAAAATGGAATATAGCCCAGCTTACCAATCATTAGATGTGGTGGCTGCATTAGTGAGCCCGGGTAAGTCCACTTATCTTGTCACTCTGACAAATTCAATTGCCAAACCTTTTACAGACTTTTTTTCTATAGAAATTTGATCCCAACATTAGTAGCTTAAGGCCGTCTCAGGAACCAAAAGTAGTTCGTACATGAGTTGCAATTTAGTTCACTCCGTTTTTAGTGAAAAATTATTTTTCCTTCAACGTCTGTTGTCTGTTGTGAAGTGGATGAGCTGCTTAGATTCTAGAGTAGCATCTTGCTGCCAGTGCACCAGGAAAACCAGAAGTTGCCCATAAATGCTGGGGTTGGTTCGGGAAACGGCAATGGTAATTATGACCAAGGATTAGATTCTGTACATCAAGAGTTTTCATTTCCTCAAAATGTCAAATCAAGAGAATTTAGATAATAATAATAATAATAGAACAATTTTGATTATTTTGATTAAATACATTGGAAACAATCGGAAGGGTGAAATAAAGGTTTGAGGGGGTTTTTAAGGGTCCAGTGGATTTTTGAGGACACCTGAGGATTGTGGAGGCTTATTCAACTTTTCTCAACCTGTTTTTCTTTCCACAGATAAATAGGGTAAAAAAATATATATAAATAAATAAAAAGATGTATTAAAAAATATAAACAATACACTGTATTGTCAAAAGTATTGGAACACCTGCCTTTACATGAACTTTAATGGCATCCCAGTCTTAGTCCGTAGGGTTCAATAAGGGCTGGTGCAAGGATTTTTGACACCCTAGGCAAAACCTCATTTTGAAGCACCCCCCTTGGCTCCACCCCTGACTCCACCCCCTTTGCCCTGCCCATGTATACCCCACCTTTTTAATGGAGCGCCCATCAAATGCAGCCCACCAGCGTCCATCAATGCAGCCTACCAGTGCCCATCAATTCAGCCTACCAGTGCCCATCAAATGCAGCCTACCAGTGCCCATCAATGCAGCCTACCAGCGCCCATCAATGCAGCCTACCAGCGCCCATCAAATGCAGCCTACCAGTGCCCATCAAATGCAGCCTATCAGTGCCCATCAATGCAGCCTACCAGTGCCCATCAAATGCAGCCTACCAGTGCCCATCAATGCAGCCTCACCAGTGCCCATCAAATGCAGCCTCACCAGCGCCCATCAAATGCAGCCTACCAGCGCCCATCAATGCAGCCTACCAGTGCCCACGAAATGTAGCTTCACCAGTGCCCATCAATGCAGCCTACCAGCGCCCATCAAATGCAGCCTCACCAGCACTTATCAATGAATGTTTGCTTGCTTCCATTCATTCGGGAGACTGACACAAACACAGTCCTCCGCAGCCGCTGCACCTCTGAAACTATGTGCAAATGGAGCGGTGACTGCCTGCTGATGATGAGACCTAGTTGCTTGCTGAAGAGTGTAAGAAAACCACCCTAGGCAGCAGTGCGCCCTAGGCGGCTGCCTAGTTTGCCTAGTGGCAGCATCGGCCACTGGGTTCAATATTGAGTTGGCCCACCCTTTGCAGCTATAACAGCTTCAATTCTTCTGGGAAGGCTGTCCACAAGGTTTAGGAGTGTGTCTATGAGAATGTTTGACCATTCTTCCAGAAGAGCATTTGTGAGATCAGGCACTGATGCTGGATGAGAAGACCTGGCTCGCAGTCTCCTCTCCAATTCATCCCAAAGGTGTTCTATCGGGTTAAGGACTCTGTGCAGGCCAGTCAAGCTCCTCCATTCAAAATGGCTCATCCATGTCTTCATGGACCTTTGTGCACTGGTCCAGCTAATTTGATAGAGGGGGATTATGCTGTGGGGTTGTTTTTCAGGGGTTGGGCTGGGCCCTTTTTGTTCCAGTGAAGGGAACTATTAAGGCATCAGCATACCAAGACATTTTGAACAATTTCATGCCCCCAACTTTGTGGCCCCTTCCTGTTCCAACATGACTGTGCACCATCGCAAAAAGAAGGTCCATAAAGACATGGATGAGTGAGTTTGGGGTGAAGGAACTTGACTGGCCTGCACAGAGTCCTGACCTCAACCTGATAGAACACCTTTGGAATGATTTAGAGTGGAGACTGCTAGCCAGGCCTTCCTGTCCAACATCAGTGCCCTCACAAATGTCCTTCTGGAAGAATGGTCAAACATTCCCATAGACACACTCCTAAACCTTGTGGACGGCCTTCCCAGAAGAGTTGAAGCTGTTATAGCTGCAAAGGGTGGGCCAACTCAATATTGAACCCTACGGACTAAGACTGGGATGCCATTAAAGTTCATGTGCGTGTAAAGGCAGGTGTCGCAATACTTTTGACACTATATCTGTATCTAAGACCAACCGTAAAAGAACATAAATACAATTGACTACTAATTAAAAATAATAAAACTATCCTAAATCCACCTTCTTTTAAAAAACACTACAATTATATGGGAAAAAAAGGGGGTAGGTTTTTCTTGTTAATTTTTAATTTCCAGCACATTTCACCAAAACAGACCATTAAGTGAAAATTGAAAGTTTTCACTTGAGTGAAAAACTGAGAAATTTACAGTTAAATCGATTTAGCTAAATTTGGCCTCATTTAGTCCTGAACCCCCGACAAGTGCCCTAGCAAAGTATGGTCTAAAATATGTTTATGGAGCTGAAAATCTCTGAATCTGCTAATACATTTAACACCCCCCCCCCAAGGTTGACAATGCCACTGCCTGCTATGCCCCCTGTGCTCATTCTGTCAGAGTTGTGTCAGTGTACGAATGGTCCCAGAAGTCAGACAGATCACTTCCTTGTATGGATGTGCACGATGATGCCACAAGCATTGGCTCAGCCCTACTCGTTTCGTCACATCAGACCCACACAAAGGTAAGGTAATTGCGGACTGCGCAGACTGCTGCTAATAGTTGAGGCCGCTGGCGACCTTGTTAATATAGTGAACAGGGCTGGTGGCTGCACCTAGCCACTCAGAGCCCCCGCAGGAATCAGAAGATTCCTGACGCTACAATTTAAACTCTCCATAAAGCTGTAATAAACCCAAAACCAAAAATGGAATATAGCCCAGCTTACCAATCATTAGATGTGGTGGCTGCATTAGTTTTCATTTCTTTGGCTTTCCCCCTTTGTTTTTACCTATTGATCTGGCCAGTAACACACCTGTATTAGTAAGACACAACTCTGGATGAGGTGTACAGAAAAACACTGCGCTAACTAGTGAAAAGGGAGCAGCTACAAACAGTGTGACTAAAACAATACAAAGATAATAAGAAAATGTAGCGCATAGTGAACAAACAATGACAAAATGGTGGTGTTGAAATATATTCCAGTCCAGACAAGAAAAAATGAATAGTAAAGTCCTTCAACCCAGTGTAGTAAACCCAAAGTCAATGTACTAAAGAGCAGATGGGTAGGGGGTATAATATCCCACTGTGTATAAACATGGATGCAGTCCCCAAAAAGAATGGTGTTCAAAAGGATGTCAAAAGGCTATGTTAATCCAGAGGGGCAAACCACATCAACCGGAAAATGGCATCAAGGAGAAAGATGGTATGAATGAACTCTTACCAGATCCAGTGGACTCCCCTATCAGCGACAGGGAGTCTTAAAGGCAGTGTGCCACCCTGGGCGTATGGAAGGATATCCTGACAGTCAAAACCTCCAGATTGGACTCTGCATGGTCTCCTGGGATCACCAGGTAGATCTTCACGGTCAGTGAACCCAATATGGATCCGGAAGATGGAATGTCCCTCATATGGCGGAAGCTAGGCATTCACTCCCATTCCGATAGTATGTGAAAAAAAAAATGTGCTTCCACATAGTGCAGATAAAAGGGGTATTTTTTATTGCTAAAAAACAGTACAATAAAAAAGTGATCACAGTAAAAACAAAGGGAACATGGAGAGTAGTGTAGTAGACCAACGCGTTTCGACCTAAGGGTCGAAAACCACCCACTGGGCATAAACCACCCACTCCAATTTGCCTATATTTTTAGATAAAATAACTGATGAGGACCAATAACAATGGAAAGGAATCGCCTAATATCATTGGCCCAATGTGGTCAGATGATTACATACTCATCAACAACCTGTAAATGGGCCAGTCACATAATACATGAGACAGATAGACAGGCCTAACCGCCAATCACAGGCCGACGGATGGATGGGCACAGGAAGCACAGCAGGCAGCAGCATTGTCAGTCGGGGGGGAGGGGAGTTTTCAATGTATTAGCAAATATAAATACACTAACACATGGAAGACAAACCCCACTTATTACTTTATACTCAGTTACAGCAGTATTTGCTTTCCTTTTTGACATAAAGGTTTTGCATGAATAGATAAAAACTGATCGTTTTAGGCACCCCTGTAAGTATTAGATGGTTTGTCTCATCATGTAAACTGATACATTCTGCTAGAGAGCTTGTGCTTTGGAAAATAACAACAGAGTTGCTGGCTGGATCACCAGATGAAAATAGCAGAAAGAAAGCCTAAAAAAATGAATGCAGCCATCACTTATAAGAATTGGTAAGCTGCAATATAATAAAAAATAATAATAATAATAATAATAATAATAATAATAATAATAATAATAATATATAATAATAAAAACTAAAAATAAATAAATTATTATTTATATTTAATTTATATTTAATTATTATTAGTTTGCTTTTGGGTTTAATACCCCTTTAATAGCCGGTGTGAACGTAGCCGTAGGAATAGTGAATCTCCCCAAAGGGCACACAGCAATAAAAACCTGATATGGATTCTAATCCCCTATCACTTTAATTCTAAAAAAAAAAAAAAAAATCTGCCGTTGTGTCTATAGCAAAATGCAGAAAATAACGTTTACTATTATATTATTTTTTATTAAAGTTTTGTAAGTGAGGGAAAGCACACAATGCATGGATGATACAATATCATACGTTGCAGAGTATTTGTCAGCAATATGTAACAAGAAGAGATACAATTATGTAGAACAATAGACATATTTAGAGCAAATTACATATTCAAAGATGTAAGTCAGAGATAGGGGATCGATCAATCACTCACTTTTGTTTGTAGAAGAATGAGTAGAAAAACAGTAAAAATAATCTAACAAGAAACGTAAAGGAAGTTCAATTGCCAGTCTAAGTAGTTATGAAAATTGGGTCAGGAAATGCCAATTAGATGGAACAGTCAGAGTGTGTAAGCCATGTATACCATAAGGAGTGACATTTGATATGTGGTGTCGTGGCCTAGCCGCATGCTGGAGAACATGTCCTCCATGTGCATGGTCTAGTGGTTGGGAACTTTAATTCATTCACGCTGGGTATAGATTGATCCTCCCCCGAGCATCATTACAAAGGACACTATGAGAACGGGGAGGATCCCATGCTCATAGCGTCTCAATCAATCTCAAGGGGCCAACCTATGCCCAGCATGAATGAATTAAAGCTGTGTAATGATGGGGCACCCCAGGAGGCCTCCAGCTTGGCTCAATCCTGGGCACCCCAGGAGGCCTCCAGCTTGGCTCCACCAATACCAACCAGTAGTCCATTCCATACCTTCCTCAGGCCTCATGGAAATGGCCCCCAACGGCAGCCTCACCCATCACAAGTTTAATTTTCATTAGACGTGCCTATCTTGAGGTTAGCAGAAGAAAGAGGCCATGCAATGAAAGCCTTTTAAGTCTTTATACAAATGTAGTTGATTTACATCTGTACATGCTTTCAGATATCTCAGTTGTAACGGTACATTCCTTGGTTTCAAACAGATAACAGTGCATATGAGAGTTGAGTCATGGAGAGTCCTACTTCCCAATCCATGGGGTTGTGAATAATCCCATATATACTGTATATACAGTAAGGTTCTGTTCTTGGACCTCTCCTATTTTCGATGTACAATGAATAGCCTCCCATGGCTTCTAATACCATTTCTATGCTGATGACACCCAAGTCTATCTCTCTACCCCTCAGCTCACTCAATCGTGTCTCCACGTGCATCACTAATCTACTAACATACGTATCAGTTTGGATGTCACACCACTAGGGATGAGACGAACACCCCCCTGTTCGGTTCGCACCAGAACTTGCGAACAGGCAAAAAATTTGTTTGAACACGCGAACATCGTTAAAGTCTATGGGACACGAACATGAATAATCAAAAGTGCTAATTTTAAAGGCTTATATGCAAGTTATTGTCATAAAAAGTGTTTGGGGACCCGGGTCCTGCCCCAGGGGACATAGATCAATGCAAAAATTTTTTTAAAAACGGCCGTTTTTTCGGGAGCAGTGATTTTAATAATGCTTAAAGTGAAACAATAAAAGTGTAATATTCCTTTAAATTTCGTCCCAGCGGGGTGTCTATAGTATGCCTGTAAAGGGACACATGTTTCCCGTGTTTAGAACAGTCTGACATCAAAATGCCATTTCAAAAGAAAAAAGTCATTTAAAACTACTCGCGGCTATTAATGAATTGCCGGTCCGACAATACACATAAAAGTTCATTGATAAAAACCCCACAGGGGAACCCCCCACCAAAATTTTAAAAAAAATGACGTGGGGGGTCCCCCTAAATTCCATACCAGGCCCTTCAGGTCTGGTATGGATATTAAGGGGAACCCCAGCCAAATTTTTTTTTTTTAAATGGCTTGGGGTCCCCCTCAAAATCTATACCAGACCCTTCAGGTCTGGTATGGATTTTAAGGGGAACCCCGTGCCAAAATTAAAAAAAAAATGGCATGGGGTCCCCCCAAAATCATACTAGACCCTTATCAGAGCACGCAACCTGGCAGGCCACAGGAAGAGGGGGGGCGAGAGAACCGTACCAGGCCACATGCCCTTGTGGGGGTCTGCGGGTGGGGGGCTTATCGGAATCTGGAAGCCCCCTTTAACAAGGGGACCCCCGGATCCCGGTCCTCCCCCTGTGTGAAATTGTAAGGGGGTACAAAAGTACCCCTACCATTTCACAAAAAAACTGACAAAAATGTTAAAAATGACAAGAGACAGTTTTTGACAATTCCTTTATTTAAATGCTTCTTCTTTCTCCTATCTTCTATCTTCTTTCTTCTATCTTCTATCTTCCTATGGTTTCTTCCTCCATCTTCTTCTTCTTCTGGTTCTTCTAGTTCTTCTGGTTCTTCCTCCGTTGTTCTCGTCCGGCATCTTCCTCCGCGGCGCCGGCGTCTTCTTCCCTTCTTTTCCTTGGGCCACTCCGCATACAAGATGGCATGATGGGAGGCTCCTGCTGTGTGTGCCTCTTCTGACGGTTCTTAAATAATGGGGGGGGGCCAACCCCCTGCGTCAGAGGGGGTTGGGGTCAGCAGGTGGCCACGCCCCCCCCCCGTTGTTTAAGAACCGTCAGAAGAGGAGAAGCGTCACACAGCC
The DNA here is from genome assembly GCA_037952925.1 of Lithobates clamitans. Classification (NCBI taxonomy): domain Eukaryota; kingdom Metazoa; phylum Chordata; class Amphibia; order Anura; family Ranidae; genus Lithobates; species Lithobates clamitans. Next base: position 998,228 of record JBBGZY010001611.1, read on the forward strand.
GGAGCCTCCCATCATGCCATCATGTATGCGGAGTGGCCCGAGGAGAAGAAGGGAAGAAGACGCTGGCGCAGCAGTAGAAGATGCCGGACGAGAGCACTGGAGGAAGAACCAGCAGAACCAGAAGAAGAAGAAGATGGAGGAAGAAACCGAAGGAAGATAGAAGATAGAAGAAAGAAGAAGCATTTAAATAAAGGAATTGTCAAAAACTGTCTCTTGTCATTTTTAACATTTTTGACACTTTTTTGGGAAATGGTAGGGGTACTTTTGTACCCCCTTACCATTTCACACAGGGGGGAGGGCCAGAATCTGGGTGTCTCCTTGTTAAAGGGGGCTTCCAGATTCCGATAAGCCCCCCGCCCGCAGACCCCCACAACCACCGGGCAAGGGTTGTGGGGATGAGGCCCTTGTCCCCATCGGCATGGGGACAAGGTGTTTTGGGGGGGCTACCCCAAAGCACCCTCCCAATGTTGAGGGCATGTGGCCTGGTACGGTTCAGGAGGGGGGGTGCTCTTCCTGCGGCCTGCCAGGTTGCATGCTTGGATAAGGGTCTGGTATGGATTTTTGGGGGACCCCATGCCTTTTTTTTTAAATTTTGGCGCGGGGTTCCCCTTAAAATCCATACCAGACCTTTTGAGGGGGGCCCCACGCCATTTTTTTTTAAAATTTTGGCAGGGGTTCCCTTTAATATCCATACCAGACCTGAAGGGCCTGGTATGGAATTTAGGGGGACCCCCCACGTCATTTTTTTTTTTAAAATTTTGGTTCGGGGTTCCCCTGTGAGGAATTCCCATGCCGTTTTTTGATCTTTTATGTGTATTGTCGGACCGGCAATTCATTAATAGCCGCGAGTAGCTTTAAATGACTTTTTTTCTTTGAAATATCATTTTGCTGTCAGACTGTTCTAAACACGGCAAACATGCGCCACTTTACAGGCATACTATAGACACCCCCCAGGTACGAAATTTAAAGGAATATTACACTTTTATTGTTTCACTTTAAGCATGATTAAAATCAAACACCAGGGTGAAACAAGTAAATTCAAACGTACCGCCACCATAAGAAAAACCTGCTTACCAGCTGGTAAGCAAAGACAGGCAGATGGCTTATACCCAGCCAGGGCCTTTGCTTGGATTGAAGATCAGCTGATGGACTGAAAGCTGGATGGTTCGATGAGTGCTCAAAACAATCCTGACAATACCCGGCCTTAATCAGAGCCCCGAGACCCAGCCATAAACAGAGGGAAAGAGACTATCCATAGCGTAATATTGTCACTACTCAATAGTTTAATATAAAGTATTACACTTACATATAAAAGTTTAAAACATCGCATAGAAACAGCAGAGCCGGCCGGCTAAAAACAAAATCCTGTCTTCCTAACAAGCGTGGTGACGTCAGCACGTATCCTCCTCCAGACGCGTTTCGTCATAAATGAATTGATAACGTCAGTCAGCTTTCAGTCCATCAGCTGATCTTCAATCCAAGCAAAGGCCCTGACTGGGTATAAGCCATCTGCCTGTCTTTGCTTACCAGCTGGTAAGCAGGTTTTTCTTATGGTGGCGGCACGTTTGAATTTACTTGATTCACCCTGGTGTTTGATTGCAAAGATCGAACTGTTTATTGATTTATTCACAAGCAATTGTATGGACTTTCCATTTATTAGCGCAGCTTTTCTCCCCTTTCCATATCTCTATTTGTGCTACCACACAATAAGCTGCTGCTTTTTGGACTACATTTTTTGATTTTCCAGTTTTTTGTGATGTTTCATTTATTTCACTCAATCTTTTAATGTGTAATATTTTCGACTAAGCGCGTTTTTTTTCCCTTAATGATTAAAATCACTGCTCCCAAAAAAACGGCCATTTTTAAAACTTTTTTTTGCATTGATCCATGTCCCCTGGGGCAGGACCCAGGTCCCCAAACACTTTTTTATGACAATACCATGCATATAAGCCTTTAAAATTAGCACTTTTGATTTCTCCCATAGACCTTTAAAGGGTGTTCTGCGGCTTTCGAATTTGCCGCGAACACCCCAAATTGTTCGCTGTTCAGCGAACTGGCAAACAGCCGATGTTCGACACGAACATGAGTTCGACTCGAACTCGAAGCTCATCCCTACACACCACTTCCTCAAATTCAATCTATCCAAAACCGAGCTCATAATATTTCCTCCCCCACATGCCTCTTTCCCTGACTTCTCTATCAAGACTGACGGCTCAACTATCAATCCATTCCAGCATGCCAAGGTCCTAGGTGTAATCCTGGACTCTGAACTATCCTTTTGGCCCCACATGCAAATAATGTCCAAAGCTTGCCGTCTCAACCTACGCAACCTCTCCAGAATAAGCCCCTTCCTGTCCCCCCTTCAGTTCATCATGAATGCTGCTGCCAGAGTCATCCACCATACCAACCGCTCAGTGTCTTTTACCCCTCTCTGCCAATTCTTCCACAGGCTTTCTCTCACTCAACAAATTTGATTCAAAATGCTAACAATACCTTGCAAAGCCATCCACAACTCTGCCCCCAGCTACATTACTAACCTAGTTTTGTGGAAGAGAACAGGAATAGTTTGTATGGAGTGAGGTACCATCTATGTATGGGTTTTTGTAAAAGTCCCCATTGGGATGCCTTATTTAAGTATTAAATGGTTGATCACCATTTATTGTCTTTGATGGATTCACCTATATCATGTTCCCACGTTATCATCCTGTGGGTTTTTGTGAATAAGTGTTTGTCACCTATTTTGTTGCAGAATGGGGGGATACCTTTGAATTGGGAAACAGAGAAGTTAGTAAAAAGGTAGATAGATCTCTTTGCTGAGTTTGTGGGTGCGAATTTTCATTGTGGTGCTGTAGGAAGTGGAATATTTGCGTGTATTAGTACCGTTCTTTTATTGGAATATTGTATTCAGTATGTAGAGTTTTAGGGTTGTGATGTGGTAAGTGGTATCAGGTCTTAGAGAAAGCTGATTCCTACTTTGGTCCAAGAGTCCAAGAGGTCCAAAGTTAAGCTACGGAATGCAGTTAAAGTTGGCTTGTGATTTCTCACTGTCGACATTAAATATCACTGGTATCACTGGTCAGAGTATGAGATTTTGAGATTTCACAAACAAAACCACGTTAGGAATATTTATATTTTCTACAGCCAATCCAGTAGGAGGTTCTAGGCCACTGGTGTATGCTGGGGGGGTATAAATATTTGGGACAGGCCAACAGGCCATGGGCTCACTCTCTTCCCCTGGGCTGAGGCCTAGGGAAGTGCTGTTGGATGGAGCTCTGCTGTTTGGCACAATAGCCTGGTTTGGGGCCTAACATGTGCAGAAGTGGTCCTGAAGCTGTCCTGACTGATCTGGAAAAAAGTTGGGCCAAGTAGGAGACTAAGGGGAACCCCTTGCTGAAGACAACCAGGAAGAAGAACTGGTGTCTCAGAAGGGCCTGGTAACTCACTTGCAGAACGCACTAAAATATGGGAACGTGCTTACAGTGTTGCTGGGTTGACTTAAAGGTCCTGACACTGTGAATCTGGATATTAATCTGGACCTGGAGTGTCTGTAAGTGATCTGCTACGATATTTGGGACCTCTAACCCTTACCTCCTTAACCGTACTACAATAAAACTTTGAAAAGAAAAAAAAAGTGACTGGCACCCAATATCTTTTTTTGGTCCCCACATTTTAGCCATGGGGTGAAATGCTAGCCCACCTTGCCTCTGGAGGTGCTATCCTGCCATTGGAGTGTCAGGGGGTGCTACATATATTGACGTGTTAAAAAATATTAGTGGTTGGATTTAGAGTTGGTTTAGAGGTCCATTCACACTATTACATTGTGTTAGCATGCATTGTAGTTCACCTAAAGTAGTACATGTGTAGGTGGGGTGCAGCACGGTGCAATAACGCACTCAGTCCAAGTGCAATGAAAGAACTTGTATTGAAATAATGCTGAGACAGTTCACAAATAATCCGGTGGGAAAGCAGCCCAACCAGGAAAACTCAGGGATCCAACAGCAGGTAGAAAGAAGAATGTAGCCACAATGACAGCGTTTGTAGAGAGGGAAAGCATGCAGCCTGCAAGTCTTGTTCCCAAACAGGCAGATGCCCAGGGAAGTTGCAAACTCTGATCTTTCCCTCCTCATCAGGAACCTTAGTTCTGTCCATACCAAGCGTGGTACCTGTCCTTACTCTACCCACTTGCAAGACCGTGCCAAAGGAACCTTAGTTCTGTCCGTATCAGGTGTGGTACCTGTCCCTACTCTACCCACTTGCAAAACCGTGCCAAAGCTTGGGAGCCAGGCCATTAAAAAGGCTGTACCTGACCCAAGATGACTGCCAGAGTCACATTGGGGTGGCAGCATCCATTGGGATGGCTTTCTCAGTGATCCAGGAAACCATAGCGGAACCATGTTCCTCGTAACCTGTAGTAGAGAACATAGACTGCACCTGCCCACACATACACCAATGGTTTTGACTTGGCAGCCCATTTGCTCTCAAAGGGCTGCCTTAACACAACACATGTTAAGATATGTTAATGTACTACAAAGAAGTACGTTGACCCTTGAACTATTTTTTTTTTTTTTAGATGAAAATGGATCTCCCGGTAGAGTCCACACCTATTTGAATGACCACACAAACTTCCAACAGATAGACTCCCTGGTGGGAACTGACCCCATAACTGTCGTGCCACCATTTCTTTTGTACAGAGAACATAAGCCTTTCACAATGCAGATTTCTGTGCCGATTTTACGAAAAGGCTTGTAAAGTCTGGGAGCCAGGTCATTAAAAAGGCTGTGCCTGACCCAAGATGGCTGCCAGAGTCACATTGGGATAGCTTTCCCAGTGATCCAGGAAACCATAGTGGAACCATGTTCCTCCTAACCGTTTTTTTTTTTAGATGAAAATGGAGCTCCCGGTAGAGTCCACAACTACTTGACTGACCACACAAACTTCCAACAGATAGACTCCCTGGTGGGAACTGACCCCATGACTGTCGTGCCACCATTTCTTTTGTACAGAGAACATAAGCCTTTCACAATGCAGAATTCTGTGCCGATGTTCCGAAAAGGCTCGCCGAGATTTTCTTTGCCCGTGTGTCATGTGACATAAACTCCCCTTGATGCCCCGTGGGAAATTCCAGCTATTAATAAGTACAATGTTATCAATATTTTCTCTGCCCAATACAACAGATTGCTTTCAGGGACATTAATTTTGCTTCTTTTGCCTGTCAAGGAATGTGAGCAAATACATTTGTCAGAAAGCGTAATAGTTCTCTTCTCGTATCAAGCTGATATTCTATGTTTTCCCTGCAGTACGGTGGGGACGGGGGGAAAGAAAACTGATTTCATAAGGCATACAGATTGTGGAAGGTTAAACAGGACGTAAAGGAGTAGATGTGCCGCTATCGCCAAGATGAGTCTGGAGAAAAAGTTAACTCTTGGCTCCGTAGAATGTAACCGTTGCGTTAATCTTGTGTGGATTAAAGCTGGACTCCAGGCAAACAGCTAAATAGAACAATGAAATACATACACTATATTGTTAGAAGTATTGGGACGCCTGCCTTTACACACACATGAACTTTTATGGCATCCCAGTCTTAGTCCGTAGGGTACAATATTGAGTTGGCCCACCCTTTGCAGCCATAACAGCTTCAACTCTTCTAGGAAGGCTGTCCACAAGGTTTAGGAGTGTGTCTATGGGAATGTTTGACCATTCTACCAGAAGAGTTTTTTAGAGGTCAGGCACTGATGTTGGTTGAGAAGACCTGGCTCGCAGTCTTCGCTCTTATTCATCCCAAAGGTGTTCTATCTGGTTGAGATCAGGACAGTAAAGTTCCTCCAACCCAAACTCGCTCATCCATGTCTTTATGGACCTCGCTTTGTGCACTGGTGCAAATCATTTGATGGCGGGGGGATTATGGTGTGGGGTTGTTTTTCAGGGGTTGAGCTTGGCCCCTTAGTTCCAATGAAGAGAACTCCTAAGGCGTCAGCATACCAAGACATTTTGGACAATTTCATGCTCCCAACTTTGTGGGAACAGTTTGGGGATGGCCCCTTCCTGTTCCAACATGACTGCGCACCAGTGCACAAAGCAAGGTCCATAAAGACATGGATGAGCGAGTTTGGGGTGGAGGAACTTGACTGACCTACACAGAGACCTGACCTCAACCCGATAGAACACATTTGGGTTGAATTCAAGCAGAGACTGCAAGCCAGGCCTTCCTGTCCAACATCAGTGCCTGACCTCACAAATGCTCTTCTGGAAGAATGGTCAAACATTCCCATAGACACACTCCTAAACCTTGCGGACAGCCTTCCCAGAAGAGTTGAAGCTGTTATATACAGACTAAGACTGGGATGTCATTAAACTTCAAGTGTGTGTAAAGGCGGGCGTCCCAATACTTTTGACAATATAGTGTATATGGAAGCTGCTTTACGTGCCAAAATATTTGAATTTCTGTCCATCCATTCCTGAGATATAGACAGCCCTGGCACACAGCACAGCCCTACCTAGTATGTAGGAGACTGGATTTTTCTGTGATGCAGTTCATTAACACTAACAGGTCTTGTCCCTCCCCCAACCTGTGACAGGACAGAGAATGAGAAGCAGCAGACTGATGAGCCCATCTCTTGGTCACTCTGTTCTCTCCTTCTATCAGCATGTTCATTGTTAGCACATGAACACTGCAGCACAACTGAATGGTTCCTTGTGATGCTTCTCCCTCTCCCAGTTTAAGCTCTGCTGTGCAGGGACTGCACTCAGATGCTGTCGAGTCAAATGCATGTACTGATTGCATAAAAAAATAAATAAATAACAATAATGATGTATCAATGGATACAGATCTGCATTAATTTGTGTCTTTTATATCTGCATGGAGATCATCTTTGTGTTTGTCAGCCTGCCGCTCAACAATATCCTCCTCCCTGATCAGTGTAACTGTGTGAAAAAAAAATATATATATATTTATTTAAATATATAAAAATATAGATATATAGTATATATTTTACATACTCTATGGGTGTTAACTAGATAAAAAAAAAAAAAAATCACTTTATATACTGTATGGTGTTCCCTAGAAAAAAAATATCTTTTATATATGTTATGGTAATCTCTAGATCAAAAATGAAATATATTCTATTCGCTTAATGGTTTCACAACACATACAATGTATTTTATAGGGATTTTATGTAATAGACCAACACAAAGTGGGGATGTCTCTACCAGCTTTGCACATCTAGAGAGTGACATTTTTGCCCATTCTTCTTTGCAGAATATCTAAAGCTCTGTCAGATTGGATGGAGAGCATCTGTGAACAGCAATTTTCAAGTCTTGCCACAGATTCTCAATTGGATTTAGGTCTGGGCTTTGACTGGACCGTTCTAACCCATGAATATGCTTTGATCTAAACCATTCCATTGTAGCTCTGGCTGTATGTTTAGGGTTGTTGTTCTGCTGGAAGGTGAACCTCCGCCCCAGTCTCAAGTCTTTTGCAGACTCTAAAGCCCCATACACATGATAGGACTTTGTACAAACTTTCCCTTGCATTTTTGTACAAAGGGCGTTGCCCAAAAGTTTGTCTTGCATACAGACGACAGGACTTTTCCAGCCAACTTTCACCAAATCACGTGGTTTTTCAGCTCTTTACCACCACCCTTTGGTCAACTCCTGTATTGTTCTCTGATATTGTGTCAATCTCGCCACTTTTATTGGTGAGATTGACACCTTGTGAGCCGGATTCACGCTGCTGCGGGGATCCGACTTGGATCCCTGCCAATGCCAGGCACTGTGTTTGGTATGAATCTGGAGGGGGAAGTCCATGCCAAATTTTAAATAAAAAACCGGCATGGGTTCCCCTCCAGGGGCATACCAGGCCCTTAGGTCTGGTATGGATATTAAGGGGAACCCCCCACGCCGAAGAAATGGCATGGGGGTCCCCCCAAATCCATACCAGACCCTTATCCGAGCACGCAGCCTGGCCGGTTAGGAAAGGGGGTGGGGACGAGCGAGCGCCCCTCCTGAGTCGTACCAGGCCACATGCCCTCAACATGGGGGGTGGGTGCTTTGGAGGAGGGGGGGCGCCCTGCGGCCCCCCACCCAAAGCACCTTGTCCCCATGTTGATGAGGACAAGGGCCTCTTCCCGACAACCCTGGCCGTTGGTTGTCGGGGTCTGCGGGCGGGGCACCTATCGGAATCTGGGAGCCCCCTTTAATAAGGGGGCCCCCAGATCCCGGCCCCCCACCCTATGTGACCCCTACCCATTCACCTAGGGAAAAAAGTGTCAATAAAAAACACAGTACACAGGTTTTTAAAGTAATTTATTAGGCAGCTCCGGGGTCTTCTTCCAACTTCGGGGGTCCTTTCCGATTTCAGGGGTCCTCTTCCGACTTCAGGGGTCTTCTTCCGACTTCGGGGGTCCTCTTCCGACTTCGGGGGTCTCTCCGGTGTCTTCTCCCGGTGTCCGCATCTTCTGCCGGCTCCACCGCTATCTTCTGCCGCTCTTATGTCAGCGGTGGCCCGGACTTCTGGATCGTCTTCTTCCCTCTTCTCTTCCAGAGATGTTGACACAACGCTCTCTTCAGCCGGAATGCTCTCTGTGCGCTCCGCAACGGACTTATATAGGCGGGCATGCTGGGACTGTGAGGTCATAAGGGGGCGTGGTCATGTCATCCTATGTCATCCTGTGTACTTTGTAAACTAATTAAGCATACACACGACAGGACTTTTTCAGCCAACTGTCACCAAATCACATGGTTTTTCAGCTCTTTACCGCCACCCTTTGGTCAACTTCTGTATTGTTGTCTGATCTTTTGCATTGGTTCTGAGCATGCGTGTTTGTACTTTGGACTAAAATCCTATGGACTTGTGTACACACGATAGGATTTTGCACCATAGGACTTTTGTTGCCGGAAAGTTTGTCTGTTTGCACAGCCAACATTTGTCCGATGAAAACCGAAAAAGTTTGTCCGATGGAGAGTACACACGGTAGAATGTTGCCTTAAAACAGCTAATTTGCATGTTTGTTGTCAAAAAGTCCTATCGTGTGTATGGGCCTTAAAGTCACGCTGTATTTGGCTCTATCCATCTTCCCATCAACTCTGACCAGCTTCCCTGTCCCTGTTGAAGAAAAGCATCCCCACAACAGGATGCTGCCACCACCATGTTTCACGGTGGGGATGGTGTGTTCAGGGTGATGTGCAGTGTTAGTTTTCCACCACACATAGCGTTTTGCTTTTAGGCCCAAAAAGTTCAATTTTGGTCTCATCTGATCAGAGCACCTTCTTCCACATGTTTGCTGTGTCCCCCACATGGCTTCTCACAAACTGCAAACGGGACTTCTTATGGATTTCTTTCAACAATGTCTTTCTTCTTCCCACTCTTCCATAAAGGTCAGATTTGTGGAAAGCACGACTAATAGTTGTCCTGTGGACAGATTCTCCCACCTGAGCTGTGGATCTCTGCAGCTCCTCCAGAGTTAGCATGGGCCTTTTGGCTGCTTCTCTGATGAATGCTCTCCTTGCCCGGCCTGTCAGTTTAGGTGGACGGCCATGTCTTGGTAGGTTTGTAGTTGTGTCATACTCTTTCCATTTTCGGATGATGGATTGAACAGAGCTCTGTGAGATGTTCAAAGCTTGGGATTTTTTTTTTTATAACCTAACCCCGCTTTAAATTTTCCACAACTTTATCCCTGACCTGTCTGATGTGTTCCTTGACCTCCAAGATGCTGTTTGTTCACTAAGCTTCCCTAACAAACCTCTGAGGGATTCACAGAACAGCTGTATTTATACTGAGATTAAATTACACAAAGGTGGACTCTATTTTTCTAATTAGGTGACTTTTGAAGGAAATTGGTTCCACTAGAATAGATTTTACTTAGGGGTATCAGAGTCACATAAAATCCCAATAAAATACATTTACGTTTTTGGTTGTAACTTGACAAAATGTGAAAAATTCCAAGGTGTATGAATACTTTTTCAAGGCACTGTACCTTATGGTTTTTCCTGGAAAAAAAAAAACATTTTATATTAAAATAATCACGAGATTAAAAAATGAAATATTATTTTTTCTTTACTTTATGGTGTTCCCTGCATAAAAAAAAAATATAATATTTTATATAGTAGTGTTTCTCAACCGGGGTGCTGTAAGGAGTCCTCGGGGTTCCGCTGCAACAGTCTGATCTGAGTGATCCTTGATCCTTCTGTTAGTTCCTGTCCACTCTGCGTTTGGACAAATGTCTGGACAATGACTGTTCAGACTGAACACTTAGCTCATCCCTACTTACAATTTCAAAGCTGACCTCCAGCCTTCACTTCAAGTCAGAGGTGGGGGACTCGAGTCACATGACTTGACTCGAGTCGGACTCGAGTCACCTGTTTGAGGACTTGCGACTTGCTTGACAAAATTAAATAAATGACTCGACTTGACTTTGACTTGCCACTAATGACTTGCGACTTGACTTTGACTTGGGCTATTTGACTTGCAATGACTTGCAATGACTTGGCACCACCAGTGCTGTGTCTTGGCCTAGGCAAAAGCCGCCCCCCACAAAAGAAAGCTCCCCCGAGTCCCGGCTTCTGCCCGCACATATACAGTTTGCTAACATTGTGGGCGGGGATCGGATCGGTGTCCGCGAGCGGCGCTTGCAGGGTTCGTGGCCGCAGCAGACTTTTTTTTTATTTGATGATGACTGCACTGCAGTCTCTCCACCTAGGCTGTAGGTCTCTGTATTCCGTCCGGCCAGGCCGCGGCGCCGCCCCCTTCCTGCTGCGGAGTGATCTCTGAGGGAGGGGCTGGGCTTCTGTGCAAATGTGCAGAGCCAGCAGCGTGAGTCGCGGGCCTCACGTGGGGGAGGAAGAAGGAACTGGAAGTTGCCCAAGGAGCCAGCCAAGCCTAGCCGACTGACTGAATCTGAGTGGTGTCCAGTCCAGCAGCCATAGAGTAAGTCATGGCAGACTATTATTCTTCTACTGAGGGGGCACTGGAGCAGGGACAGTCACACGACTCAGGGAGGAACAGGTCTGAGAATGGGGGTCAGTGCAGTGGTCGTCGCAGCGCAGAAGAAAAAGCACAGATCTGAGGAGGAGGAAACAGATTTGCAGAAGCTGCAGGTTTGTTTGATGCAGTGCCAAGCAAATGCTTCCCTGAAAACTTCCCTGCAAACTTAGCATTAGCTTGCTTGGCACTGCATCAAACAGACCTGCAGCTTCTGCAAATCTGCACTAGTGATGTAGCAGCTAGCAGGGCCCTGGCCAGGGCCTGTACTGATGATTGCAGGATGCAGATATGATTGCAGATGCAATCAATCATCAATATCATTGCACATGCTAAAACTATGAAACCTAGGTAGGTACAAACCTTCTTTCCTTGTTTTCTCCTCCTCCTCGGCTCTGTGCTTTTTTCTCCTGCACTGCGACAGCCACTGCACTGACCCCCAGTCCCAGACCAGTTCCTCCCTAAATCCTTCACTAATTAACTATTACTTGTGCGAAGTACAAAGTGCTCAACGTGAATATTACATAAAAATCATATTGCTGAATAAAGTGCTCCATGCGCATGCGTACTACAAACTCATTAAACAGTCCACGTCCAGTGAAAGTTCATGTACTGCAATGCTCCATGCATGCTGAAATCAATGCAAACTTTAGCACTGGTCACTGTATTGGTGTCACTGGTGCCCAAAAAGTGTCACTGTGAGTCACTAATGTAATATTCTAATCTGGAATGATAAACGTGTCACTGTTTTAAACAAGGTTAGGTTAGGACCGTATATATATATATAATACATTAAAAATAGTTCTGTAAGTACTAGTGTACTAAGCAGCAACACCTTATCTTCTGGCAGTGCCCGGGCCATCCCGACAGCAAACTCTGGATCCACCCCTGACAGATCAACGCACAAGGCAGCTATAATGGAGGGAGCGATTCCAAAAATAATTAAATTTGGATTTAAGGATTATGTTTTAGATGTTGGTGAAAAGAAGAGAACGGCGATATGCAAGGTCTGCAACTCAAAAATAAGAGACACGTCCACCACAACATCCAACTTCATCCGTCACTACAAAACACACAAAGAAAAGTAGGTACAGTAACATCACGTGTATGTATGTATGTATATATATATATATATATATATATATATATATATATATATATATATATATATATGCAAATTAGGCCTACATCCCACTTTAGGTGGGAGCAGAGTGTATTGTTGTTCAAATCAATAAATCACATAGCTAACTTTTTTTTCTATCTCTCTTCTGTTTACTCTATAGATATGAAGAGTACATCCATACCAAAGGGGCTTTTGATGATACCCAGCCTCAAATCTCACAATTCATCGCACAGGGGACTGTGCAGCTATACCACTGCAACCACCAGCAGCAAAAGGCAATTACAAATTCAATCCTGTCAGACCTCATTATAAACTGCAACATGCCTTTTGGAGAAGCCACAGACCTCTCACAGGGAGAAAAACTTGTGACAATAAGTGCTGTTGTACCCTGTATCCTTTCTCTGAATCACCACTTGGAAAATCATAAAGAGAGCGTGCGCTACCTTGGTGGCTTGATCCGTAGCCTGCAAGAATCACTCCAAAGACTATTGGAAGGGATCTTTGTCAATGTGAGGATGGCAGATGAACAGAATGATGTAGCAACCTTACCCTTCTCTGACCCTCTATACCTAAAAGCTGCTCTGCTGGATCCTTCATTTGGCACCATGTGGTTGACCCATGATGTTTTGGCTACCGAAAATGTCAAGGAGGCTGTGTCTGCGATGATAAAAAGTATGTTATGTTTTTGGAAATAACCCGTTTGCAGTAATAACACCTGAGTGTATTGAGTCACTGTTTTATGCTTGTGTTTTTCAGACTTAATTCTCAAAGAGTACTGCAAGCCCACCCCAACAACCACCGATGAAGACGAGCAAATGCCAGTGGCAGAGTCAGAGAGTCAATCTGGGCTGTTCACAGCATACCGCAAAAAACAGAAGAGAGATTCATGTTCCAGTCCCCAAATTCAGCTGAACCAGTATTTAGACATTTGTGATGGACAGAGCTGCCTTCAGTTTTGGGCCATGAACAGGCACATGCTCCCCTCTTTGTTCAGGGTAGCGGTAAGAGTAATGTCAGTCCCTGCATCAAGCGCACCTGTTGAACGTGTGTTCAGCCATGGTGGGGTGATAATGCGACACCATGGCTCACAACTGAGCGAGAAAGTACTTTCCAATTAAATTTTTTGCAAATGCAATGCATGTTAAGTGGCTATTCTGAGAAGTGAGAATACTATTTTTTGCAAATGCAATGCATTTTAAGTGGCTATTCTCATAACTAAGAAAAAAGGAATAGAAGTAGATAGGCGCTGTTTCCAAGCCTGGTGAATTCAAATGTGTTATTCTCTTAGTGGGAGGGCAGTATGGAGTGGGAAAGATTGTAAAGATGTTGCCTATAGTATTCAGTGAATGTTTATCCCGTGGAATTGTGTATAAAGGTCCTCGATGTGCATAAGTCAAGTTGGTTGTCTGACTTAATAAAGTGCAGTGTGTGCTCTAAAAAAGATATAACTTAATCCGTATAAATATAATATATCCATATATAAATGAACCCTATTTTTAAATTAAAAATATTTGTGGAAAATTATGTGATCCATAACGTAATCGATAATGTACATATGTAGTGAACAAACAAATATATATAAACAAGTGCTTTCAGTGCTGCTACAAAGAAAACCCCTGGATTCTGATAGATATTCCAAACCTTTCAGTGCGTGCCTTAATCCGTGTTCTAATAGTGATTGATTGCACTCACCAGATCCTAGCAGCACTGAAAGCACTTGATTATATATATTTGTTTGTTCACTTCATATGTACATTATCGATTTACGTTATGGATCACATAATTTTGCACAAATATTTTTAATTTAAAAATCGGGTTCATTTATATATGGATATATTATATTTATACGGATTAAGTTATATCTTTTTTAGAGCACACACTGCACTTTATTAAGTCAGACAACCAACTTGACTTATGCACATCCAGGACCTTTATAACACATTTGAATTCACCAGGCTTGGAAACAGCGCTATCTAATTCTATTCCTTTTTTCTTATATCTTACTCCACCTAGTGGAAGTAATCGGTAGTGGCAGCTGTTCCAACAACATTCTTTAATTTTTTAATTTTTATTCCATTGCATGCATCCCATTGCGCGGGTGTTTCTCCCTCTTTTTTCTATTCTAATAACTAAGCTCAAAGTTTGAACTTGACACAATGCCAAATTGCCAATATCTGGACACTTGAAGAATGGTGATGGGAATACTATTATTCTCATCACCATTCAAGTGTCCAGATATTGGCATTGTGTCAAGTTCAAACTTTGAGCTTAGTTATTTTCCCCCTCAGCAAGGACTACATTTTTTTCAGGCTTGTTGGCCATTTAATTGCTGAGTGTTCTGCTCCTTGTCTGCTATTTGGGCATTCAAAGTGTTTCTTTAATATGCCAAGAAAAAAGCACTAAGCTGTTTTGTTAATGTTGAAAATAAAACAAAATCTTTCCTGAAAACTGACTTTTAACTCATTTAAAGGATGAAAATGGGGTAGATCAGTATTTTGACTTAATTTGTGACTTGACCAAAATAAATGACTTGACTTGACTTGCTTGCCTTCTAGCAGGGACTCGACTTGGCTTGCTTGCTTTTTGCCACAGTGACTTGGGACTTGCTTATGACTTGAAGGTTAAGACTTGAGACTTGCTTGTGACTTGCACATGTGTGACTTACCCCCATGTCTGCTTCAAGTTGTTATAAACATTTTTTTTTCTTTTTTTATAAACTAACTAACAATCCTGTTGTACTTACCTGCTCTGTGCAAGCCCTGATCCACCTTACCCGGGGGCCCCCTTCCAGAGGCCCTGATCCACCTTACCTGAGGCCCCCTTCCAGTGGCCCTGATCCACCTTACCTGGGGCCCCCTTCCAGTGGCCCTGATCCACCTTACCTGGGGCCCCCTTCCAGTGGCCCTGATCCACCTTACCTGAGGCCCCCTTCCAGCGGTCCTGATCCACCTTACCTGAGGCCCCCTTCCAGCGGTCCTGATCCACCTTACCTGAGGCCCCCTTCCAGTGGCCCTGATCCACCTTACCTGGGGCCCCCTTCCAGCGGCCCTGATCTACCTTACCTGGGGGCCCCCTTCCAGCAGCCCTGATCCACCTTTCCTGAGGCCCTCTTCCAGCGGCCCTGATCCACCTCTCCTGAGGCCCCCTTCCAGTGGCCCTGACCCACCTTACCTGAGGCCCCCTTCCACTGGCCTTGATTCACCTTACCTGGGGCCCCCTTCCAGTGGCCCTGATCCACCTTACCTGGGGCCCTCTTCCAGTGGCCCTGATCCACCTTACCTGGGGCCCCCTTCCAGCGGCCCTGACCCACCTTACCTGAGGCCCCCTTCCACTGGCCCTGATTCACCTTACCTGGGGCCCCCTTCCAGTGGCCCTGATCCACCTTACCTGAGGCCCCCTTCCAGCGACCCTGATCCACCTTACCTGGGGCCCCCTTCCAGTGGCCCTGATCCACCTTACGTGGGGCCCCCTTCCAGTGACCCTGATCCACCTTACCTGGGGCCCCCTTCAAGTGGCCCTGATCCACCTTACCTGGGGTCCCCTTCCAGTGGCCCTGACCCACCTTACCTGGGGCCCCCTTCCAGGGGCCCTGATCCACCTTACCTGAGGCCCCCTTCCAGCGACCCTGATCCACTTTACCTGGGGCCCCCTTCCAGTGGCCCTGATCCACCTTACCTGAGGCCCCCTTCCAGCGCTCCAGGTCTCTCTTCTTTGGCGTGTGCAGAAAGTGGCTTTTCCTGGGGGCACCCATGTGTGCTCGCTCCTGAACCACCCAGTCTACGTCTATTGACTCAGACCGGGCAATGGCATTTGATTGATCTGCCCAATGAGGAGAAGCACAGTCTAAATGAAAGTATGCAATGGAAGTGGAAAGGTTTCATCAAAAGTTTTCTTTGGCATGTATAAGATATGGGGAGAACCAGGGAGGGAAAAATATAGGCAGATTAGATGTAAGGTTTAAGTAGGAAGTTTTCATGGTCACAGCTTAGCCGAATTCGGTGTAATGTGTCACCTCACACAGAGAGGAAAGGTTATGACGACCTTGCCAAACCCATATTATACTGCACTGTCTTGCAATAGATGAAGTACATTGTAAGTTCATTTTCTGTGAAGTTCTCTGCTTTTACCTTTGTGCCTTCAAGCACACAGCGCTTTATATACAAATTCAAGCAGAGAAAGGGAGAAAATTATTTTTTTTTTATCCCGCAGAAGCTGAAGAATTTGTAAAATGTCTTAAGAGTCAGAAGTGGTAGATTTGAGCCCTGGGACATAACATTATAACGTTTTTTTGCTCATTACGGGAGACTCTTTGGTCAGTTTTCTCAAAATTGCATTGCAAATCGAAGCCTTTGGTACCTGGGAGTCTGTCAGTTCACAATGCAAGGCTGTGCTTTTCATGCCTATATTTTGGGAGGTAGGTCCTCTTTTTAAGTGAAAGGAGTAAAGGTGATGTACTGTACAGTGCTTTGCAAAAGTATTCACCCCCTTGGCATTTTTCATGTTTTGTTGCCTCACAACCTGGAATTAACATGGATTGTTGGAGGATTTGCATCATTTAATTTACAGAACATGCCCACAACTTTGAAGATGTTTTTTTTTTATTGTTATTATTGTATAGCAAACAACAAATAACAGAAAAAGTCAATGTGCATAACTATTCACCCCTCTAAAGTCAATACTTTGTAGAGCCACCTTTTGTGGCTATCACAGCTCCAAGTCTCTTTGGATGAGTCTCTATAAGCTTGCCACATCTTACCACTGGGATTTTTTCCCATTCCTCCTTGCAAAACTGCTCCAGCACCTTCAAGTTGGATGGTTTGCTCTTTTGAACAGCAATCTTTAAGTCTGACCACAGATGTTCTATTGGATTGAGGTCTGGGCTTTAACTAGGCCATTCCAACACATTTACATGTTTCCCCTTAAACCACTCAAGTGTTGTTTTAGCAGTGTGTTTGGGGTCATTGTCCTGCTGGAAGGTGAACCTCTGTCCTAGCCTCAAATCACACACAGAGTGGTACAGGTTTTGCTCAAGAATATCCCTGTATTTAGCACCATCCATCTTTCCCTCAATTCTGACCAGTTTCCCAGTCCCGACTGCTGAAAAACATCCCCACAGCATGATGCTGCCACCACCATGTTTCACAGTGGGGATGGTGTTCTTTGGGTGATGTGATGTGTTGGGTTTGCGCCAGATATAGCATTTTCTTTGATGGCCAAAAAGTTCAATTTTAGTCTCATCAGACCAGAGCACCTTTCTCCATACATTTTGGGAGTCTCCCACATGCCTTTTCGCAAACTCAAAGCGTACCATTTTGTTTTTTGCTGAAAGTAATGGCTTTCTTCTGACCACTCTGCCATAAAGCCCAACACTATGGAGCATACGGCTTATTGTCATCCTATGTACAGATACTCCAGTCTCTGCTGTGGAACTCTGCAGCTCCTCCAGGGTTACCTTAGGTCTCTGTGCTGCCTCTCTGATTAATGCCCTCCTTGCCCGGTCTGTGAATTTTGGTGTGCGGCCATCTCTTGGCAGGTTTGCTGTTGTGCCATGTTCTTTCCATTTGGTTATGATAGATTTGATGGTGCTCCTAGGGATCATCCAAGATTTGGATATTTTTTTTATAACCTAACCCTGACTTGTACTTCTCAACAACATTGTTCCTTACTTGTTTAGAGATTTCCTTGGTCCTCATGGGAGTGTTTGGTTAGTGGTGCCTCTTGCTTAGGTGTTGCAGGCTCTGGGGCCTTTCAAAAAGGTGTGTATATGTAATAACAGATCATGTGACACTTAGATTGCACACAGGTGGACATCATTTCACTAATTACGTGACTTCTGAAGGTAATTGGTTGCACCGGAGCTTTTTATGGGCTTCATAACAAAGGGGGTGAATACATACGCACATGCCAATTATCATTTTTTTATTTCTGAAAAATAGTTTTATGTATTTATTTTTCTAATTTTACTTCACCAACTTAGATTATTGTGTTCTGATCCATCAAATATAATTCAGATTAAAAAAGCATTGAACTAAAGGCTGTAATGTAACAAAATAGCTAAAAAGCCAAGGGGGTGAATACTTTTGCAAGGCACTGTATAAGGCTACATTCCCATTGGGGATTTTGGCTATTGGGAATTGCAGTGGCAGGAATATTCTAACTCCTGCTACGACTGTGAGCAGGAAAAGTACAGCCACCGGCCCTGTTCACTATAAGCCAGCGATTACCTGCTGGATGCACATTGTAGCTTTGGCCATCAGCGAATTGTCATTAAAGTGAATGGGGCCAGTGGCCGCACTTACCTGCTCACAGCCATAACAGAAATCAGAAGATTCCTACCTCTTTCATTTGTACTAGTCCAAGGCTCGGTTAACACTGCCGCGACTTGGAATCCAACTTGTGAGACCCAATGTGAAATCTCCATGTGAAATCTCATGTTAGTCAATGAGACTACTGAAGTCGCTCCGACTTTAGAAAAGGTTCCTGTATTACTTCACGGCAACTTCTACCCGACTTGTGCCCATAGACTTTAATGGAAGTTGCCTCCTGCTATGTTAAGACTGTTTTTACACGAAAGTCGTATGACTTCCAATCCAACTTTGCAAATCCCTGCCCCTTCATGTCCGACTTCCATGCGACTTCAATGAACGGGATCCGACTTTGATCCCACCATACCAGGCCCTTTGTCTTTATGAATCTTGAGAATGAACCCCACGCCAAAAAAAGAAAGGTGTGAACCTCCCAAGACCCCCCTAAGACCATATGAGACCCTTATTCAAGCATGCAGCCCGGCAGGTCAGGAATGGAGGGGACAAGCGAGCTTCCCCCATCCTGGACCATACTGGGTCACTTGCCCTCAACATGGGGGGGTGGGTGCTTTGGAGCAGGTGCTTTGGGGTGGGGGTGCTATGCACCCCACCCAAAAGTACCTTGTCCCCATGTTGATGGGGACAAGGACCTCTTTCCGACAACCCTGCACTGTGGTTGTGAGGGTCTGCGGACAGGTGGCTGGACTCGCTCATTGTTGTCTTTATGGACCTTCCTTTGTGCACTGGTGCGCAGTCATGTTGGAATAGTAGAGGTCATCCCCAAACTGTTCCCACTAAGTTGGGAGCATGAAATTGTCCAAATATCTTGGACAATTTCATGGACGCCTTAATAGTTCCCTTCACTGGAACTAAGAGGCCAAGCCCAACCCCTGAAAAACAACCCCACACCATAATCCCTCTTCCACCAAATAATTTGGACCAGTGCACAAAGCAAGGTCCATAAAGTCATGGATGAGCGAGTTTGGGATGAATGAACTTGACTGGCTTGAGTCCTGACCTCAACCCGATAGAACACATTTGGCATGAATTAGTGTGGAGACTGCGAGCCAGGCCTTCTCGTCCAACATCAGTGCCTGACCTCATAAATGCACTTCTGGAATAATGGTTAAACATTTCCATAGACACACTCCTAAATCTTGTGGACAGTCTTTCCCAGAAGTGTTGAAGCTGTTTTAGCTACAAAGGGTGGGCCAACTCAATAGCTACAAAGGGTGGGCCAACTCAATATTGAACCCTACGGACTAAGACTGGGATGCCATTCAAGGTCATGTGCTTGTAAAGGCATCCCAATACTTTTGGCAATTTAGTGTATATGTAATCATGTTTTTTCGCAACCACAGTACATAAAAGGGCCTCATCGCTTCTGCTTTCCATAATACCTGGCATCATTAGTTCTTTATCAGCAGATTCGAAAAGATGGCGTCTTGTTTCAAAAGTCAGGCGGTCACTGCGGCAGTTGCCGTTTAAAAAACTGTTTAATCCACAGTTAAAATGGTCCTGTGCCACTTAAATTACAATCTGGAAACAAGACACCCGTCACATTATCATCCTACCGATACATTTTTATACAGATGACAAATGAGGAAGATCTTGACCCGCTGAGTTAGTAGCCAAGAACTGTGGAAGCTTACGAGAAATATCCTGAGCGAATGCAATGTATCAAACCTGCAGCCCTCCGGCACGTAAACCCTCAGACAGTCAGACACATGAGTATGCTGAAACCCAAGACTTTCATCAATGGAAACGTTTAATTTTTCACTGGCAGCAGGAAAGGCATTGCTGGGAAAATGGTGATGCTACCGGCAGGCTTCTGAAAAGCTACCATCCAGAGACAAGACAACCAAGACAGTATACCAGATATAATATACTGAGAAGTATCTTGCAAGCCTCTAACTCAGTGGTTGTCAGCCTATGAGCTAAAGGGGGCCTTAAATGTGGCCCTTGACATGACATAGCATAATGTCAATATACAGTATAATATATATATATATATATATATATATATATATATATATATATATATATATATATATACTGCTCAAAAAAATGAAAGGAACACTTTGAAAACACATCGGATCCCGACGGGGAAAATATCCTGATCATTATCTATACTGGTATGGACTGGGTAATGTGTTAGGAACAAAAGGATGCCACATCATTTGATGGAAATTAAAATTATCAACCTACAGAGGGTTGAATTTAAAGACACCCCGAAAATCAAAGTGAAAAAAATGATGCAGCAGGCTAGTCCATTTTGCTGATTTTTCATTGCAGCAACTCAAAATGATCCTCAGTAGTTTGTATGGCCCCCATGTGCTTGTATGCATGTCTGACAACATCAGGGCATGCTCCTAATGAGACGACATATGGTGTCCTGGGGTATTTCCTCTCAGATCTGGGACCAGGGCATTACTGAGCTCCTGAACAGACTGAGGTGCAACCTGGTGGCGTCAGATGGACCGACACATAATGTCCCAGAGGTGTTCTATTGGATTTAGGTCAGGCGAGCATGGAGGCCATTCAATGGTATCAATTCCTTCAAACTAAAGGAACTTGCTGCTTGTCACATAAGGCCTGGCATTGTCGTGCACCGGGAGGAACCCAGGACCCACTGCACTAGTGCAGGGTCCACGGATTTCATCCCAATACCTAATGGCAGTCAGGTTCCCCTTGTCTAGCCTGTAGAGGGGTCTGTGTGGCCCTCCATGGATATGACTCCCCAGACCATCACTGACCCACCACCAAACCGGTCATGTTAACTGATGTTACAGGCAGCATAATGTCCTCCACGGCTTCTCCAGACCCTTTCACGTCTGTCACATGTGCTCAGGGTGAACCTGCTCTCATCTGTGAAAATCACAGGGCACCAGTGGCAGACCTGACAATTCTGGTGTTTATTGGCAAATGCCAATCGAGCTTCATGGTGCTGGGCAGTGAGCACAGGGCCCAGTAGAGGGCATCAGGCCACCCTCATGAAGTCTATTTCTGATTGTTTGGTCAGAGACATTCACACCAGTGGCCTGCTGGAGGTCATTTTGTAGGGCTCTGGCAGTGCTCATCCTGTTCCTCCTTGCACAAAGGAGCAGATACCCACCCTGCTGATGGGTTAAAGACCTTCTACGGCCCTGTCCATTCCTCCTAGATTAACTGCCTGTCTCCTGGAATCTCCTCCATGTTCTTGAGATTGTGCACTGCTGGGAGACACAGCAAACGATCTGGCAATGGCACGTATTGATGTGCCATCCTGGAGGAGTTGGACTGCCTGTGCAACCTCTATAGGGTCCAGGTATCTCCTCATGCTACCAGTAGTGACACCAACCTCTATAGGGTCCAGGTATCTCCTCATGCTACCAGTAGTGACACCAACCTCTATAGCAGGGATATGCAATTAGCGGACCTCCGGTTGTTGCAGGACTACAAGTCCCATGAGATATAGCAAGATTCTGACAGCCACAAGCATGACACCCAGAGGCAGAGGCATGATGGGACTTGTAGTTTTGCAACAGCTGGAGGTCCGCTAATTGCATATCCCTGCTCTATAGTTTCCAGGTATCTCCTCATGCTACCAGTAGTGACACCAACCTCTATAGGGTCCAGGTATCTCCTCATGCTACCAATAGTGACACCAACCTCTACAGCAGGGATATGAAAGTAGCGGACCTCCAGCTGTTGCAGGACTACAAGTCCCATGAGGCATAAGACTCTGACAGCCACAAGCATGACACCCAGAGGCAGAGGCATGATGGGACTTGTAGTTTTGCAACAGCTGGAGGTACGCTAATTGCATATCCCTGCTCTATAGGGTCCAGGCATCTCTTCATGCTACCAGTAGTGACACCAACCTCTATAGGGTCCAGGTATCTCCTCATGCTACCAGTAGTGACACCAACCTCTATAGCAGGAATATGCAAGTAGCAGACCTCCAGCTGTTGCAGGACTACAAGTCCCATGAGGCATAGTAAGATCTTGACAGCCACAAGCATGACACCCAGAGGCAGAGGCATGATGGGACTTGTAGTTTTGCAACAGCTGGAGGTCCGCTAATTGCATATCCCTGCTCTATAGGGTCCAGGTATCTCCTCATGCTACCAGTAGTGACATCAACCTCTATAGGGTCCAGGTATCTCCTCATGCTACCAGTAGTGACACTGACCCTAGCCAAATGCAAAAATAGTGAAAAACAGTCAGAAAAGATGAGTAGGGAAAACCATTCCTGTTTTGGAGGTCGTCTCTTTGTTGCCCATCTAGTGCACCTGTTGTCCATATCATTAACACCAAAGCAGCTGCAACTGATTAACAACCCCCTCTGTTACTTAACTCACCAGATCATAATCCTAGGAGTTTCATTGACTAGGTTTTCAAATAAAGTGTTCTTTTCATTTTTTGATAGATAGATAGATAGATAGATAGATAGATAGATAGATAGATAGATAGATAGATAGATAGATAGATAGATAGATAGATAGATAGATAGATAGATAGATAGATAGATAGATAGATAGATAGATAGATAGATAGATAGATAGATAGATAGATAGATAGATAGATTAGATAGATTAGATAGATTAGATAGATTAGATAGATAGATTAGATAGAGATAGATTAGATAGATAGATTAGATAGATAGATTAGATAGATAGATAGATAGATAGATAGATAGATAGATAGATAGATAGATAGATAGATAGATAGATAGATAGATAGATAGATAGATAGATAGATAGATAGATAGATAGAGTGAGTATATGGATATGTATATATATTTTTATTTTATTTCCCCAAAGGGAAAGCAAGTTTAAGCACCACAGAGAGCGTTACCGGTATTTATTGCTCATAGGTAAGTGACAATAAATTGCTGTGTATTGCTGTGTATTGTTACTTATCTATGAGCAATAAATAACGCTCTCTGTGGTGCAAATCCTTCTCTGGTTTGTTTATTGTCGGTGGTTTGTTGGGAACACACAAGGTTAAGTGCACATACTTTTTGTACTGTCCCAATGTTGTCCTTTCCACCCTTACCAACTATATATATATATATATATATATATATATATATATATATATATAACTGTGCAAAAGTTTTAGGCAGGTGTGAGGAAATTCTGTAAGGTAACAATACTGTTAAACATATATACTTTAATTATTTTGTTTTCGCAATTTACAAAGTGCAAAGTGAGCGAACAGAAGAAAAATCAAAATCAAATCAATATTTGGTGTGACCACCTGACTTCAAACCAGCATAATTTCTTACACTTGCACACTTTGTATCAGGGATTTTGTAGGATTAGAGCCAGGTGAATGATTAACCAAATTTACCAAGTAAATGAAAAAAAGGAAAAAGGTTTGGGACTTTCTATGAGGCCAATTACATGCGCCTCCATCCCCGACAATTGAAGTATATAGGAGCAAAGTTTGGGACTTTATATGAAACACGCTGCCAGGGAGGCATCACAGCATAATAATGTCTGGTGGGTATACCATAGACTGTAACCATAAATGTTTGCATAGTAACATAGTACATCCAACATAACGTAGTAAAAAAAAGAAACTTTATTCCATAACATGGTACATAATAAATAGTGACATATTGACATAGCAACATGATGGTTTTACAATAATAGCACCATAGAAACACCAGACTCATTGTTGTGTGCCTCCACAATAAAACATCAGTTAAATTGTTAGGATCCAATAGAACATAGTGTTAGTAACAGTTTTGGGATATGAAAGGAGAGGCATCTAATAGCTCGACGCGTTTCGTGGCTGAAGTGCCACTCTTCAGGAAAAGACGCGGTATGGATGTCTATAAACATGTTAAAAAAAGGCGCCAGTGGGGACGCTTGCCAGCCGATCACACATTACCTTGTGGACCCTCCGATGTAGAAACATCTGTGCCAGCGCACCAACGCCAATGGTGATGACGTAGTGCGCCTGGCGTGGGGAAGGGCATTACGTCGGTGAACTGTGGGGGCACCCGCCCCCCACCCTAGTGACAGAAGGAGAGGAGCTCATCGCAGCTCCCGGGGCCAGAAGAAAACCCCAGCCGTGCCAACGCCCAGCACACCCATCGCCAAAAAAAGGACATGGAGCATGCATAGAATAGGGAGGGGGGGGGGGAGTGGTGGGGATCCGATATAAACAGCATGTTCATTTAACCACTTAATGTTTACCCCCCTTCCTGACCAGACCATTTTTCTTGCAATACGGCACTTCTTTATTTTAACTGAAAACGGTGTGGTCATGTGACGCTGTACTCAAATTAAATTGATATCCTTTTTTTCCCCACAAATAGAGCTTTCCATTCATTTGATCACCTCTGGTTTTTTTAATTTTTTTTTATTTTTTGCAATTTAAATTTTTTTAAAAAAAGCAAATTTTTTCTCAGTTTAGGCCAGTGTTTCTCAACTCCAGTCCTCAAGGCACCCCAACAGGTCATGTTTTCAGGATTTCCCTCTGATGAAATGGCTGTGGTAATTGCTAAGGCAATGAAACTGATCAAATCACCTGTGCAAAATAATGGGGAGCCTGAAAACATGACCTGTTGGTGCGCCTTGAGGACTGGAGTTGAGAAACACTGGTTTAGGCCGATATGCATTCCTCTACATATTTTTGGTAATAAAAACCGCAATAAGCGTATATTGATTGGCAATTTAGAAAAAAATATATATTTTTTACCTTCTGCTATAAAACATATCCAATAAAAAAATATAAAAAAATCTAATTTCTTCATCAATTTAGGCCAATATATATTCTGCTACTTATTTTTTGTAAAAAAAAATCCCAATAAGCGTATATTGATTGGTTTGTGCAAAATGTATAGCGTCTACAAACTATAGGATCAATTTATGGAATTTTTATTTATATATTTATTTTTTACT
Source organism: Lithobates clamitans (assembly GCA_037952925.1). Classification (NCBI taxonomy): domain Eukaryota; kingdom Metazoa; phylum Chordata; class Amphibia; order Anura; family Ranidae; genus Lithobates; species Lithobates clamitans. The sequence continues at coordinate 1,023,530 of JBBGZY010001611.1, forward strand.
AGTAATCGCGGCGATCAGCGACTTCTTATAGTAGAACTGCGACATTGCAGCGGAAAAATCAGACACCTAATTGACACTTTTGACATTTTTCGGGGACCAGTGACACCAATACAGTGATCACTGCTGAAAAATATGCACTGCCACTGTACTAATGACACCAGCAGGGAAGGGGTTAACACCAGCGGAGATCAAAGGGTCAATTGTGTGCCTAGGGAGTGCTTGCTGTGTGTGTGTGTGGGGGGGGTGTTTTCGCTGTGGGAAGGCAGAGATCCGTGTTCCTGCTTAGCAGGATCACAGCCTTCCCTTGTCACAGAACGGTGATCTGCCTTGTTTACATAGGCAGATCACCGTTCTGACTGTCTACCGAAAAGATCAGCGGGTCCTGGCGGACATCGCGTCCACCGGACCCACTGGTTGGCTCCCGCTGTGTCCAATCACAGGGGGAGCAGGTCGTCGGCGGGTCGCCGGCAGCGCGCACGCATTCCCCAGACCCGGAAAGTGCAGAATCACATACATACGTACGTGATTCTGCCCAGAGCGGTCGCCCCTGCTGTAGTAAATGTGCCTGGGGTGGTCGGCATCTGGTTAAGCTTTGACCATAAAACCTGGAAGCTGATTGGTTTGCATGCAGAACTGCACAAGATTTAGCACACTCCAGTTTTAGTAAATCAACCCCAAGGCAGTTATAAGGCATCAGCAAGGTCTCTACCAGGCAAAGATTTCAAAGCAGACTGTGGGGGGGGGGTCACAATGTGCTGTTCAAGCTCTTTTGAAGAAGCACAAAGAATCGGACAACGTTGAGGAAACACATTTTTTTTTTATTAGTAAAGGAATATTATAATGGGTTTCAATAAAATGTGTTTCTTTATCTTTTTGCAAAACATATGAACTTTTAACTTCAGCTAGACAGCTAGAGCGCCTGAATACTCTTCAACCACATGCTGACCAGCGCACGCAGATATACGTCGGCACAATGGCAGCGGTGGGCAAATGGGCGTACAGGTACGTCCCCTATAAGATGTGTGATTGTGGGCGAGCACCCGCCACGTGCTCCGTGACCGTGGGTCCCGCGGACTCAATGTCCGCCGGTCTCCCAGCGATCGTGTCACGGATCCTCAGAACGGGGAAGTGCCTATGTAAACAATGGCATTTCCCCCCCGTTCTGCCTTGTGACATGACAGGGATCTACTGCTCCCTGTCATTGGGAGCCGTCATGTGATTTGTAGCCCATCCCCCCCACAGTTAGAATCACTCCCTAGGACACACTTAACCCCTTGATTGCCCCCTAGTGTTTAGGAAGTGATGTTAGCTAAAGACAGGAAGTTCCATGAGGAACGAATAACAGAGGAGACATTGTCGAAATCGGCAGCTGAGGAGGATTTACGATATGTGGAGCACTTTGTGTGTTTTTTTTCTGGTGAATACATTACTCTGCTGAGATTTATGGTGACGATCCCCTGTGGTATCCTGTGCCTGCCCGTGAGATCCGGGGCTGGGGTTACAGCCATCTGCTCAGCGTGGTCCCCTGTAATAAGGGACCATCACTTTCCGGTAAGCGGCAGTGTTTTTCCTGCGGTGGAGAAGGTCTCATCTTTGCACTTGTCACTACAGTGTGAATTTTCACTACCTATCACTTTGGGATTTGCGTTTTACAACATGGACTTTGTTTTATTCATCAATTAATATATATTTGAATTCTCATTTTTCTGCATTTAATATATGGACACTTTTGAACAGAACTTTCCTTACACTTGCACGTTTGTTTGATTACAACTGTTTCGATTATTTTTAGTTTTGTATTCTGCATCTTAACACTGCATTTAATATACAATATTATTATTATGTTTTGTGGCACTTAACACTTTGAGTTATACCGCTTTTTTATTAGCGCGACTTTTTGTTTTCTTAGTTCTGATTGGTGTCGTATAACACTTTATAGTTGCAGCTCCACCCATCAACCTAACCGTTAGCGCAGTGTCTTACATATACATACCATGAACTCAATTCAACCAAATCCAGAAAATTTGAATCGATTCGACTTCTCATTCCATTCAAATTCCATTCAAGATCAAATTTGATCTATTCGAAATTCTAATTTTGGAAGATGGATACAAACATTTGTTTAGTTAAATGAGTTGAATTTGTTGGTTTATTCAAGTTCAAATCGATTTGAACTTTCCGAATTCGGTTGAATTGAACTCGGTTCAACTGAATTTAGAAAATTTGCATCGATTCGAACCCCATTCAAAATCAAATTTATTCTATTTGAAATTTGAATTTTGGAAGGTGGTTATGTTCTTTCTATTCCATTCTATTCTTTTCTTTTGTATTCTATTCTATTATTTTCTTATCTATTCAAATTTATTCTATTTGAAATTCAAATTTTTGGAAGATGGTTATATTGCTATATTCTTTCTATTCTATTCTTTTTTATATTTATTCTATTCTATTCTTTTCTATTTCATTTTCTATTCTATTCTTTTCTTTTCTATTCAAAATACAAATTCTGGAATATGGTTCTATTTTTTCTATTTTATTTTATTCTATTGTTTTTTTTCTATTCTGTTCTTTTCTTTTGTATTTTGTTCTATTCTTTTCTTATCTCTTCAAATTCAAATTTATTCTATTCAAAATTAACATTTCGGGAAGATGGCTAGATTGTTATATTCTTTTGTATTCTATTCTATTCTATTCTATTATTTCATTTTCTATTCTATTCTTTTCTTTTCTATTCAAAATTCTAATTATGGAAGATGGTTATATTGTTATATTCCTTCTATTCTATTCTTTTTTATATTTATTCTATTTTATTCTATTCTTTTCTATTCTATTCTTTTCTTTTCTATTTGAAATACAAATTCTGGAATATGGTTATATTTTTTCTATTTTATTCTATCCTATTGTTTTTTTTCTGTTCTATTTTTTTTCTTTTGTATTATATTCTATTCTCTTCTTATCTATTCAAATTCAAATGTATTCTATTCAAAATTCAAATTTCGGGAAGATGGCTATATTGTTATATTCTTTCTATTCTATTCTATAGTTTTTTCAGTTTTTTCAATTCTATTTCTTTCTATTTCATTTTCTATTCTATTCTTTTCTATTCTATTCTATTCTTTTCTTTTCTATTTGAAATACAAATTCTAGAATATGGTTATATTTTTTTCTATTTTATTCTATTCTATTGTTTTTTTTTCTGTTCTGTTCTATTCTTTTCTTTTGTATTATATTCTATTCTTTTCTTATCTATTCAAATTCAAATTTATTCTATTCAAAATTCAAATTTCGGGAAGATGGCTATATTGTTATATTCTTTCTATTCTATTCCATAGTTTTTTTTCTATTTTATTCAATTCTATTTCTTTCTATTTCATTTTCTATTCTATTCTTTTGTATTCTATTCTTTTCTTTTCTATTTGAAATGCAAATTCTGGAATATGGTTATATTTTTTCTATTTTATTCTATTTTATTGTTTTTTTTCTGTTCTATTCTTTTCTTTTGTATTATATTCTATTCTTTTCTTATCTATTCAAATTCAAATTTATTCTATTCAAAATTCAAATTTCGGGAAGATGGCTATATTGTTATATTCTTTCTATTCTATAGTTTTTTCTATTTTATTCAATTCTATTTTTTTCTATTTCATTTTCTATTCTATTCTTTTGTATTCTATTCTTTTCTTTTCTATTCAAAAATTCAAATACTGGAAATGGTTATATTGCTATATTCTTTCTATTCTATTCTTTTTATATTTATTTTATTTTATTCTATTCTTTTCTATTATTTCCTTTTCTATTCTATTCTTTTCTATTATTCTCTTTTTTTATTAGAAATACAAATTCTGGAAGATGGTTATATTGTTACTATTTTATCATATTATATATTTTTTTCTTTTCTATTGTATTCTATTCTAGTGTATTCTTTTATATTCTATTCAAATTTATTCTATTCAAAATTCAAATTTCGGAATAGGGTTATATTCTTTCTATTTTATTCTATTCTATTGTTTTTTCTATTCTATTCTATTATTTTCAATTCAATTTTCAATTTTCAATCCTTTATTTTCTTTTCTATTTTTTTCTATCCTATTATTTTCTATTCTGTTATTCTTTTCTACTATATTCTTTTGTTTTCTATTCTTTTTTATTCACTCTAAAATTCGAATTTGTTTTGAAAACTATTCAAATTCGATTGGAAAATTATTCCAATTCCAATTTTGTCAGCAAATTTTGTTTTGTTATTTCAGATTCAATTAAATTCAATACTACTATAATTCGAAAAAAAAAATAAATGTCCGAATTTTGATTCCAAATGAAACGAACCACACATGTCTATCTTAAATGTCTCTCCTGGATAGTGAGAGGAGATATAGGGGTAGGAGTCGCTCTTCTGACGCATTCAGTTATGTTTGTGTGTACTGTAAGTTTTAGCTTTCTCTATTTAGCTCTTTAACCGCTTGCCGACCGCCGCACACAGATGTACGTCGGCAGAATGGCACAGGCAGGCAAATGGGCGTACCTGTACGTCCCTTTAAATTTGCCACCTATCGGGCGTGCGCTCACCCGCCGCATGCCACGGGACTGTGCCCATCCCCCCTACAGTTAGAATCACTCCTTAGGACACACTAAACCCCTTGATCGCCCCCTAGTGGTTAACCCCTTCCCTGCCAGTGTCATTTACACAGTAATCAGTGCATTTTTATAGAACTGATCGCTGTATAAATGACAATGGTCCCAAAATAGTGTCAAAAGTGTCCGATGTGTCCACCATAATGTCGCAGTCATGATAAAAATCACAGAACGCCGCCATTACTAATAAAAAAATAATAATAAAAATGCCATAAATCTATCCCCTATTTTGTAGAAGCGATAATTTTTGCGCGAACCAATCAACATACGCTTATTGCGTTTTTTTTTGTTTTTTTTAACCAAAAATATGTAGAAGAATACGTATCGGCCTAAACTGAGGAAAAAAAAGTGTTTTTTTTATATATTTTTGCAGATTTATTAAAAGAGAAAAACTGAAATATCACATGGTCCTAAGTATTCAGACCCTTTGCTCAGTATTTAGTAGAAGCCCCCTTTTGATCTAATACAGCCATGAGTCTTTTTGTGAAAGATACAACAAGTTTTTCACACCTGGATTTGGGGATCCTCTGCCATTCCTCCTTGCAGATCCTCTCCAGTTCTGTCAGGTTGGATGGTAAACGTTGGTGGACAGACATTTTTAGGTCTCTCCAGAGATTCTCAATTGGGTTTAAGTCAGGGCTCTGGCTGGGCCATTCAAGAACAGTCACAGAGTTGTTGTGAAGCCACTCCTTCGTTATTTTAGCTGTGTGCTTAGGGTCATTGTCTTGCTGGAAGGTAAACCTTCGGCCCAGTCAGGGGTCCTGAGCACTCTGGAGAAGGTTTTCGTCCAGAATATCCCTGTACTTGGCCGCATTCATCTTTCCCTCAATTGCAACCAGTCGTCCTGTCCCTGCAGCTGAAAAACACCCCCACAGCATGATGCTGCCACCACCATGCTTCACTGTTGGGACTGTATTGGACAGGTGATGAGCAGTGCCTGGTTTTCTCCACACATACCGCTTAGAATTAAGGCCAAAAAGTTCTACCTTGGTCTCATCAAACCAGAGAATCTTATTTCTCACCATCTTGGAGTCCTTCAGGTGTTTTTTTTAGAAAACTCCATGTGTGTCTTGCACTGAGGAGAGGCTTCCGTCGGGCCACTCTGTCATAAAGCCCCGACTGGTGGAGAGCTGCAGTGATGGTTGACTTTCTACAACTTTCTCCCATCTCCCGACTGCATCTCTGGAGCTCAGCCACAGTGATCTTTGGGTTCTTCTTTACCTCTCTCACCAAGGCTCTTCTCCCCCGATAGCTCAGTTTAGCCAGACGGCCAGCTCTAGGAAGGGTTCTGGTCGTCCCAAATGTCTTCCATTTGAGTATTATGGAGGCCACTGTGCTCTTAGGAACCTTAAGTGCAGCAGAAATGTTTTTGTAACCTTGGCCAGATCTGTGCCTTGCCACAATTCTGTCACTGAGCTCTTCAGGCAGTTCCTTTGACCTCATGATTCTCATTTGCTCTGACATGCACTGTGAGCTGTAAGGTCTTATATAGACAGGTGTGTGGCTTTCCTATTCAAAGTCCAATCAGTATAATCAAACACAGCTGGACTCAAATGAAGGTGTAGAACCATCTCAAGGATGCTCAGAAGAAATGGACAGCACCTGAGTTAAATATATGAGTGTCACAACAAAGGGTCTGAATACTTAGGACCATGTGATATTTCAGTTTTTCTTTTTTAATAAATTTGCAAAAATGTCAACAATTCTGTGTTTTTCTGTCAATATGGGGTGCTGTGTGTACATTAATGAGGAAAAAAAATTAACTTAAATGATTTCAGCAAATGGCTGCAATATAACAAAGAGTGAAAAATTTAAGGGGGTCTGAATACTTTCCGTCCCCACTGTATTTTTGGGGGATATTTATTATAGCAAAAAAGTAAAAAATATTGCTTTTTTTTTTCAAAATTGTCGCTCTTTTTTTGTTTATAACGCAAAAAAATAAAAAAAAGCAGAGGTGATCAAATACCGCCAAAAGAAAGCTCTATTTGTGTTGGGAAAAAAAAGGATGTCAATTTTGTTTGGGTGCAACGTCGCACGACCGCGCAATTGTCAGTTAAAACGACGCAGTGCCAAATCGCAAAAAAGTGCTCTGGTCAGGAAGAGGGCTAAAGCCGTTAAACAACAGATCGCTACAGCAGGGGGAGTCTGGAAAACGTGAAAACTATTTTCACCTGTTGAAATGATGCAACGTTCCTTATTTAAAATGTATTTAGAAGTTTTAAAAATTTAATCACAAATAAATGTAAATAATATACTAGTGTGTTTAAAAAAGAAACAATAGATGTAAAATGATTGTTTTCAATCCTAACCATAATAAATAAATAAAATATGTCCAAAACCACTATAAAGTGCCAACAGCTCCTCTTCCTTTCTATCTGATAAAGCTGTTTGTTGCTATCATTATGGAGGTAATTAAAATTAGTCGCCAAGCCCTTTCAATCTATTTTCCATTATTTTGCGCACTTATTTACCTCTGACAAGTTGATGATCGTTTTAATAATACATCACTTTGAAGCAAATGTTGTTTTTTCTGGTTACGATAACGGATGCGCGTGACTCGAGGAGACAAAATAATGTCGAAGCGAGCGTAAAGGCGCTCGTGAATTTATTCCGAGCGGGGAACAGCTGACAGGGTGCTGATAAATTCTCGCGTATATGCAAGCTTTATGCCGCTAGTAAGTATGGGTGCAAGAAAACAAGACTATCATGGCAGCCCATTAGCCTTAAAATACTACACAACCGCATTTTTATTAACTGCCAGCCTTCAGAATAGGAAGCAGCTTGTTTCGCAGATTACGGTTTTAGTATTAACCGCTTAACCACTTACCGACCGCCGCACGTCCAAACTTTGGCGGCGGATATCGATACCCCGGTATCCCCGCTTTCGTGCGGCGGCCGGCTTTCAGATAAAAGTGGTCCCTGCGGCAGATTCACCGCAAGATCACTTTTATCGGTGGCGGGAAAGGGGCCCCCCCTCCCACCGCGATCCGGTGCCCTCCGCCGCTTACTGGAGCCGTCGGTAGCGGCGGAGGCAATCGCATCCGTCTCCGTCCTGTGTCTGAAGACGAGTGAGGCTAAGATGGCGCCCACTCGTCTCCATGACACTGCTGGGCGGAAGCGACGTCAAAACATCATTTCCGTCCATGCCTCTTAAAGGCACATTTTTTCAAATGTCTTTTTTTAAATGACTTTTTTTTTTTTATTGCATTTTAGTGTAAATATGAGATCTGAGGTCTTTTTGACCCCAGATCTCATATTTAAGAGGTCCTGCCATGCTTTTTTCTATTACAAGGGATGTTTACATTCCTTGTAATAGGAATAAAAGTGACACCATTTTTTTTAAACAGTGTACAAATAAATAAAATATTGTAAAATAAATAATAAAAATAAAAAAAATAAAATTTTAAAACCCCCCCCTGCCCAGACGAGCTCGCGCGCAGAAGCGCCCGCATATGAAAAAGGTGGTCAAACGACACATGTGAGGTATCGCAGCGACCGGTAGAGCGAGAGCAATAATTCTAGCCCTAGACCTCCTCTGTACCGCAAAATATGCAACCTGTAGAATTTTTTAAACGTCGCCTATGGAGATTTTTGAGGGTAAAAGTTTGATACCATTCCACGAGCGGGCACAATTTTCAAGTGTGACATGTTGGGTATCAATTTACTTGGCGTAATATTATATTTCACAATATAAAAAAAATTGGGCTAACTTTACTGTTACCTTATTTTTTTATTCAAAAAAGTGATTTTTTTCCAAAAAAAGTGCGCTTTTAAGACCGCTGCGCAGATACGGTGCAAAAAAAAGTATTGCAACGACCACCATTTTATTCTCTAGGGTGTTAGAAGAAAAACCATATATAATGTTTGGGGGTTTTAAGTAATTTTCTAGCAAAAAAACCTGTTTTAAACATGTAAGCACCTAAAATCCAAAACAAGGACTGGAAGATTTTCCCCCTTAAAGGGGTTGTAAACCCTCGTGTTTTTTTTCACCTTAAAGTGGAGTTCCACCCAAAAAAAAAAAAAAAATTGTCATTAATGTGCACGAAAGAAATTAAAAAAAAAAAATTGGAGATTTTTTTTTTTTTTTACTAACCTCTTAATGCCTGTTGCTAGGGGGTCCCTCATAATCTGCCTCCTTACTCTCCTCGGCTCCTGACGTCATTTCCCTCGGTGCCAGAAGGGAGATCAGCTTTGCCTGCCCCCTTCCCTCTGGGCAATCATCTGGGACACAACATAGGTCCCAGATGATTGCACGGCCAGTCAAGGCGCAGAGTGTGGCTCGCGCGTGTGCAGTGGATCCCTGGCTGTGCGCTCACAGTTACAATGCCGGCGCCGCCGAGCGGAGGGGGGAAGACGAGCGGTGCTTCGATCCCCCGCATCGCTGAATCCTGGGTCAGGTAAGTGTCCGATTATTAAAAGTCAGCAGCTGCAGTATTTGTAGCTGCTGACTTTTAATTTTTTTCTTTTTTTTTTTTAAGCGGAACTACGCTTTAAGGACCGAGCCTCTTTCTGAGATTTGTTGTTTACAAGTTAAAAAAAAAAATTTCTTGCTAGAAAATTACTTAGAACCCCCAAACATTATATATTTTTTTTTCTAACACCCTAGAGAATAAAATGGCGGTCGTTGCAATACTTTCTGTCACACCGTATTTGCGCAGCGGTCTTACAAGCGCACTTTTTTTTTGAAAAAATACACTTTTTTAAATTAAAAAATAAGACAACAGTAAAGTTAGCAAATTTTTTTTTTATATTATGAAAGATAATGTTACAATGAGTAAATTGATAATCAACATGTCATGCTTCAAAATTGTGCCCGCTCGTGGAATGGCGACAAACTTTTACCCTTAAAAATCTCCATGCGACGTTTAAAAAATTCTGCATGTTTTGAGTTACAGAGGAGGTCTAGGGCTAGAAATATTGTTCTCGCTCAAACGATCGCGGTGATACTTCACATGTGTGGTTTGAACTCCGTTTTCATATGCAGGCGCTACTCACGTATGCGTTCGCTTCTGCACATGAGCTCGGCGAGACGGGTCGCATTTAAAACATTTTTATTTTAACTTTTATTTTTTATTTTTACACTGTTCTTTAAAAAAAAAATGGTGTCACTTTTATTCTTATTACAAGGAATGTAAACATCCCATGTAATAGAAAAAAAGCATGACAGGACCTCTTAAATATGAGATGTGGAGTCAAAAAGACCTCGGATCTCATATTTACACTAAAATGCAATAAAAAAAAAATTGTCATAAAAAAAAAAAAAAATCTACGTTCTATGGGCGTAAGTGATGGTTTGACGTCGCTTCCGCACTGCAATGATATGGAGACAGGTGGGGGCCACCTTCCCCTCACTCGTCTCCATGTCAGGCTAGGGAAAGGATCCGCTTTCCTCTGCCGCTACCGACGGCTCCGGTAAGCTGAGGGCACAGAACGCTCCTGCTGCCGATAAAAGTGATCTTGCGCCGAATCTTCCGCAGAGACCACTATTATCTTGAAGCGGACCACCCTCTGAAGAAGAGGATACCGAGGTTATGTAGCTAGCTGCTGCCATAACAACAATAGTCCTCTTCAGAGTACCAACGTATAAGGACGGTGGGCGGTCCGGAAGTGGTTTATTGCATCCTAACTCCTCTGCCCGGGGGTTCTCGGCACTTGATTGGATAGATTGATAGCAGCGCAGCCATTGGCTCCCGCTGCTGTCAATCAAATCCAATGATGCGCCGGGGGGTGGGGTCGAGTCATACATTCGGCGGCTATGGACGCCAAATGCTGGACTCGGGAGCGCGCCCGCAAGGTAACCCCCCTGGGAGGGCTTCTCCTAGGGGGTTATCTGCTGTGGGGAGGACCACGAGAGCCGCCAAGGGACCCCAGAAGTCGAGGATCGGGGCCACTCTGTGCAAAACGAAAAAACACAGTGGAGGTAAGTATGACATGTTTGTTATTTGTTTTTTAAATAATTGACGCTTTACAATCACTTGACTTAATGACCAGGCCAAGAAGACCATATGGGTCGAAACGCGTCGGGGCATCGTCACAACAGACCAATGATATGTGATGCTGTAATTTTGTGTTTGCTTTCTGTAAATGTGAAATGTTTTTGTTATCCCCTAACCAGATTATACTGTTTGATACGGCAACAAGCTATTGACCTCACATGTTTCAAATAAAATATTTTTATATAATTCCTTTCGGAATTGCTTGTATTGCTGTTTTAAAGCCCCCCTGGGGGAACTTTCCCATGTTACACAAATTGTTTTGGGGTGTGCAGCTGTTGTATCTCTCTTGTATGTGTCTTTCCTTTTGCTATAATGACCAGGCCATTTTTTTGCGATACGGCACGGCAATGCTTTAACTGACAATTGCGTGGTCATGCGACGTTGTACCCTAACAAAATTGACATCCTTTTTTTCCCCCACAAATAGAGCTTTCTTTTGGTGGTATTTGATCACCTCTGCGTTTTTTTTTTTTTGCGCTATAAACAAAAAATCTGACGTTTTTGAAAAAAACAAACAGTATTTTTTACTTTTAGCTATAATAAATATATATATATATATAAAAATGTCTTCACCAGTTTAGGCCGATATGTATTCTTCTACATATTGTTGATAAAAAAAATCGCAATACGCGTATATTGATTGGTTTGCGCAAAAGTTATAGCGTCTACAAAATAGGGGATAGTTTTATGGCATTTTTATTATTATTATTTTTTTTACTAAAAATGGCGGCGATCAGCGATTTTTAGCGGGACTGCGACATTGCGGCGGACAGGTCAGACACTTTTGACACTTTTTTGGGACCAGTGACATTTATACAGCGATCAGTGCTATAAAATGCACTGATTACTGTATTAATGTCACTGGCAGGGAAGGGGTGATGAAGGGGTCAAATGTGTTCCCTGGGAGTTGTTTCTACCTGTGGGGGGAGGGGACTGACTGGGAGTAGAGAGAGATCGCTGTTCCTAATCACTAGGAAAAGACAATCTCACTCTACTCCCCTGTCAGAACGGGGATCTGTCTGTTTACACTGGCAGATCCTTTTTCTACCTCTCTCTATGGAGCGATTGTGGGTGGACGCCAGCCCAAGCGCACCGGCTCACCCTGCTGTGCAGCTATAGCTGTAAAACGGACCGACGTAACCTACGGCGATTCACGGGGACGAGCCGACTCGCCGCAAAAAAAAAAAATGTGATTTTGTTTTAAAGGGAAACAAATTATTTCAAGTTTACAATTTTATTAATATAATGAATTTTAAGATTTACAAGTAAACCAGTGATATGGGTGATGCCGATGTTGTAAAATAAAATGTGATGTAGTTTTAAAGGGAAACAAATGATTTTGGATGAAATGTATTTATTTGCTTATTTTGTCCCTGTTTTTGAACCAATTTGTTTTATATATTATTTTTCCAATTTTATCAATTTAATGAATTTTAAGTTTTACATGTAAACCAGTGATATGGGTGATGCTGATGTTGTAAAATAAAATGTGATGTACTATAGTTTGAAAGGGAAACAAATGATTTTGGTTGAAATGTATTCATTTGTTTATTTTGTCCCTGTTTTTGAACCAACTTTTTTATATATTATTTTTATAATTTTATTAATTTAATGATTATTTTTTAATTTTACAAGAAAACCAGAGATATGGGTGATGCTCATGTTGTAAAAAAAATATTTGATTTGCTTATTCTGTCCCTGTTTTTTTTTTTACAATTTTAATAATTTAATGAATTTTGAAATTTTACAAGTAAACCAGTGATATGGGTGATGCTGATGTTGTAAAAAAAAAAAAAAAAGAAGTGATGTAGCTTTAAAGGGAAACAAATGATTTTGAATGAAATTTATTTATTTGCTTATTTTGTCCCTGTTTATGAGCCAACTTTTTTTTATATATTATTTTTACAATTTAATTAATTTATTCTTCCTATACAATACTATAGGAACAACACACTATAAGAGGAAATGTTTGATAAAACATTTGATTTTAATGAATTGGAAAACTTTAAGTTTGAGTTTAATAAATTAGAAATGATTCATTAAAAAAAATTGGAAATACAGGTAAATACATTTATGGAAGAGTTTGTAGAAAAATATAGGTCAGCCATTTAGAAAAAAAATCAGTGCCTCAGTATGTGGGAATGTGTAAAATGAATGTAAAATAATAACAATTAAGAAAAATAAGCCAAGCACACTATAGGAAGAAGATAACATGATCTTCATGAATTATAAATTAATAATGTAATAATTAATGATACCGTTTAAAAAGTTAATAACAATGTAAAAAAGTGCAGAACACACAATAAGAGGAAATGTTTGCTAAAATGACTTTAAAAAAATTGGCAATACATTGAATTGAATTTATAGAAGAATTTTTAGAAAAATATAGGTAAGCCATATAGAAAATATATCAGTTTCTCAGTATGTGGAAAGATAATATAAATGTAAAATAATAATAATAATAATAATATTAATAAAAATCCAACCACACTATAGGAGGAAGATAAAATGATCTTAATGAATTAGAAATAGTTAATGTAATAATTAATTTAAGTAGTACTGTTCAAAAAGTTAATAACAATACAATATGCAATATAGATATTTAGTGAATGCGGTAGTAATGAGAAGGAAGAGGGTAATACATATGCAGGTCTAGAGCAATTTATCAACAAAGCAATAAGATTTTTATTTAGAGAAAGTTATGGAAAAATTGTAGGAATATATAGGAAAGTAAAATAATAATAATATAAATAATAAAACTACAAACACACTATAAGATGAAATGTTTGATAACATTATTTTACTGAATTTAAAGAATGTAAAATATTATTATTATTATTATTATTATTATTATTGTTACTAGTAGTAGTAGTAGTAGTAGGATGATGATGATGATTATTATTATTACTATTATTATTAATAATAATAATCATCATCATCATCATCATCAATCATAATTATTAATACAAAAATATGAGCTCACTATAATGCCGCGTACACACAGTCGGATTTTCCGACGGAAAATGTGTGATAGGACCTTGTTGGAAATTCCGACCGTGTGTAGGCTCCATCACACATTTTCCATCGGAATTTCCGACACACGAAGTTTGAGAGCAGGATATAAAATTTTCCCACAACAAAATCCGTTGTCGGAAATTCCGATCGTGTGTACACAAATCCGACGCACAAAGTGCCACGCATGCTCAGAATAAATAAAGAGATGAAAGCTATTGTTTCCTGCCCCGTTTATAGTCCCGACGTACGTGTTTTACGTCACCGCGTTCAGAACGATCGGATTTTCCGGCAACTTTGTGTGACCGTGTGTATGCAAAACAAGTTTGAGCCAACATCCATTGGAAAAAATCCATGGAATTTGTGGTCGGAATGTCCGATCAACGTCCGACCGCGTGTATGGGGCATAAGAGGAAATGTTTGATAAAACATTTGATTTTAATTAATTCGAAATCTTTAAGTTTAAGTTTAATAAATTAGAAATAATTCATTAAAAAAATGACTTTAAAAAAATTGGAACTACATGTAAATACATTTATGGAGGAGTTTGTAGAAAAATATAGGTCAGCCATATAGAAAATAAATCAGAATAAATCAGTGTCTCAGTATGTGGGAAGGTGTAAAATGAATGTAAAATAATAACAATTAAGAAAAATAATCCAAGCAACACTATAGGAAGAAAATAAAATGATCTCCATGAATTAGAAATTAATAATGTAATAATTAGTCTAAGTGATACTGTTTAAAAAGGTAATAACAATGTAAAAAAAGTGCAGAACACACAATAAGAGGAAATGTTTGCTAAAATAACTTTAACAAATTGGAAATACATTGAATTTAATTTATAGAAGAGTTTTTAGAAAAATATAGGTCAGCCATATAGAAAATAAATCAGTTTCTCAGTATGTGGAAAGGTGTAATATACATGTAAAATAATAATAATAATAATAATAAAATCCAACCACACTATAGGAGGAAGATAAAATGATCTTAATGAATTAGAAATAATGAATATGATAATTAATTTAAGTAATACTGTTCAAAAAGTTAATAACAATGCAAAAAAAAAAAACAGAACATACTATAGGAGGAAATGTTTGCTAAAATTATTTTATTGAATTATGAATATGTTTAATTTAAAGTACCGTAACTTCACTTTTGTTGAATTTTTCAATGCAGGGATTTTAACAAACTTTGTAGCAGATTCCTATCTTTTTGTTATTTTGAAGAAATAGCTGGTTGTTTGTCTGTGTCCATGTGTGTGTGAATCTAATGGGAGTAACTTTATAATTAACAATCAGCTGCTGCACCTACAGAGCTCTAATGAGGAAAGTGGCAGGGACTGCATTTCTTCAGACGTGATTTCCTTTTAGGAGTATCTCACCAAAAATGACATTTTTGTTGCAGAGGATGCCCAAAATCTGACTTGTGTATTAGTGAAGCCATCTGGGAAAATCAGTGAGCCAATCATACAAGTAGGAAATTACATATCTGGGGGGGGGGGCGTTCTGCATACCATCTGTGTACAGAACACCTCCAGGTGGCCATATTGCATTTTGCAGAAAAATACGGTGCTGCAGATTAGGAAGTTCATTTAAAATTAATTAAAAAATTTAATTACAAAATTACTTGAGTCGCAATTGTATACGCTATGTTACTTTTTCTTTATTTTGGTTACTCTTTTTATTTTGGTGGATAACCACTTCCCCACTGGTCACTTATACACCCTCCCTAACCAGGCCGATTTTCAGCTCTCACACTTTGAATGACAATTACTCAGTCATGCAACTCTGTACCCAAATGAAATGTGTGTCCTTTTTTTCACACAAATAGAGCTTTCTTTTGGTGGCATTTAATCACCTCTGCGTTTTTTATTTGTTGCGCTTTAAATAAAATAAGATTGAACATTTTGTAAAAAATAAAATGCATTTCTCTTTGTTTCTGTTAAAAAATTTTGCAAATTAGTAATTTTTCTTCATAAATTTTGACCAAAATGTATACTGTTACATATCTTTGGTAAAAAATAATCCAAATTAGTGGATATTATTTAGTCTGTGTGAAAGTTATCAAGTCCAAAAGCTATGGTGCCAATCACTGAAAATTGATCACACCTGGATGTACTGACATTCATTTCTTGAGACAAGCCAGGACAGTACCAAAACCCCCCGCATGACCCCTTTTTGGCATGGTAAATTTTTTCAAGTTGTAGTTTTTTTTCCCATAATGCTTTGCAAAACTAAGATTTTTTTTTGTTCACAAATTTGCCATATTAACAGATTATTTCTCTCACACAGCATATACATGCTTGCAACTAGACCCCAAGACACATTCTGCTAATCCTCCTGAGTACGGCGATACAACATGTGTAGGACTTTTTCACAGCCGGCCACATAGAGAGGCCCAACATTCAAGGAGCACCGTCAGGTGTTCTAGGAGCATAAATTACACACCTAATTTTCTGACTACCTATTACACTTTTGAAGGCCTTGGTGCACCAGGAAAATGGAAATACCCACAAAATTACCCTATTATGGAAAGAAAACCCAATGTATAATCTACGAGGCTTAATGAGTCTTTTGAACATGTCATTTTTTTCCCCGAGTTTTTGGAAAATGTGGAAAGAAAATTAGAACGTATTGTTTAACGCATTTTTACCGCACTGACGGGTGCTAATGAGGCTATACTGATAGGGTGGCACTGATGCTGATGAGCACTCACTAATTGGCACTACTGGGCACTGATGAGCACTAATAGGGCACTGATGAGCACTCACTGATAGCACTGTAGGGCAATGATGAGCACTAATAGCAGTGATGAGCACTCACTGTTGGCACTGTAGGGCACTGGTGGCACTAATGTGCACTAAAAAGCACTCACTGATTGGCACTTTAGGACTCTGATGGCACTGATGAGCACTGTAGTGGCACCATAGGCACTGATGAGCACTGTAGTGGCATTGAAGAGCACTGATGAGCACTTTAGGGGCACTGTAATGGTACTAAGGGAATTATAGGGCACTGAGGGCACTGTAATGGTACTGATGGCACTGTAGGACACTAATAGCACTGTAGTGGCACCATAGTGTCACAGATCGCACTGTAGTGGCACTAATGGCACTTTAGGGCACTGTAGTGGAACTAATGTGGCGCTGATGTAGCACTGATGTGGCACTGTATGGCACAGGTGGGGCACTGATGAGCACTGTGATGGTACTGTGATGGCACTGTGATGGCACTGGTGGCAGCACTGTGATTGCACTCTAATGGCACTGA
This sequence comes from Lithobates clamitans, assembly GCA_037952925.1. Taxonomy (NCBI): domain Eukaryota; kingdom Metazoa; phylum Chordata; class Amphibia; order Anura; family Ranidae; genus Lithobates; species Lithobates clamitans. Next base: position 1,040,438 of record JBBGZY010001611.1, read on the forward strand.
TGGCACTGTAGGACACACCAAATGCAGCCATCTCACACTGCTGCACTGTGTCGCCCTCCTCTCCTCACACGCTGTATCGGTGTAAGGAGAGGAGAGAGCTGAACCGGACATGATGCCGTCATTGAACGGAGCGATCATGTGGTAAAGGACTGCTGTGATTGGCCCTTTACCCTGATCCATGAGGCGCTGGGTCCTGGGGACCCAGTGATCACGGGCACTTCCAGGTGCGTGCACCAGGAGGACATCAATAGATGCCCTCCCAGAACTATCCGGCCATGCTTTAGCCGTCATTCAGCTATAGCACGGTCGGCAAGTGGTTAACAGCCAAATATCTATAAGATACACCAAAAAGTTTTAAGGAAGCAAAATCTCTGTTCTTCAGTGTTTTTTGCCCTGAAGCCCACGAAGAAAAGAAATACAAAACCACTGTAAATTCTCTTGAAGGTTTCAGCATGATGCTTTTTAATGGAGGAGAAGTTTAAGAGTTTCTAAAGTTTTAATGACAACATTTGAGTGTTCAGCCATGTTCGTTTAGCGCGATATATATTTTGCAGGATAGTTGTTTATTTTTTTGGGGCCAGTCTGCATATCTAGCTTAGTCTGCAATCTCTATAATCAGTTTTGAAGCAGCATTAGTGAGGAAACATTTGCGTACTGAAGAACGGTGGCTTATTCAGGCACTGAAAGCTAATGGCCAGGATCCATCTCTGTTAGGTTAATAAGGACGAGATGGCAGCAAGGGTGGGAACACACAAGATGTGATGAATCACCCTTCTCTCCCTTATCTTTAGAGCTCTTCATCTCATACAGCTCCATTATATATATATATATATATATATATATATATATATATATATATATATATATATATACATACAGTTGTGTTAAAGTTGCCCCCTCCTGATTTTTTATTTTTTTTTTGCTTATTTCTCACACTTAAATGATTCAGATCATCAAACAAATTTTAATATTACACAAAGATAACCCGAGTAAATCCAAGATGCAGTTTTTTAATTATTATTTTATTTATTAAGGGAAAAAAGCTGTTCAAACCTGCCTGGGCCTATGTGAAAAAGCATTTGCCCCCTCCCATGCTGAATCATGAACGAACTGTGATTAACCACAATTTTTTGGAAAGCTGAGTTAAGCCACACCCAGGCCTGATTACTGCCAGACCTGTTGAATCAAGAAATCACATAAATAGAAGCTGTCTGACAAAGTGAAGCACGCTAACAGATCACAAAAAGACACACATCATGCCACAATCTAAAAAAAATACAAGATCAGATTAGAAACAAAGTAATGTACATGTTTCGGTCTAGGAAGGGTTTCAAAGCCATTTATAAGGCTTTGGAACTCCAGTGAACCACGAGGAGAGCCACTATCCACAAATGGAGATAACTTGGAACAGTGGTGAACCTTCCCAGGAGTGGCCGGCCTACAAAAATGACTCAAAGAGCATGACGAAAAGTCATTCAGGAGGTCATAAAAGAATCCAGAACAACATCTAAAGAACTGCAGGCCTCACTTGCCTCAGGTAAGATCAGTGTTCATGATTTAACAATAATAACAAGACTGGGCAAAAATGGCATCCATGGGAGAGTTCCAAGTCGAAAGCCACTGCTGACAATAAAGAACACAAAGGCTCATCTCCATTTACCAAAAAACATCTTGATTATCCCCAAGAGTTTTAGGCAAATATTCTGTAGACTGATGAGACAAACATTTTACTTTTTGGAAGGTGTGCGTCCCGTTACATCTGGCATAAAACTAATACAGCATTTCATAACAAGAACATCATACCAACAGTCAAACATGATGGTGGTAACGTGATGGTCTGGGGTTGTTTTGCAGCTTCAGAACCTGGACGACTTACCATAATTGATGGAACCATGATTTCTGAGCTCTACCAAAAAATCCTAAAGAACAATGTCCAGCCATCAGTTTTTGACCTCAAGCTCACGTGCACTTGGGTTATGCAGCAGGACAATGATCCAAAACACGACAGCAATTCCACCTCCAAATAGTTTAAACAGAGCAAAATTTAGGTTTTGGAGTGGCCTAGTCAAAGCCCGGACTTAAATCCAATTGAGATGCTGTATCATGACCTTACACAGGCCGTTCATGCTGGAAAACCCTCCAATGTGGCTGAATTAAAACAATTCCGCAAAGAAGAGTGGGCCAAAATTGCTCCACAGCAATGTGAAAAACTCATTGCCAGTTATCGCAAAGCTTGATTGCAGTTGTTGCCGCCAAGGGTGGCACAACCAGTTATTAGGTTTAGGGGGCAATTACTTTTTCACATAAAGCCAGCAGGTTTGGACAGCTTTTTTGCCTTAATAAATAAAACCGTCATTTAAAAATTGCATTATATATTACAGTTTGTAGACTCTATAACTTCCACGCAGACTAAATAATAAACACTGATTTGGGTTATTTTTTTACCAAAGAAATGTAGCAGAATACTTTTAGGCCTAAATTTATGAGATTTATAAAATTATTTGTAACCTAAACTAAGACATTTTTTTTTTTAAATCGGTATTTCTTTCTTTCTATAGAAAAATAAAAACCCAGTGGTGATTAAATACCAGCAAAAGAAAGCTCCATTTGTGTGAAAAAAGCTGATGTAAATGTCATTTGTGTACAGCAATGTTTCTCAACTCCAGTCCCCAAGTACACCCAACAGGTCATGTTTTCAGGATTTCCCTCAGATAAAACAGCTGTGGTAGTTACTAATGCCGCGTACACAGGGGCGGACTTTCCGACCAGACTGGTCCGATGGACCGAATCCGGTGGACAATCCGACCGTGTGTGGGCTGCATTGGACTTCTGGTGGACCGTTTCGGTCAGAAATCCGACAGACTTTAGATTTGAAACTTGCTTCAAATCTTTATGTCGTAACTCCGCCGGACTCAGTTCCTGACGAAAAACCCGTTCGCCTGTGTGCTGGTCCGACGGACCAGATACGACGTAAGGGCAGGGTACTACATCTCGCGCATTCGCTGCAATAGGAAAAACAAATTTCCCTATTGCGGCGAGCGCGGGGCATACCAGGCCCTTAGGTCTGGTATGGATTTTAAGGGGAGCCCCTACGCCAAAAAAACGGCGTGGGGTTCCCCCAAAATCCATACCAGACCCCGATCCGAGCACGCAGTCCGGCCGGTCAAGAAAGGGGGTGGGGACGACCGGGTGATGTTGACCCCGCCCCCTTATGTCGTCACAGTCCCACCATGCCCAGGGACTGTGATGGCATAAGGGGGCGGGGTCACTGCCCAAATAAGTCATAGCGGAGCGCTCAGACAGCATTATAGCTGGAGAGAGCGTCATGTCAACATCAGAAGAAGAGAAGAGGGAAGAAGGCAAAGCAGTCCAGAACACCGCTAGCAAAAGAGCGGCAGAAGATAGCGGAGGAGCCGGTAGAAGGACCGGATACCGGGAGAAGAGGCCGGAGGGACCCCCGAAGTCAGAAGAAGACCCCCGAAGTCGGAAGAAGACCCCCGGAGCTGTCTAATAAATTACTTTAAAAACCTGTCTAGTGTGGTTTTTTATTGACACTTTTTCCCTAGGTGAATGGGTAGGGGTACGATGTACCCCATACTCATTCACATAGGGTGGGGGGCCGGGATCTGGGTTCCGATAAGCCCCCCGCCCACAGACCCCGACAACCAACGGCCAGGGTTGTCGGGAAGAGGCCCTTGTCCTCATCAACATGGGGACAAGGTGCTTTGGAGTCTGCCGGAAAGTCCGGTCGTGTGTAGGCAAGTCCGTCCGTTCAGAAAGTCCATCGGGAAGACCGCCAGACCTAGTTTCCCAGAAAGTCCGGTCGTGTGTACGCTGCATAAGGCAGTATAACTGATCAAATCACCTGTGCAAAATAATGGAAAGCCTGAAAACATGACCTGTTAGGGGTACTTGATGACTAGAGTTGAGAAACATTGGTGTACAGTATTGCATGACCGCGCAATTACCAGTTAAAGTAGCGCAGTGCTGAATAGCAAACATGCTCTGGTCATAAAGGGGGTACATTCTTTCTTGAGGTCAAGTGGTTAAAGTATGGATGGCTTCCACGAAAAAAATGGCCTTCATATATACAACACACGAGACACTTAACAGATATAACCACATTACACATGCAAACTCTTTCTTAAAAACATGGATTCTTGATTCGCATACATTGCAGTAGACATGTGCAGAATGGAAAAATGTATTTTATTTTGTTTGGGATGGATTCCTTATGTTACTAATGGTACATGTTTGGTTTATTTGTTTCGGAATTCATTTCATTTTGTTAAGTTTAGTTTTATTAATTTTCTAACGAATTTCTAATTTTCTGAATTTGGATTGGTCGAAAAATGATCAACTGTTTTGAATTCTGTGCGAAGAATAGCTGGTTCTTAAAGAGCGGGCGGGGAAGCCGGCTGCAGTGTCCGATGACTCTTCAGCTGTCAGCGGTTTCCCCGCTGACAGCTGAAATTTAACCAAAAGAATGCCAGCAATGAAACATACAGCATGGTGGCCTCCCTACCCATCTATACCAGGCCCTTTGGGCCTTTAAGGGGAGTTTAAGGGGAACCCCACACCAAAAAAATAAAATAAAGTGGTGTGCCCCCCCCCTCCAAAATCCATACCTTACCCTTATCCGAGCATGCAGCCAGGCAGGCCAGGAAAGGGGGTGGGGATGAGCGAGTGTCCCCCTTCTTCCTGAACTATACCAGGCCACATTCCCTCAACATGGGGGGGTGCTTTGGGGACTCCCCTCCCCCCAAAAAAAGCACCTTTTCTTATGTTGTTGTTTTTTTTTCCGGAGATTTTCATTGCCGGCATTCTTTTGTTTACATCTCAGCTATCAATGGGGAAACCCGCTGACAGCTGATAAGTCATCGCTTGTTAAGGACACAGCAACCGGATTCCCTGCCCACTCCTTACCAACCAGCTATTCTTCACACAGAATTCATATCAGTTGATCATTTTTCAACCAATCCAATCCAATTGGAACCGTTCTGAAATGTTGGAATTCGTTAGAAAAGGAATTAATGAAACGTAACAAATTTCAACTAAATATCATTACTATTATCATTGCAATATACATCCAAATCTCTGAATAATTAAAAATGTGTCTGAATGCAGATTGGGACTGAAACAAATTGCACATGTCTACATTGCAAAACTTGCTCAAGCTGGCCAAAAGTGATCCCCACTTTCCCTTGGAGATTGCCAACTTGCTAAATAGCATATTCTTAAAGCAGTAGTAAACCCCGCTTGGTCATTTTTACCTACAGGTAAGCCTATAATAAGGCCTATAGTAAGGCTTACCTGTACGTACCGTGACTATCTCCTAAACCTGCACCGTTTAGGAGATATTCACCCTGAATGCTGCCAGTTATGTCACCTGTGTAAGCACTCTGAAGGTTCGACATACCTTGCTTGACCTTCAGAGCTTTGCGCCGGAACTGAGGGCTCCTGCGCGCATGCGTGGGAGTAAAGTCATTGCGACTCTCGCCAATCACATATCTGGAGCACACAAACCCGGAAGAAAGACCGGGGGGACAAAAATATAAATAATGTAATATTTTTCTAGGATGTAATTTCCATGTTATGCTGTCTTTGGTTGAGGACCATTTCAAATCACCATTTCAAATCACTATGTACATACTGCACTATGTTATTATAGGATAGGATGCATTTTTGCATTGTTTTGATCTTTCTCTCTTTCAGGTGTTGTGTCACTGCATCTTCCTTGGCTAAGGTGGGACAGGGATCTAACCTGCCGTCAACACTAACTTACTTCTATATTAATACTGTACATATATTTAGATAGATAGTGAGGAATCAAGGTTATTGTTTAAGTCTGCCTTTAAAATTGTACATAAAAATTTTTGTTACTTTATTGTCTTATGTGACTTAGCATAGTTTTGTATATAACTATTTGACATCCACGTTTATTCAAGTGGTATGCCACACAAATGTTTTATATTTATATACTGTTGTATTGTTAACCCTTTCCCATTTTCCCCACCAATCCCAGTTTTTTCCAGGACATTTGCTCTCAGGCTTGGGAGCTAAAATTATTTTTTCTGCAAACTCCAAGACGTAGTTTGGTGGGCAGGGGGAGGATGTAGCACCCTGGAGTTTAGGCAGGGATGCTCCTCACAAATTTACTTGCCAGGAGTAGTCAACCTGGTCGATTGTTAGAGATCTATTGTTTTCTCCTTAAGTTTGGCCTTATTGCACTTTTCTCTTCTACCACTAGGTGGCCGGGTACTTGGTGGTACTAGACATGAGAAGGGAAACTTAGGGTCAGGTTATGGGTATATGCAGTATCTCAGCCTAGGGGCAGAGGTTTTCTTGGATTCCTTGGCCTTGCTGGGAGAACCTATATATTCGGGTGGAGTCAGGTGATCTGTGTTCTGTACCACCTGGACGGCTGTCTGGGTCAGAGATTGGGCCTATCCTGGGGGCATCTGGCTGCTAAGCTGTCTGAGGCCTATCCAGAAGCAAGAGAGCAGCGTAGGGTTGGGATTGCGGCTTGCAGTCCAACCAGAAGTGACGGTTCTGCCGGCTGGAGAACCTGTCAGTGGTCGGAGGTAGAGAGGAAGCTGTTGCCACAAAGGGACCATCCGCCTTATTACCAGGGATGCTGGCAGAGCAGCCTTGTGTGCCAAGTCAGGGACTGAGCAGGCCAGCGGGGTGAAGCTTGAGAAGTATCGGGAGTGCCAAGCTAGGGACTCAGCAGAGAGGCGGGGGTGACGCTTCAGGAAGATACCACCATAAAGATTGGAGGAGCTCAAGGGATTCAGTGGCAGTGAATCAGAAGGTCTAGTGAGAGACCGGGAGCTCACTGGGCTGAAGAACTACAAGGATAAGTTGTAGTGAAGGTAAAAGAACTGTTACGCCTTGTGTTAGAAACTGTTAAAGACTTTTGCCATAGGAGACTGCATTCCTGCACGTGCAGATGTGGATTCTTGCTGGAGGCTTTTCCCTGCACGGCTGTCCTCTTATTGAAGTCTCGGAGTCTTCTAATTGAACTTGCAACTACTCAAGGGTGTCCTGGCCCTAACCCTCTTTCCCCCATAAAAGTTTGTAAGACAAATAAACGTCTCTTTTACATTCTGTAGTATCTGATGGCCTGGTCATTAAGGGGGTAAACCTTCCGGGGCTTAAGTGGTTAGAGGTGAACTCCAGTCAGCAGGCTTTCCACCAATGCTATAAAGCCCTTAGAACTGTATTATATCAATATACTGTATTATATATTTTGCTCTATAAGATTGAAGTCCACTTTGTTAAGGTTCCATCCATTGTAGCTGCCGCTGTAAATATACTCACCCCAGACACCAGCACTGCAGCTTAGATTTTTCCCTGGCACCATTGTTGAGCTTCCTCCCCCCGCACAGTATTATTAAGGCCATGTGCGTATCATCGCAAGCCTCAGCTTTAAAGGGCATGTTTTGTGAATGTTAGAGACACAAAGCTCATGAATTGTCCTTATGGGATTGTCACCCCACAGCCACTAAGTTTTAATGTTGCGTTAAATAAAAGGTCATTTATTATGAGCAAATTTTATTAAAGGGTTAAAGTTTTGTCTGGGCTCTCGATTGGCTGCTATAAGGCAATAAGCTTCTCCTGTTGCTTAGAAGAATTTCTAGAAACTGCAGTAGCTCAGCAGATATAGAGGATTGAGGAGATATGTCTAAGATTACTGTAAGACAACTCTTTAGTGGTAAAAGTAACAAGAGCCAATAGGGACTGAAAATTACGCATATATTTTCTTTGGAACCAAGATTCATTCAAGCTGTTCCCTCCCTTCCTTCCTTCCTTCCTTCCTTCCTTCCTTCCTTCCTTCCTTCCTTCCTTCCTTCCTTCCTTCCTTCCTTCCTTCCTTCCTTCCTTCCTTCCTCCCTCCCTCCCTTCCCTATCTCCCTACGTTTGTCATGGCTATCCTTTTTGGGGTATTATGAAAACCTGGGTGGACCTGGGGTCCCTCAGACATATACATGATTCATTCAAGCTGTTGGCTCCTTTCCTTCCTTCCTTCCTTCCTTCCTTCCTTCCTTCCTTCCTTCCTTCCTTCCTTCCTTCCTTCCTTCCCTATCTCCCTACGTTTGTCATGGCTATCCTTTTTGGGGTATTATGAAAACCTGGGTGTAGAGGGGGGTCCCTCAGACATATACATGATTCATTCAAGCTGTTGGCTCCCTTCCTTCCTTCCTTCCTTCCTTCCTTCCTTCCTTCCTTCCTTCCTTCCTTCCTTCCTTCCTTCCTTCCTTCCTTCCTTCCTTCCTTCCTTCCTTCCTTCCCTCCTTCCTTCCTTCCTTCCTTCCTTCCTTCCTTTCTTCCTTCCTTCCTTCCTTCCTTCCCTCCTTTTTATGTATCTCCTTCCTTCCTTGATTTTTTTCTTCCTTGCTTCCTGCCTTTCTTCCTTCCTCCCTCTATTCCTTCCTTCCTTTTTCTCCTTCCCTTTTCTCCTGCCTTCCAACCTTCCCTTTTCTCCTTCCTTCCTTTCTTTTTATGTTTCTTTTTTCTTCCTTCCTTTCTTTTTGTGTTTTTCCTTTCTTCCTCTTTCTGTTTCTCTTCCTTCATTCCCTTGTTTTTTTCTGTTTCCCCTTTTACCCTTCATTCCTTCCTCTCTTCCTTCCTTTTTATGTATCTCCTTCCTTCTTTCCTTCCTTCCTTCCCTTTTCTCCTTCCTTCCTTTCTTTTTCTGTTTCTCCTTCCTTCCTTCCTCTTTCTGTTTCTCCTTCATTCCTTCCCTTCTTTTTTCTGTTTCTCCTTTCATTCTTTCTTCCTCTTTTCCTTACTTTTTATGTATCTCCTTCCTTCTTTCCACCCTTCCTTCCTCCCTTCCTTCCTTTTTCTGTTTTGCTTACTTTCTTCCTTTTTCTGTTTCTCCTTCCTTCCTTCCTTCCTTTCTTCCTTCCTTCCTTCCTTCCTTCCTTCCTTCCTTCCTTCCTTCCTTCCTTCCTTCCTTCCTTCCTTCCTTCCTTCCTTCCTTCCTTCCTTCCCATTTTATAATTCATACAAAATAAAATATTTTATATTGGTTAGAAAAAAACCTGAAAACAGAGAAAATGTAAATATGTTTTTCCATAGAAAGAATGTTGCAGTCTATCCCCAATTAGTTCCTTCCTTTAAAAAAACAGAACAGAGAAAGTCTGAGAGCTGTTCCCTAACATGAGACACCTCCATCCCTAATATGCACAGAGAAACAAAATTCGCCCGTGGGACTTTAAATGAAGTGTCCATGGTGATCACAGATAAATGAGTAAAAAGAGTATAGAAATTACAAAATTTATTGAAATAAATATCCCCCTGCCTATTACCTGACAAGTAGGTACCGGAGTACTAGCTCTGGCTTCATGTTGTTGTCCAATCATAACCTATACTCCAATACAATTTACTTGTTGTTACAGACATCAGATATACAGATCAGCCCCTGATGAAGCGAGGAGAGCTCGCGAAACGCGTCGGATTAGAGATGTATAATGTATATCTGTACTTTTCATATTTTGATGTTATGTCATTATGGCTATGTTTCTAGGACCACTGTATCATGTTTCTGTTCTTATGTATTTGTCACCTACGTTCATGACTTGTACTGGATGATATTTATTTCAAAAAAATTTGTCATTTCTATACTCTTTTTACTCATTTATCTGTGATCACCATGGACACTTCATTTAAAGTCCCACGGGCGAATTTTGTTTCTCCTTTAAACAAACAAACAAATGAATGTAAAGATGGCCAGAGCGATAGAGACAGATAGATAGATAGATAGATAGATAGATAGATAGATAGATAGATAGATAGATAGATAGATAGATAGATAGATATCCCTGTCCCTACATTTGTCATGGCTATCCTTTTTGGGGTATTATGACAACCCGGGTGTAGAGGGGGTCCCTCAGACATATACGTGATGATATCAATACATGGGAATACTAGTATAAAACATATAACTAGGGTATGGGCATACCAGTTTTTAAAAATATAATAGAAACAAAAATTAGCACGAAAAGAAAAAGGGGCACAATAGAACGAAAAAGAGAAAAAAAAGAAGTGGGGGGCTTGGGAGAAAAAGGGTAGTCTCTCCCTGGGTGCAGGGAGCATCAGTGCAGAGGTGCAAAGCAAGCATTGGAACCCACAGGCACATGGCATGGGCTATTCATATTGCAGGAATTCATCAGAGAAGCGGAAAAGATCCCAGTAAAACCATCTGGTCTTATGTTCCTCTGATTTATCCTGAAGAGCGGCAGTCAGGTCCTCCATCTGTTCGATGTCGTTTACTCTTGCGATCCATTAAGCAACTGTAGGTGCAGACTGTTGTTTCCATTGACTCGGTATGCATGCTCGTGCGGCATTAAGGGGATGTTTGAGAAGGGATGTGTGATATATATTCCTAGATAAGGAGGTAAGGTTGAGTAGAACTGCAGTCAGATCATCACATAGAGAGACATCTGTAAATTTGTGAATCAACTGAAGTACTGGCTGCCAAAAGGTTTGTAGTTAGGGGCATTCTTTTTAGGGTATTATCACCCACCTTTTTGGGTGGACAGTGTTTAAGTCAGTTATCTGTTACAGCTTGTTGGTGGTCCAGCCATGAAGACTTAACTAGTGGTTTGTGTTAGACATATGCGGTTTGTTTCAGTCCAAAATTAAAATTCAGACGAATTTTCGTTATTCAGAAGTTCGGATGTATCCAAATTTCCGAATTAGAATAGTACTGAATTTAAACGAATCCGAAATAAGAAAAAAAAAATTCGGACGAAATTCAAATTTGAATTGTTTTCGAATACTTTTCAAATACTTTACGAATTCGAATAGCTTTCAAATTCGAATTTGAAAACTTTTTGAATTCAAACAGTTTTCCAACTTCCAAAGAGCATAAAATAGAATAGAAAATAAAAGAATAAAATAGAAAAAAAAAAACAAAACTCTTTTTTCCCTATTCTATTAGAATAGTACTGAATTTAAACGAATCCGAAATAACGAAAAAGAAAATTCGGAGGAAATTCAAATTCGAATCGTTTTCGAATATTATTTGAATTCGAATAGTTTTCAAATTCGAATTCGAAAACTTTTCGAATTCAAACAGTTTTCCAATTTCCAAAGAACATACAATAGAATAGAAAATAAAGGAATAGAATAGGAAAAAAAAAGTTTTTTTTGTTCTATTCTATTCCTTAATTTTTTTATTCTATTTTATTCTTTTTGGAAATTGGAAAAGTATTCAAATTCTAAAACTATTCAAAATTGATTTGAAAACTATAAATCGATTCAAAAACGTATCAAATCTATTTGAAAACAAATAAACAAAACAAATTCAGAAAACAAATTAAACGAATGAAACTAATTTTACTAAACTAAATTTATGTAAATAACGAGGCAAACAAAACAACTTTTTTCGTTCTGCTCATCTGTAGTTTTGCTGAAGTCCAAGTACAGTTTGACGGTTTACTTATTTAGTGGTTTATCACGTACCTGGTAGCAGAGCTTGATATGATGATGAGGAAGGCCTCTCTTACACACATTATGACATAATCTCAAGATACCAGTCAGCTGTAGGTCACCAGATGTCATTTATGATTAAGTAGTTCCCATTCCATTCCCACCTTAATTGCACCCTTTGAAATGACATTCCACGTAGTCCATAAATGACACTACCAAGAGGCCAGACAAAAGACTTCTGCCAGATAGCTCCTCAAGATAAAATCCCAGAGCTGGTTTATGGTGTTCTTTTATTACAGCTGTTCTAAGAATGTCCAGGCAGTGTTCTGAAACTTTTGAGTCATTCTGTATGTCAAAAGTTCACTGTATGTCTAAATATTAATAATGACTACCATTAATGTAAAAACTATTGCACTATCCCATATTTCCATTACAGTAGCCCAGAAGAAGCAGGCCTTCCATCATGTGACCCAACATTTGGCTCCCAACGAGTTAATGGGGACGCTTGGAGGACTTGACAAACAACCTATCTACCCCTGTAGGCCCCACTTACCCGCCCTTGGCCTACAAGATGACATCTCTGACAGTTCTTCTCTCTCTCACCACATCTACTGCAATACCTGACTAACTTCACACAAAGGCTGCATACAAATAGACTTTGTCTTTACTGATAAACTGCTAACAACAGTCACTCAGGCCTTGGTCCCAACACAGCTCAGAAAAAGTTTTCTCCAAAAAGCAGTCACTAGTTCCATAGGGTTGGTGAGCTAATCCTTGTGCCCATCCTCGGAGAACCCCTCCAGGGGAAAAGAAAGGGTTAAGTCTCAGCTCCTAGATGTTGCTCAGCTTCATGGCTCTCCTTCCCATTGCCGGCATCCTACTCCCTACTCTCCTACCTTATTTAAGAGATACTGCCAGGAAGACAGTGAACTCACCCCTTGTTAGGATGCCAGCAGCTGGCCCGCATGGTGCTAAAGGTTGTAATGCTCTACAACAAAAACCTGGGGCTTTTTTTGTAAAAGGCAGACTTGATCATTCCCCTAGTTGGTTGACAATTTTGAAGCAATTTTAAGCACCTCTAAAGAACCGAGATGGCACCTCAGGGTGCTGTGGGTGCTGGCATACTGCAACACAAGAAATTCACGTTGCCTCTTGATAGGCCTTGCCTTGCCCTGAATGTGATGCCTCTCCTGGAGAAATGAGTTTATTCTCCTGGAGAAAGGAGTTTATTTATCTATGACCTTGTACATTTTCCCCCAGTTTTTTTTGGACAATTGCAAACAATTTTTAGGCATTTTGCCAAGGCACCCCTGATGAACCCAGAAGGCACCTTGCTTGAAAAAGGCTGTTCCTCCATGCTGCCATCTTGATTTCAGGAGCTGGCTGTCACTTCCTGATGATTTACAACCAGCTTCCTAATGTACATGCACAGTATACAGACTGCAGGGAGACTTCTCATACAACCTACTGAGGTGTGTGACGTTATCAAAGAAGGATGAGAGAGGGGGGCTTCCAAGGTAATGCCATCCTTACCTAGGAGAGGAAGAAGAATGTGGGAGAAAGTACCATCAAAAAAAGGTACTGGTTCCTCTGAAAAAAAGAAAAGAAAAAGTTATATTTATAACAGGCTGGAGGAGAAGGAGAGAATGATGATATGCTTCATGTTTGGGCAAGGGTCTGCTTTGGGTTCAGTGTTAACTGGTTAAACACAACATCTCAAAAACCACAAACTCTATCATTCAACAACAACCAAGAACTACAAATTGGAACAGACGAATGCATACCAATGATGTCACTTTAATGAGCCAGCACTACAACTAAGCCCACAAAGGTGAAACACATCAACAAGGGGTGGTCTGTAGGTGGAGACTTCATTTGTCGTAGTGCTGGCTCATTTAAGTTTTCTTCAAGTGACATCATTGGTGTATGGGCATTTCTTCGTATTCATGTATACTACATGGAACGCGAAGGGCCTCCCTTAGACCGGAACCTGTATAGAGCAGTAACTAAGGAGAAGTTTGCAGAGTTTAACAGCAGAGCCAGACCCTTTAAATGTCTACTAACCAAGAACCACAGCTAGAGTTTACCAGCCCTACCATCCTCCTCCCCGGCATTGTGTTTATTAATAAAGCATTCTTTAAGTCAATGTTCTTCTCTTCACAAAAGTCTTTTTTTTTCCCCACTATGTTCACATAATACTTTCTCTTTTTCGATTTTATTTAAAATGCGTGCATTGTATTGTCATCTCTATTGATCTGGCTTGGTACATGAAGTATTTTTTTGCTAAGCAGATCTGTCAAGGACATTGTGAATACAGGTGAATCAGTGACATTTACTGGCAGTCAGCACATCAGCCAAAGCTGAAAACTTGTAGAGCTTATCCAGATATTAATGATAGTTCATTTTTAAGACAGCAAACAGGAGCTTCCGTACAGCAAATAAAACCACTGAAGATGCTGCCGATTCTGTCTAGTAATCATTGCATCTGTAAGAAATAGAGAAGTTCAGTCGGTTTACCGTTAATCAAATGCTTTCTTTTTTTTTAAGCCAAATTCAGCTGGCCTTTTCTCAGAGCTTCCGGGAGAGATTGTGTCCTCTTGTCAAGTTGCTCAAGCTACTCAAATGTGCTGTGCAAAGCCACTCTCAGAGAACAATAGACTGAGGCTCCTAGACAAAGGTAACGTCAGGGCGGTTTTAAAAGTATCATGGCCCCTGGGAAAAGCAATTCACTGGGCCCCTGATCCCTGCTGCCATCCTCTCCTATTCATCCCATATGATCAGAGCAGTACACATCCTGCCCACACAAGCAGCAGCAGTAGTATGATGCTCCTCCTTGGGGGTTTCTCCTTAACCTCTGCAAAGCCCCGGAAACTGCTGGAGGAAAGTAGTGGGGCATTGATATCATTGCAATTGTAGATTTAGTTCAGTGACAGGCTGATGCTCTCCCCGCAGCTCAGATTCCGGGACACTGCCTGGGAGATGGCCATCCTGTGACAGCTTAGTAAAAAGCCTAGTTGTCCCGGCAAATCCAGTACAGTTGGCAAGTATGATGTAATGCAAGGTTATCATGGGACCTCTATGCAACTGGCAGCTGGGCGATGTTCAGGGGTGCCCATGTGTTAAGATGGCCCTAGGTATTGTTCTTAAATAGGGTTCAACCTTTTTCATTCTTTGCAAGTAAAAAAAGTAAAAAAGTAAAAAAAAAAAAACATTTGGTTTAGGAAAGCATAAATTCTAACTATATTTTGAAGGCCCCCAGAAGGCGTCATTTATGACGAAACATGTAGGGCGGTGCTGCATGCTGGCGTCATCATGTCCGTACTGATCCCGGAAGCGCAGGTTGAACTGTTTGCCGGCAAAAGATTGTACAGATTGGCGTTTTCATCCTTTACCTGTTGTAAGTGCAATTTTAATTATTTAAATAAAACCATTGAGCGATTTTACACTATTGGAGCATTTTTTCCTTCTATACCCTGGTTCATGGCATCTGGCATGGCCAGTCTGGAGATAAGCAAGTGGTCAGTTCCAACAGGAGTGCATCTCTACCAGTAATACTCCATAAATGGTTATGATCATTGCTCGTTTGACCTTTCTAGAGATAGAAGGTCAATATTATCTGGTAAGCACCCCTATTATCGGAGGTTTTCACAGACAGAAGGAGCTGGATTTCTTTCAATGAGTTTCCAAAGAAGAATTCTTCACAAATGTTTCACTTGATATGTGATATGTTTCACTGAATGTGTACTTTACTTGTTTTTGTATTGCACAAGCGTGACTCTGTTTTTCTTGTATCTGCATATAGTCGCTGATCTGCACAAATTATTTTAGATACAATATTGGCACTAGTGCGGTTTCTGAATAAGATTTTCATAATAAAGATGACAAAGAGGAGCTGGAGGAGGAGAACAGTAAGGATTATTTGCTCCACTATAGGCTCACTTTTTTGTTGTCTTCTCCAACATGTAAAATAAAGTTGAAGTTTGGGCTCTAGGCTGCGCTCTCCCCATTGACCTCCTGGAGGCACTCCTTGTGTGTGTTATGATTTTTTAAAATATATTACATTTTTTCAGATGTGGTTCAGCCAGGTGTGTGAGGCATTGGGTCCTCTTCCTCTTTGGGCCATCTCCCGATACTGGCCAATCCTTAGTAATGCAAAGAGAGTCACTGACATGAAATCATTACATCGGTTCTCTGCATAAATAAACATCAGCCCCTTAGGGGTGGTCCCATGAGGCCCTGTACTCTACAGTATGTCTTCTGATGTCCGAGTTCATACTGGGCATCATCCAAACCAGAAGATTGCCAACATCTTTTGGGGGAGTTGAATTACTGTGAAGAACACACTGTAGAGTAGGCGAGCATTGCTGCTTGAGCTGGAAATCAATATATGAAAACTGGGCTTTAGTAAGAGGTTGGTAAGTTCCAACGGGTGGTGCTGGGGACACAGTATTTTGAAAGCCAGTATGTAACTTTTCCAAAAATTCTTCCCAAAACTGGAATGGTCATCTTAAAGGACAATTCCACTCAGATCCAATAACATTTTTATTAGTGGCAATTTTATTCACATACCAGCTTCTTATATATTCAGGGACTCCAGTGGTGACACCATACTGTCCAACAATCCTTTACAATAAGAAACATTAGTGTCACTATACACATAGATTCTCCATACTTGTCAAAAAATAAAAAATAATAATAATTGCAGAAGCCATCCCTGAAAAAGAGACTTCTTTGGATAAAATCTTGTCACTGGAACTCACAAATATATACTATATGGCCAAGAGTCCGTGGACCTCTAAATTATTGAATTCAGGTGTTTGCAGTGAATGGTATTACATGATACAATATACAAATGCATGTTAGATGGTTGTGAGCTTCCAACTTTGTGGTAACAGTTTGGGGAAGGATCTTTTCTATGACATCCTGACTATGCCCCTGTGTACAAAGCTAATTCCATAAAATTATATTTTGACTAGTTTGGTGTGGAGAAACTCGAGTGGCCCATGACAGCCATGGCTTGAACCCTACTTAAAACATTTGGGGTGAATTGAAACACCAATTACAAGACAGGTGTCTCCATCCAATATCAGTACCTGAGCTTACCAATGCTCTTTTGGCTGATAAGGTGCACATCCACAAAACATACTCCAAAATCATGTGAAAAGTCTTCCAGGAAGAGTGGAGATTGTTGTAGCCACAAAGATAAGGGAGAGGTGGGGGAACTCCCCATCCATGTGCATGCTTTTGGAATGAGATGTCCATCAAGCTCATACAGGTGCCATGGTGAGGTGTGCACAAACTTCTGGCCATATAGTGTGAAAAATATTATAGTGGTTGGTATTAAAGGTTCGGATTTTTTCTTTAAAAAATAACAAACATGTTATACTTACCTGTACTGTGCAGTGGTTTTGCACAGAGCAGCCCCGATCCTCTTCTTTTTCGGGTTTCCCCTGCTGATGCTCCTGGCTCCTCCCCCTTGACCAGTCCACCCAATAGCAAGCTGCTTGGTGGTGCCTGTTGGCTCCCGACACATAAGACACAGAGAGCCATGGCTCAGCCCTTCCCCCCTCCTCAGTGGCTCACTGGCTCAAAATTTTTAGGTGGGCGCGACGAACTAAAAAATTCTGAAAAATACTGAAGCAAAAACATCAATTGCAGACTCACTGTGCCCATCATATGCAGCCACTGTGCCCATCATATGTAGCCAACTATGTCCATCATATGCAGCCAACTGTGTCCATCATATGCAGCCAACTGTGTCCATCATGTGCAGCCAACTGTGCCCATCATATGCAGACTCTGTGCCCAGCAAATGCAGCCAACTGTGCCCAGCAAATGCAGCCAACTGTGCCCATCATATGCAGACTCTGTGCCCAGCAAATGCAGCCAACTGTGCCCAGCAAATGCAGCCAACTGTGCCCATCATATGCAGCCTCTGTGCTCATCAAATGCTGCCAACTGTGCCCCATCAATTGCAGTCTCTGTGCCCATAATATGCAGCCACTGTGCCCCACAAACGCAGCCAACTGTGCTCCCTCAATTGCAGCCTTTGTGCCTATAATATGCAGCCACTGTGCCCCCCGCCTGTTGTCTGTCAGGCACTTACCCCATCATGGTGGTGGGTCAGGCAGTGGGTCAGGCGGTGAGCTGTTGGACCGCTAAGGCGGCGATGGATGCTGTGTCCTCCGTGCGTGTCTTCATCCTGTTTTTCTAGGCGACCAATGGGATTGCCTCTGCCTTCAACCCATCAGGTGCCCGGTATTACATCCGCGCCTCCTGATTGGCTGAGAGGTGGTTCTGTGTTAGCAAAGCAAATATTCATTTGCATTGCTAACACACCTGGGTGCACTGTGAGCGCAATGGTTTGCGCTCGCAGTGCACCTTTTTTGAAGCCTATTAGAGCCTATGGCTCTAACCAGGCACTTCAAAAACACCCCCGCCGCTGTAATTCAGGCATCCGATGCCTGAATAGGGGGTGGCTACAGCGGCGGTGGATAGATTCATGCAATGCATGAATCTATCAATAGTACACAGAGGGGGTGGCTAGAAAGGGAGCGGCGCCCCGGCACCCTTAATGGACGCACCGCCACTGTTAACAGCAGTGGGAGCCAATGACTCCAGCTGTTGTCTGCCATAGGAATTCATGTAACCAGTGTCCCGAAAGGGGCTGGGCACATGGATAGGGAGGGCGGCGGAGGTGTTGGGAGGGGGGCGCCCATGCGCTCATAATGCACGGGCTGCCACTGGTACCCCGTCTGTTAGGGACAGCGTTAGTGATAGGGAAATGTTGCTGATGAGGAGGGAAAGCATAGGGTCACATCTCTCTGGATACCTCCCTGATTGGGCACGGGACGGCCAGGCCGCATTCTGTCCCCCCTCAACAGATGCTGTCGGCTCGGCTGGAGCCTGCTTCTTCACGTCATTAGAAACTGTGACTGTGCCAGGCTGGGTAGCTGTCCCAGCTGTGAACTGTTGCTGCATTACTTTAATACAAGTTTTATATTGCACTGAACTGTGTGAATTATTGTATCTGCACCATGCTGCACCCCACCTACACAAAGATATGCAGGGACAGACTTTTCAGGAGCTGGACATGTGCTTGGTGTCATTTGTAGAGCAACCGAGAGGATTTCCAAAAGCATTTTGCATGCATTTTGTTGTGATGTTGAAGAAAACGAAGAGAGGAAGGTGTTCCCCCGGAGTTATTGGATAAGTCCACTGTGGTTCTGATTATCCATTAGCAGAGCAATTTAGCCTAATTTGATTTTGCAGTGAAAAGTTCCCCTAGCATTACAGCAAAATTAGCCCTCTAAATTGTCGCTATATCAACTGCTTAAACAAAAATTTTCATTGCAAAAGAAAATCAACAAAACCATGTCAGTGCTTGGTAACCAAGTTGCTTTGTTGATAATGGAAGATCACAAACACGAGTCCAGTATATTTAAAAAGGAGCTTCCATAGCCTATAGGAGCCATTTAAAGCCCATTGCATCTAGAAATCATGGAAAATGCCTTAAAGTGGTTCTAAAGCTCTAAGGTTTTTTACCTGAATTACAGCGGCGGGGGTGTTTTTGAAGTACCTGATTAGAGCCAGAGTCTCTAATAGGCTTCAAAATAGGGTGGGCTCCAGTTGTGTGACCATAGCGAATTCATTTTCGCTATATTCACACTATAGTTACTCCCCCCCCAATCAGGAGGCAGGTGAGTGAGACCTGTTTCCCGATTGGTCAAAGCGCCAGGCGATCCTATTGGATGCCTAGCACTGTGGAAGAGGAGACACGCTAGAGCTGGACCCGCAGCTGCTGCTGCCCGGAGGACACAGAAGGAGAGGAGGACACAGCAGGAGAGGAGAGGAGGACACAGCCCACCGCATAGTAAGTGCTAGACCTCCAGGGGGGGTGGTGGCCAGGGGGTGCTGGCTGACAGTGCCACAAGCTCCCTGGCTGCCCCTGGTGTGGGGGGGTGCATCAGTGCCACGCCGCCCGGAGGGGGGGTGGTGGTGGTTGTTTGCCGCCCCCCAGAAGAAAAGCCGCAACTGCTGGGTACATTTTCCTACACTAGCCACTTGCATAAAGTGCACCAAACCCAGGGGCCAGGGCCTTAAATAGACTCTGCCACACCTAAGATGGCTGCCAGAGTCACGTGGGCAGCCAACATCCAGTCCGACCGCTGCCCCAGAGAGGAACTCTGTTGTGTAGGAACCATAGAGGAACTCTGTTGTGTAGATGGAATGCACAAACAATCTTTGTGTAGGTGGAGTGCAGCATGTTGCAGATACAATTATTCACACAGTTGAGTGCAATATAAAACTTGTATTAAAGTAATGCAGCAACAGTTCACAATAGACCCGGTGGGACAGCTACCCAGCCTGGCACAGTCACAGTTTCCAATGATGTGAAGAAGCAGGCTCCAGCTGACAGTGCCACAAGCCCCCTGGCTGCCCCTGGTGTGGGGGGTGCATCAGTCCAAGCTGCCCAGGGGGGGTAGTGCTGGTTGTTTGCTGCCCCCCTGAAGAAAAGCCCACCAGCCACCACTGCGGGGTACCTTTTCCTACACTACCCACTTGCATAAAGTGCACCAAACCCAGGGGCCAGGGCTTTAAATAGACTCTGCCATGCCTAAGATGGCTGCCAGAGTCACATGGGCGACCAACATCCAGTCAGATCGCTGCCCCAGTGACTCAAGAAACCATAGAGGAACTCTGTTCCTTATGACTTCCTCTCCCTCTGCATTGCGATGATGAAACGAGGCACTCGCAGGCAGAGATTTTATGGCCACCTGCAGTGAAGACAGCAGACTGCACTTGCCTACATGTGCATGTGTCTCCAATGCACATACTTCTCTTTTGCCGATTTACCAACCGTGCTACCACCTGTCAAAGTCCTAAACATTAACCCTTTTGCTGCTGACACACCTAATCTACTTTATGGTCCTTCTAGCCTCAGAAACTATGAGCAGCCTTACCAAGTTTATTTTAGACACCTTGAATACTCTTGTAGGAAGGTCACCATACATTGCCCAAAAAATGATATTAACATTTTGTAATAAAAGAACACACTGGCTACAGATCAATCCTGCATTCCCAATGAGTACCATCCGCATTCAGGGTGCAGTCACTTATATCACCATTGTCTAACACTGTCGCGTTGAATCATTTTCCCCTCTGCACTTGCAAAACCTTGCCAACATTACCGATGACCCACCATGACAACGATAGGATTTATATGTACAATATTAAAATAAGCAAAGGGCCATAACATCTCTGCCTGCGAGTGCCTCGTTTCATCATCGGCGGAAGAGCGTTGTCAGTAAATCTGAACATGATAGGTCAGGGCCGCGCACAACGCCTCTCCGTGTAAAGCATTTCGCGAAAAATAGGCCCGAGGCATTTAGCAGAACTTTTACAGAAACATTAACATCAAGGCTGTACGTTTAGTGTTTAACTTTCTGTGATTGATGTGTTTTCTAGCGGGGCTTAAACTGTGTGGAAAAGGCTGAATTAAACAGGCTGTCAGCGGCATAATGCTGCAGGTACACATTTACCCAGAATCCTCGGGAAAAAAATTGCTAGATCATTGCCAGGCATCTTTCAAAAAGTTGGGGAACTACGAGGCGAGAGGCAACATTATGTCACAGCCTAGAGCAGCAAAATTCCATTACCGTTTGATGATCTTGTCACGTCTCCTTCACATGAAAGCCAGCGAGGTTGAAACTATGAGGAAATTATAATTCTGCAGTGAGGTGTTTGGTAGGGAAATGAGATGCACGAAGTGGGTTTAGAAAGTAAATGAAAGTACGTGTGATTAGTTCAAAACAACTGACCTGAAACCAGTAATGAACAGCCGGAGAGAAAAGGAGCCCTAACATAGATTTTTTTTTTACAATCACCCCAAATGGGTATAAGTCTATCTTCTTGGGCATCACAACAGACTTATCAGTAAGGATGTCAACCACCTACTAAAATTCAATCTTTTAAAAACTGTGCCCATAAAACTTTCTCCCCCCCATGTCTCCACAGACTTTTTCATCGAGAATGATAGCACAACTTTGCTTTCCTTCCTTCAAACAAGAGTTTTAGCTCTCATCCTCAACTCTGACCTGTCCTTTCAGCCCCACATCCAATCACTGTACAAATCTTGCTGCCTTCACCTCCGTAACACTTTCCAAAAAACACACCTTTCTTAACCAATGACACCTACAAGCGCCCAATTTACTCTCTTGTTATCACTCACCTTGACTCCCTTCTCATTGGTCTACTCTACCCAAGTTATCCCCCCTTGAGTCTATCATGAATGCTGCTGCCAGACTCGCCCACCTTATCAACTGCTCAATGTTTGCCACCCTTCTCTGCCAAACCCTTCACTGGCTTCCACCCACCCATCAAATAAAATTTGACATGTTAACAATAACTTACAAAGCCATCTATATGACATTACCACTAAATATATCACCAACCACGTCCCATGATTTTAACCAAACTGTCCACTTTATTCTTCCCAAAACCTTGCTGTCTAGCTACCTTGTGGGCTCCACCCATGCTCACCTCCAGGACTTCTCCAGAACCTCCTTCATCCTCTGAAACTCTCTACCCCAACCTGTACAGCTATCCCCTACTCTGTCTACTTTTACACGATTCCACAAAACTCATCTCTTCAGGCAAGTCTATTGATTTGACATGTTAACAATAACTTACAAAGCCATCTATGACATTACCACCAGATACATCACCAACCACATCCCACAATTTTAACCAAACTGTCCACTTTATTCCTCCCAAAACCTTGCTGTCTAGTTACCTTGTGAGCTCCACCCATGTTCGTCTCCAGGACTTCCTTCATCCTCTGAAACTCCCTACCCCAACCTGTACAGTTATCCCCTACTCTGTCTACTTTTACACGATTCCACAAAACTCATCTCTTCAGGCAAGTCTATTGATTTGACATGTTAACAATAACTTACAAAGCCATCTATGACATTACCACCAGATACATCACCAACCACATCCCACAATTTTAACCAAACTGTCCACTTTATTCCTCCCAAAACCTTGCTGTCTAGTTACCTTGTGGGCTCCACCCATGCTCGTCTCCAGGACTTCCTTCATCCTCTGAAACTCCCTACCCCAACCTGTACAGCTATCCTCTACTCTGTCAACTTTTACACGATTCTACAAAATTCATCTCTTCAGGCAAGTCTATTCCACATCTAGCTAGCAAATGATTTTTATTTTTTGAACAACTTATCCACATGCAGTCACTACTTTTTGTATCACTTTCCCTTTATTTTAAATCACACACTCACTTACCAGGACATATACACTGTATTTATATTGTAGATATATCTTACAAGCCAATGGGTTATAAATTCTTTTTAAGGACCAAAACCACTATAAGTTTCATTCGACATATTTATAAGTATAAGTATATGATTTTAAATCGTAACACAATATTGTAAGGTATCGCTAAAAGAATTTATGCTGACACAATATCCCATTGCCAGAAAAAGGATTTCTGAATAATAATAATAATAATTGCTTATGTGTAATCCCCATTGTTGGAAACATCCATGTACGTGTGTTATAGGGCATCTATGATCTATAAGTCGTTTAGTATACAATTTTTTTTTCTTCCTTGCTCTGTATGTGTATAAGTATTATTTTAATATTTATATATGAAAATCAATATTAAAAATACCAGGCATTTGCTCCTGCCCCAGACTCCCCAAGGTGTTCCCCATATTTTAGAAAACATAAATTGACTGACATAATTGTAGCTGTGCACAAAAATCACATATCAGGAATCAGATTATTTACCAGTGGTCTACAAGTAAATTCTATATAGTAAATTCTTATCTGAGGATGCCACCCTGTGGCCAAGGGAGGTAATGCTTGAACAAACACATAGTTGATGATTATCCTGTCCACCAATGAGAAGTAAGATTACACCCTCTAGGTGGGATTTTTGAATTTATTGTTTGCAATTGAATATCTGGCAAGTCATTTAGACAGGAAGGGAGATCACCTGAATCACAGGTCAGAATCAGACCATCTGAGATACACACATATCATCTGAGACATCCCATCATCTGAGACCTCACTGAAGCCAGGACACACAGCTACAGCATACAGTGCCTTGAGAAAGTATTCATGCCCCTTGAAATTTCCCACATTTTGTCATGTTACAACCAAAAACGTAAATGTATTTTATTGGGATTTTATGTGATAGAACAACACAAAGTGGCACATAATTGTGAAGTGGAAGGAAAATGATAAATTGTTTTCCAAATGTTTTACAAATAAATATATGAAAAGTGTGGTGTGTATTTGTATTCAGCCCCCCTGAGCCAATACTTTGTAGAACCACCTTTCACTGCATTTACAGCTGCAAGTCTTTTTGGGTATGTCTCTACCAGCTTTGCACATCTAGAGAGGGACATTTTTGCCCATTCTTCTTTGCAAAATAGCTCAAGCTCTGTCAGATTGGACGGAGAGCGTCTGTGAACAGCAATTTTCAAGTCTTGTCACAGATTCTCAATTGGATTTAGGTCTGGACTTTGACTGAGCCATTCTAACACATGAATATGCTTTGATCTAAACCATTCCATTGTAGCTCTGGTTGTATGTTTAAGGTCATTGTCCTTCTGGAAGGTGAACCTCCACCCCAGTCTCAAGTCTTTTGCAGACTTGAGACTAAAAGATGTTCTTCTAAGATTGCCTTGTATAGAACATTTTGGAACTTTTACGCAATTTTCTTAGTGTCTATATGCAGTATATCACAATCAGGCTATCATTTATAGTGTTTGTATGTGACTTATTATAGTAAATATTTTTTTTGATAGCTCAGTCCTTACTTACATCAATATTTAGGTTTTTTTAAATAAATTTGCTTGGCTAAAATGAACTCAAATTAGTTAATTAAGTCAGTTAAATTATTTTTACATTGGAGGCACTGCGAGGTGATCTAATTGGCTGACTAAATTAATCGTTCAGGCATTCTGGCCTAGATTTAGCAGCATGGACAGGATATGTGGACTGAAACTTTCTTTCTCTCTCTCCACTTCATCCTTTTGGGGGTTTCAAAGCCAGCCTCCCAGGGACAGGAAGTGCTAATACATAATTATACATTACATTGTGATATTAGCAGCTAACAGTAGAGGGAAACCTATCCCTACACATGAAAAGTACATAATAGGATTTTGAAGATATGTATAATGACCACTTGGCCAGTCCTTAACCCTTCAAATCTTTGTTGAATCTAGTTGTGTTGAAAGATATATTTTTGCTTCAACTTTTGAACAGATGGCCTCACATCCTCATCAAGCACACTTTAAGATGATGCAGAATGTATAGTTGACTTGACGACTGTGAGCTGCCTGGGCCTTAAAGCACCATAGTAACCGCAAAACAAAGTATTTCCACCACCATACCTCACAGTTGGTGCATGATTCTTTTGAAATGTTGTCTTTAGTTTGTGCCAACTATGCCTACTTTTACTGTGACCAAACAACTCTAGTTGTAAATTCACTAGTTCACAGCACATCCAGAAGGCCTAATCTTTGTCTGTTTGATGACAAACTGTAGTCTTCGTTTTTCCCCGGAACATCCCCCATATATCTTAAATTGGTACTCTCTTTCTGATTGTAAATACATGCACTTAGACACCAACTGTTGCAAGAATTACCTGCAGATCTCAGGATGAAATTTGGGGGTACTTGGAGACTAATTTTGGGATTAAACAGTCAGCTCTTTGCTGAATTTTCTGGACCGGCCTGAATAAATTAGCATACCCTTGAAATCTACAACACTTGTAGATTATTTTTCTTCAAATAACTTAGTGAGGGTCTTAGAGAGAGCGATTGATCTTGGCATGCTGACACAACACACAGCAATAACAAAGGAAAAACTAGACCAACCCTGATATCTGAGGTTTAAATAGGACAAGTGCTGTCTGAATACTTTTAAGGAGATTGTAATTATTGGCATCTCATCTAGAACACTTGAATTTAATGTCATGGTTTTAACCACTTCAGCCATGGAAGGATTTACCCACTTCCTGACCAGGCCATTATTTGCGATACGGCACTGTGTCGCTTTAACTGACAATTGCATGGTTGTACGGTGCTGTACTCAAACAAAACTGAAGTCCTTCTTTCCCCACAGATACAGCTTTCTTTTGGTGGTATTTGATCACATCTGCGGTTTTTATTTTTTGCGCTATAAACAAAAAAAGGCTGACAATTTTGAAAAAAAAAAATATATATTTTCATCTTTTTGCTATAATAAATATCTAAAAAAAAAAAAAAAGGTTTCATCAGTTTAGGCCAATATGTATTCTTCTACATATTTTTGGTAAAAAAAATTGCAATAAGTGTATATTGATTGGTTTGCACAAAAGTTATAGCGTCTACAAAATAGGGGATATATTTATGGCATTTTTATTAGAATTTTTTTTTAGAAGTAATGGCGGTGATCAGCGATATTTAGCGGGACTGCGACATTGCGGGGCGGACAGATCGGACACCTTTGACACTTTTTTAAGACCATTGACATTTATACAGCGATCAGAGCTAAAAATAGCCACCGGTTACTGAATAAATGTCACTGGCAGGGAAGGGCTTAACACTAGGGGGCGGTCAAGGGTATAAGTGTTCAGTAGGGAGGTGCTTCTAACTGTGGGGGGAGTGTTCTGACTGGGAGTAGAGAGAGATCGCTGTTCCTGATCACTAGGAACAGCAGATCTCTCTCTACTTCCCTGACAGAACGGGGATCTGTCTGTTTACATTCACAGATCCCCATTCTGGCTCTCTGAGGAGCGATCGTGGGTTGCCGGCGAACATTGCGGCTGCTGGCCACATGCATTTTTAGCAGGACTGTGACATTGCGGCGGACATATAAGACACTCTTGACACATTTTTGGGACCACTGATATTTATACAGCGATCAGTGCTAAAAAAATGCACCGATTACTGTGTAAATGTCACTGCCAGGGAAGGGGTAAACACTAGGGGCGATCAAGGGGTTAAATGTGTTCTGGGAGGTGTTTCTAACTGTGGAGGGATGGGACTGACTGGAGGAGGAGAGAGATCACTATTCCTAATCACTAGGAACAGCAGATCTTTCTCTCCTCCCCTGTCAGAATGGGGATCTGTCTCTTTACATTGACAGATCCCCGTTCTGGCTCTCTGAGGAGCGATATCACGGCCGCTGGCCACGCGCACCAGCTCCCGCGGTGCACGTGCACCCCCTATAGCCCTTAAAGTGGCCGCTGTACAGCTACAGCGATTCAGGGGAGCCAACCTGCTACCGTAGAACAGCAGCCGCTGGTCAGCAAGGTGTTAAGGGAGTGGTAAATGTAGAGGTGTACTTTCTTTTTTCACTTGGCAAATCAGCAATTTTTTTCATTCATAATATGTGAATGAATGCACAATGTCCATTTTATGTGTCATTTGTTCAAGTATATCACTCACTTATCTGTAGGCGCTGTTTAGATGAAGATCTAGTGTCTGCCTACTCACATATGTTCGAAAAGTCAACTATTTTAATGGGGTGTACATACTTTTTCACATGACTGTAAATAAAGTTATATGATGCTTAGTTATAGAGAATTTGGGTAATCAATATTAATGATTATCTCAGGAGTATTTCTCCTCCCCTTGTGCTCCCAATGTTATTGTGCTTAGTGGAATGTGCACCACCATTGGCTCTCTGGCACTACCTAACAAGAAAGTTATTAGGCCTTCCTTCAACATTATGTGAGTGCTGTACAATTCAGGAGGATGGACCTCCAACTGTTGCCACCAGGAACTGGCCTATAAACTGCAGAATTTAAATTCCAAGTTCGGGCAAGTTTTTTTCTACTTAAAAAGGGTCCTCCAATCAGAGCCATGAAAATGCAGCTCAGACCGCAATACTCAACTTCAAACCAAAGTTGTCTTCAGAAATATCTCCTCTGTCCTCGGTCTTCCAGGTTGAATGATGGCCAGTACGTGTCACTCAACTCGGAAGACTAATGACAAACTGTGAGTGCAAGGTAGCATTGGTGTGTCCCCTGGGGGGATGTCATCATGAGGACCAAAGAATGTCAATACTGCTCTCTGTATTAGTGAGGACTACTTAACTCAGAGAAGAGGTGAAGAGGAGAAGAACCCTGCTTGTCATGTTACTGGCCTAGATACTTCTAGAAGGGGTAAGCATAAAAAAATAAACATTGCACATCGGGGGACACAATTGGACGGGGTTTGATTCGGGGAAGAAGCATGGAGCCTAGCATAGGTGAGCACATGGGGTGTGCTGGGTGTGCCTGCGCACACCCTAATCACCGCTTGTACCATGGGCATTGCTTAAGGGGTCACAGGGGTCACAACACCAACCCTACCCATGCTCCAGGCAGCCTCCCTGTCACTTTAGGTTTTACAGAACCTAAAAAGGAGCGGGGGAGGCATTTACTGGAACTGATTCCCTTTCCCTCTTGCAGCCGCTGAAAGCCTGCTTCTCCCCCTCCCACCGGGATTCAGCGGCTGCAAGAGGAAAAGGGGATCTGTTACAATAAATACCTCCCCTGCTCCTGTTCGGGTTTCCCTTCTTTCTGCTGCCAAGGCTCCCCCCTGTGTGCTCCTCTGGTCGCTCCTCTCCCGCAGCGCTGCTGGCTTTCTCTGCTCTCCTTCTATGGGGGATGTTTCAGGATGGAGAGCGGGAAATGGGCCAGTATATATGTAATTTACCAGCCCCTCCCGTTTTGGTGGCAATCACTCACTGTTTTCATGCATAATGAAAGTGAGACATAGGGGGTCTGTTTAGACCCCTGATATTTCACCAAAAGCCCCCCCCCCCAAAGTGCTGTTAAAAAATGTAAAAATGAATAAAATAAATAAATAAATAATAGAAATAAAAATGAGTGACACCATCCATGGCCCTACTAACACCATCCACTGCTCTACTGACACCGTCCACTGCTCCACTGACCACTCTACTCCCTCTGATCACATAGATTATGGAGCTTTGATATTCCCCAGATTGATTGTTTTAGTGTGCATCATACGTCCAGCACATTTCAAGATTTCAGTTAAACACTCTCTTCCTCAGCGATATAGAGATGCCACTCTGAAACATCAAAGAAAACTCACAATACTACAATATCTAAAAAGTATGGACCCCAAATACAATGGTTTTACCTAATTCTACTTACAAACATCACAGAATATACCACTGCTTTCCTGGTATGCCAACAGCTTCACTCTCCACTTGATATGGAGGACGATCCCATGCAAAGATCACTGGTCTCCATTTGTGGACTGGGCTATCACATATTACATCGGCACCTTACAAAACAATTGTTCATAGCTAAGTCCCATATCAAAAACTATCACAAAACCAAAACCAAAATGAAAAAAAAATTGAAAAATAAAAAAACGAAACAAAAAACAAACAAAAAAAACAAAATGCAAAAAAATACAAAAATACAAAAATAAAACAAACAAATATATACCATTCGTTGAAAGGGACTGAGATAATTACTTACTATGCCCGTATTCAACTTTCTACTTGTACCAGCTTTTCTTCACTTTGTTGGTCTTTCTGCTATATTGCTCTTGGGGGCTACAACTCCCTCCTTTATATACTACTTTTCCGTAGGGTTGAAGGTTCAGGGCCCCTTGTGTCACCAAAGGATATGTGTTCCCTCTAGTGGAGAGAAAGAAGAATATGACAACCCACAATGCAATAGGCTGAGCACACCTATGAAGTCTAGAGTTCAGCTTTAAGGCTTGTATAAAAGGATTTTTAAATATTAGGTGCTGGCTGGATGAGGAGGGCTTTAGGGGTAGGGGGTCAGGGCAGAGGTGTCGTAGAGCCTGGACTTTAATTCTCTTGAGGCATAAGACATGGTGGCATCTTACAGCATCCCTGCTTCTTTTGTATATATGTTTATAATTACGGGCTGATATGTTAGATGACAGCAGGGATTCAGAAAGTGTACAATAAATACTTTTAAGTAGAGTCTGAAATGAACAGCAGGAAATCTTCTATCCAAAGCCAATATCCCAGAGCTGTGTTTGGGTCCTCAATTGCCATCTGTTCCAAACTACAAATATAACAATTACTGTCCTATTTTAATCCCTCCACATGAACAGGATTCAGAGGAAGTCTGCTTTCTGAGACGTTACAAAAAATGGCAAACATTGTATTCTTATCAAATAAAAAATAAAACAAATAAAAAATAAAACAAATAGTGTTGTGTTAAAAAAAACACCACTAACATGTACTTAAAAGCCAAAACCTTTGTCTTTTGATTTGATACAATGTTGAAAGGTCAGAACATCTGTCAGATTTTTTTTTTTTTTGCTTCAATCCTTTGAAGTCATCAATGGAAAAGTTCAAGTACAAAGAGCAAATATACTGAATTTCCACGACACAAAGGTTCCTTTTCCTAAGGTCCAAGAAGTAGGGAGAGGGGTGCTGGACATGGATTGTCATGAGTTATCACATTGTAGACAGAGTCATTACTTGAGTCCAACTGGCCAGTTTTCCTCCCTCAGGATAGAGAACATTAACCCAAGTTGAGTGTAATTGTCAAGACCTGGGTCTGAACCTGTAACCTCTGCTGTGTCTCTTCTTGCTGAGCAACTTGAGATGCTGGAGAGCACACTCTCTGATCCTTTGGACATTTCTGCCTTGTTTCTGTTGAATCCTAAACTCCTTGCTCCTCCCATCAACTTTCAATTCAAGTCATGGCTTAGCACTTCCTATTTGCCAGATTATTGTGCAGCC
This sequence comes from Lithobates clamitans, assembly GCA_037952925.1. Taxonomy (NCBI): domain Eukaryota; kingdom Metazoa; phylum Chordata; class Amphibia; order Anura; family Ranidae; genus Lithobates; species Lithobates clamitans. Next base: position 1,070,642 of record JBBGZY010001611.1, read on the forward strand.
AATATCTGGTTCTTGTCACTCCTGCTGCTGTCAGAATCTCCGCTAGCGCTCATGACCTAATCTGGCTTGTTCCTTGACGTTGTTTCTGCTTGATCCCAACCTGTGACCACTTGTTACTGCCCTTTGGCTTGTTTAATGATTATGTTTCTACTTGATCCCTACCTGTTATATCTGCTACTGGAACTTGGCTTGTTCACCTCGTGGTGGGGTGAACTTGAGGACAGCGACCTGGTACTAACACGCAACAAAACCAATCTCCACTATCAGGAGCCCTGATAAACACTGGTTAGTGCTTGGACTCCACATTTCAGGTGAGCCTGTGTCATCTGTCAGGGTGTCCAGCTGCTGCACCCATCCAGCTGGTTGGTGGGAGCCTCTCTACTGCTAGTATTTATAGGTCAAAGAGTAATGGCCATTTCTTTTGTGAACACCAGCACTGACTGTTATTTATAACATCCGTTGCCTGCATGAGTACTTTTGAGTCCATTAACACTCTGCCATTTGTGAAACAATGTGCCCCATACTCATGATGTTGAGTGGAACATGTCAGGGAAACTGGATGCTTTTTAACTATCTTCACAGAGTAGATTTTTGACCACAGAGCAGGGCATCTCAGAGAGTACTGAAATTAATCCTATGTAGCGCTACCCCCCCCCCCCCCCAGGAGCCACTGATTTTAACTTGTTCTTCCTCAAACAGTGCAGTGGCCACCAATCACCCAAACAACTTTCCACTCACTCTGGCTCCAAGAAACAGTCCACAGCAGTGATTTTGGAGCCCGAGTGCCCAAACTGCAACCCAAAACCAACCTATTTCTTCAAACTGCCAACACTACAATTAAACCTGAATACACCAAAGCCATGTGGGATCCACTTTGTCTCATCCACGCCCACCTCAGACACGTCACCCCTGGCCCCAGAGCCCTGTGGAAGATGTAGATCAATGGGGGATGCCCCACCACTCCCCACTGACAGACCCTCATCCTACAAACTAACACCTACCCCCCACTACCAGATCCCACCCCATAATCTACTGCCCCACCACTCCCCACTGACAGACTCCCACCACCCCAACTACTGCCCCACCACTTCCCACTGACAGACCCTCACCCCACAAACTAACACCTACCACCCACTACCAGATCCCACCCCACAAACTACTTCCCCACCACTCCCCACTGCCAGACCCCCACCACCCCAACTACTGCCCCACCACTCCCCACTGACAGACCCCCACCACTTCAACTACTGTCCCACCACTCACCACTGACAGACCCCTACCAACTCAACTACTGCCCCACTACTCCCCACTGACAGACCCCCACCATCTTAACTAATGCCCCACAACTCAATGACCCTCAACCCACAAACTAACATCCACTCCAACACTACCAGATCCCACCCCCCAACTATTGCTGCCCCCCCCCCACACTCCCCACCAACAGAACCCCACCTCTAATAGATCCCCACCCCTCAACTAATGACCCCTGCACTCCACTGATAGACCCTCAATCCTCTAACCACTCATTTCTGCCCCCCCCCCACTGACAGATCCCCCAAATTTCATGCTGCACCCTCTGTGAAATCCCCGGGCATAAGCACTGATTATTTGGCATGCAAGGGGTTAATCCAGCCTGTGTCCCGCTATCATTAAGCCTGTGTCCTGCTGTCATCCAGCCTGTGTCCCACTGTCCCTTCCGATGCAGCCTGTGTCTCACCGATACAGCTTGTTGCTGTCCCCTCCAATCCAGACTATGTTTCACTGTGTCTCTATGATCCAGCTTATACCCCACTGACCATTCCTCATGGAGAAGGGTTAATTTAGCTCAGCTGTGTTTGTCTGCAGCAGCTCTTTGCTCGGCTTGTTTTGCCTAAAACCGACGCATGCACAAGTGCTGCAGGGGATACCGTCTTTCACGGGATACCAATCTTGGTCAGTGTGCGCTCAGCTTCCTCGCATTCCCACAGAGAGGGCTCTGTGTCCCAGCTGTGGCACACGTGACATGGGTTCACCATCACTGGTCTAGGTTTTTTTTTATGATTTATTGCTTGTAGAACTTACTTGTAACAGGAGAGTGGTTGGGGTGGTATGGGATACTGTATGGGAAAATCCTGCACAGTAACAGGAGGACACACTTTCCTATGCTAAACTTCTTTGAACGGTGTTTAAGCCAGGGAAAAAGAGGAAAGGCCAGATCTGAGACCCTCTGAGAGCTGTCTCATAGAGAGCTACACAGTCTCTAGTGAATGGATAGGCTGCATTCTCAGTGATGTCACCAGTCTCTAGTGAATGGATAGGCTGCATTCTCAGTGATGCCACCGGTCTCTAGCGAATGGATAGGCTGCATTCTCAGTGATGTCACCGGTCTCTAGTGAATGGATAGGCTGCATTCTCAGTGATGTCACCGATCTCTAGTGAATGGATAGGCTGCATTCTCAGTGATGTCACCGGTCTCAAGTGAATGGATAGGCTGCATTCTCAGTGATGTCACCGGTCTCTAGTGAATGGATAGGCTGCATTCTCAGTGATGTCACCGGTCTCTAGCGAATGGATAGGCTGCATTCTCAGTGATGTCACCGGTCTCTAGTGATTGGATAGGTTGCATTCTCTGTGATGTCACTGGTCTCTAGTGAATGGATAGGCTGCATTCTCAGTGATGTCACCAGTCTCTAGTGAATGGATAGGCTGCATTCTCAGTGATGTCACTGGTCTCTAGTGAATGGATAGGCTGCATTCTCAGTGATGTCACCAGTCTCTAGTGAATGTATAGGCTGCATTCTCAGTGATGTCACTGTTCTCTAGTGAATGGATAGGCTGCATTCTCAGTGATGTCACCAGTCTCTAGTGAATGGATAGGCTGCATTCTCTGTGATGTCACCAGTCTCTAGTGAATGGATAGGCTGCATTCTCAGTGATGTCACCAGTCTCTAGTGAATGGATAGGCTGCATTCTCAGTGATGTCACTGGTCTCTAGTGAATGGATAGGCTGCATTCTCAGTGAAGTCACCGGTCTCTAGTGAATGGATAGGCTGCATTCTCAGTGATGTCACCGGTCTCTAGTGAATGGATAGGCTGCATTCTCAGTGATGTCACTGGTCTCTAGTGAATGGATAGGCTGCATTCTCAGTGATGTCACCAGTCTCTAGTGAATGGATAGGCTGCATTCTCAGTGATGTCACTGGTCTCTAGTGAATGGATAGGCTGCATTCTCAGTGAAGTCACCGGTCTCTAGTGAATGGATAGGCTGCATTCTCAGTGATGTCACCAGTCTCTAGTGAATGGATAGGCTGCATTCTCAGTGATGTCACTGGTCTCTAGTGAATGGATAGGCTGCATTCTCAGTGAAGTCACCGGTCTCTAGTGAATGGATAGGCTGCATTCTCAGTGATGTCACCGGTCTCTAGTGAATGGATAGGCTGCATTCTCAGTGATGTCACCAGTCTCTAGTGAATGGATAGGCTGCATTCTCAGTGATGTCACTGTTCTCTAGTAAATGGATACATTTCATTTTTGTAAAGACTGATTCATTTTTCTAAAAATAAAAATTGAAATAAAATCCTTATATCGCAGGATGTTACATAGTTAATCTGGCTGAAAAAGGACACAAGTCCATCTAGTTCAACGTCTTGAAATACTTTTTATTTGATGCAATTCTCCCAATTACTGCTTAAAATAAAAAAAACAGCAGAAAGGCTGCAGTGAGAAGACTGTGTGGGAAATATAACCATCAGCACTGAAGCATTTCAGGAAAACAAACTGCAATGACCCATACAGCCTATCATATAGCAGGACTGTCACTGTCAGTTCCATGCAGTGAATCTGGATGTATCTGTGAATATTTTACAGATTTTTCAGCTCCCGAGAGATGATGTAGGTATCCAGGCACAACAATCAGGCAGATGAACAGCCCTTAGATAACAAATGTGAAATACTTTTTATTTATAAAGTCCATCCTTACTCAATATGATGTTAGTCTATCTTTATGTAATGAAACGATTCACCTGATGTTTTTCTATATATATATATATATATATATATATATATATATATGCACGGCTTATGTGAAGGTCAACCACACAAAGTGAGATGCGTCATGGTTTTTCCGAGGTTTGAATGGTAAATTGTCAAAACAAATTTTTTGCAAATGTAACAGCATGTATGTCGACTTTAACCACTGGATAGAGTTACAGTTGTTGTTGCTTGATAAAGCATTTTTTTTTGTTTTGTTTTTTCATTTTTGGTATTTCGTTATTTTATTTTTCAATTTTATTTCATTTTTGTTTTGGTTTTGTGATAGTTTTTGATATGGGACTTAGCTATGAACATTTGTTTTGTAAGGTGCCAATGTACAGTGGGGACGGAAAGTATTCACTCCCCCTTAAATTTTTCACTTCTTATTATATTGCAGCCATTTGCTAAAATCGTTTAAGTTCATTTTTACCCTCATTAATGTACACACAGCACCCCATATTGACAGAAAAACACAGAATTGTTGATATTTATGCAGATTTATTAAAAAAGAAAAACTGAAATATCACATGGTCCTAAGTATTCAGACCCTTTGCTCAGTATTGAGTCTTTGCCATGAGTCTTTTTGGCAAAGATGCAACAAGTTTTTCACACCTACATTTGGGGATCCTCTGCCATTCCTCCTTGCAATTCCTCTCCTGTTCTGTCAGGTTGGATGGTAAATGTTGGTGGACAGTCATTTTTAGGTCTCTCCAGAGATGCTAAATTGGGTTTAAGTCAGGGCTCTGGCTGGGCCATTCAAGAACAGTCATGGAGTTGTTCTGAAGCCACTTCTTCATTATTTTAGCTGTGTGCTTAGGGTCATTGTCTTGTTGGAAGGTAAACCTTGGGCCCAGTCTGAGGTCCTGAACACTCTGGAGAAGGTTTTCTTTCAGGATATCCCTGTACTTGGCCGCATTGATCTTTCCCTCGATTGCAACCAGTCGTCCTGTCCCTGCAACTGAAAAACACCCCCACAGCATGATGCTGCCACCATCATGCTTCACTGTTGGGACTGTATTGGACAGGTGATGAGCAGTACCTGGTTTTCTCCACACATACCGCTTACAATTAAGGCCAAAAAGTTCTATCTTGGTCTCATTAGACCAGAGAATCTTATTTCTCACCATCTTGGAGTCCTTCAGATGTTTTTTTAGCAAACTCCATGTGGGCTTTCATGTGTCTTTCACTGAGGAGAGGCTTCCGTCGGGCCACTCTGCCATAAAGCCCCGGCTGGTGGAGAGCTGCAGTGATGGTTGACTTTCTACAACTTTCTCCCATCTCCCGACTGCATCTCTGGAGCTCAGCCACAGTGATCTTTGGGTTCTTCTTTACTTCTCTCACCAAGGCTCTTCTCCCCCAATAGCTCAGTTTGGCCGGACGGTCTCTGAGCTCTTCAGGCAGTTCCTTTGACTTCATGATTCTCATTTGCTCTGACATGCACTGTGAGCTGTAAGGTCTTATATAGACAGGTCTTATATAGACAGGTGTGTGGCTTTCCTAATCAAGTCCAATCAATATAATCAAACACAGCTGGACTCAAGTGAAGGTGTAGAACCATCTCAAGGATGATCAGAAGAAATGGACAGCACCTGAGTTAAATATATGAGTGTCACAGCAAAGGGTCTGAATACTTAGGACCATGTGATATTTCAGTTTTTCTTTTTTAATAAATCTGCAAAAATGTCAACAATTCTGTCTTTTTCTGTCAATGTGGGGTGCTGTGTGTACATTAATGAGGAAAAAAAATGAATTAATGATTTTAGCAAATGGCTGCAATATAACAAAGAGTGAAAAATTTAAGGGGGTCTGAATACTTTCCGTCCCCACTGTATATGCATATGTTAAAATTAATAAAAGAGAAATCTAAAAAGCCACAAAAGATTAGTGAAGATGAAAAGTTCATAACATGAATGTCCACTAAGGGCCACCAATAATGTGCCCATGAAGTATTAAACTTCAAGGGCTTGAAGTGATGATTCATAAACCATGACAGCCACCAGTGTGACGATCCCACCACCATGAATAAGGAGGGTATGCTTACCAGAAAACGTGGACCCAGATACCTTACTGTAGTGAGTCACATAGGCAGAGGTGAGTAAACATCTCATAGGGAAGCCCAACCTATCAGGTGTCTTACATGGGTCAATCCTACAATTCCCCTCGATTCTGGTAGGAGCGGACTTCTAAGTGATGATCCATAAACCATGACAGCCACCAGCGTGACAATCCCACCACCATGAATAAGGAGGGTACGCTTACCAGGAAACGTGGACCCAGATACCTTACGGTAGTTATTCACACGGACAGGGGTGAGTAAACATCTCATAGGGAAGCCCAACCTATCATGTGTCTTACATGGGTCGATCCTACGAATCCCCTCGATTCTGGTAGGAGTGGATTTCTACTTGGATACACCGCTTCTCTCAGATCAAGCACATGTATGGAAACATACCAAGCAGTCACACATAGCGTAAAACCATAAAAAATAAACGTATTTAAAAGTACAGAACACTTACAAGAGAATGATGTGTACAGCACTTGTTATAATAGCATGCAATGACCTCGGCAGGAGCTGGATCCGACGCGTTTCATCAAACATGACATCCTCCTGGTGGGCACTCTTGCAGGCTCCCTCCCAAACTGGCCTGCATGTGTACAGACACACAGAGCATGACTCGGCTCCCACCCCTGCTCCCTATTCATTGAAAGTGATTGACAACAGCAGAAGCCAATGGCTCGCAATGCTGTATCTGACCCTATGAGGAGGGAGAGAGCTAAGAGAGCCGTGCACATAAATAGATCAAGATCAAGCTCATGGAAGTATAAGGGGAGGCTGAGATGTTTGGGGTGCTGCACTCAGAAGCTTTTTAGAACCACATTAATGGTATTTCAATTTGTTAGGGCTAGTTTACACTTGCTTCAAAACATGGCTTCGGACATGGTTTGTTAAAGCTCTCTGAATGCCAGTCAAAGCTCCTGTCACTAAATAAAATGATCAGCTCACAGTCCTGTTTACACCTTGCTTTTGCTTGGTTCTTCAATGAGGCTTTGATGAGGCTTTGGTGGGGCTTCGATGAGGCTTCGGTGGTGCTTCAATGAGGCTTTGATGGGGCTTCAATGAGCCTTTGGTGGGGCTTTGATGAGGCTTTGGTGGGGCATCGATGAGGCTTCGATGAGGCTTCAATGAGGCTTTGATGGGGCTTCGATGGGCCTTTAGTGGGGCTTTGGTGGGGCTTTGGTGAGGCTTTGTGGGCTTTGATGAGGCTTTGGTGGGGCTTCAGTGGGGCTTCAAGCGAGCTTTGCCATAGACTTCTATGAAGGCTTTGAAGACGCTTTGGAGCACCACTAAAGCTACATGGGGTATCATTTTTGAAGCGAAGCCAAAGCAAAGCAAAGCAAATCAAAGTAAAAGCAAGGTGTAAACAGGACTGTAAGCTAACCATTTTATTTAGTGACAGGAAGCAAGCTAGCCGTTAATGTGTGTTGAAGCCGAAGCAAGTGTAAATGAGCCCTTAAAGTAATATAGTTAGCTGGTACAATGTTCACCACACACTGGTAGGCAACTTCCACCGATTAACCCCCAATAGGCAGAATTCACAACCTTTTTATACTCAAACTGGGATTTTACTCAATTTTCATGTGATCCAACTCTACTAGAAATATAAAAACATACATTGGGTACACACAGGTGGATCACTTGGCAACGCTATGTCAAAGGAACATAAAGCCGATGTCCAACCAGGGAAGCCCCCTGCCTCCATCCATGTTCTAGTTAAAGTGGTTTAAAGGCAGAAGGTTTTTTTTATCTTAATGAATTCTAAATTTGCTAGTACTTATAACACTTTCCCATGTCTAATGGTGCCCCTTTGTGCCTTCATCCAGGTGAAAACGGAGGGGGAAAAAAGCCCAAAAAAATAAACCGAAAGCAACCACCACATCTAATGATTGGTGATCTGCTATATATTACATTTTTGGTTTTAGGTTTAATACCACTTTAATCAATGTATTGCAGAAATTAATGCACTTCCTGCACATCTTACTGACTAGATTTAAACTTTAGCTCATAAAATTTAAAACAAAGTTCTTTGGATACATTTTATTGTTGTTTCCACCCCCAAAGTTTTCCAAAATTTTCTATAAACCCTCTTTTCTTAATGAGTAAACGACCACCCACTGCATACATACTGCGGCAGGGCGGCTTTATTGCGCGAAACAACGTACACGCTGCACGGCGGGGGAGAGCGCACGTGGGTCCCACAGACTCGATGTCACACGGAGAGGCAGAACGGGGGTCTGGCTATGTAAATAAGGCAGATCCCCGTTCTGACAGGGGACAACATTGAGATTGTCTGTTCCTAGTAATCAGGAACAGCGATCTCTGTGTTGTCCCAGTGAGCCCATCTCCCACACAGTTAGAACACACACGAGGGAACACAGTTAACCCTTTAATTGCCCCCTAGTGTTAACCCTTTCTCTGCCAGTGTCATTTATACAGTGATCAGTGCACTTTTTTAGCACTGATCACTGTATTGTGTCACTTGTCACCAAAAAGTGTCACTTAGGGTCAGATTTGTCCATCGCAATGTCGCATTGCCGCTAAAAATCGCAGATCCTAGCCATTACTAGCAGAAAAAATAAAAAAAATGAAAAGTCCATAAATCTATCCCCTATTTTGTAGACACTATAACTTTTGCTCAAACTAATCAATATACGCTTATTGCGATTTTTTTTTTACCAAAAATATGTAGTAGAATAAATATTGACATTAACTGACGAATACTTTTTTTTTTGGATATGTATTATAGCAGAAAGTAAAAAATATTGTTTTTTTTTTCAAAATTGTTGGCCTTTTATTTGTTTATAGCGCAAAAAAAAAAAACCCACCAAAAGAAAGCTCTATTTGTGGGAAAAGGACATCAATTTTATTTGGGTACAGCGTCACACCACCGTGCAATTGTAACGCAAAAGTAACGCGGTGCCATATCACAAAAAAAAGGCCTGGTCATTAAGGGGATAAATCCTTCCGGGGCTGAAGTGGTTAAAGTGATTCTAAATGTTCTTTTTTTTTTCTTTTTAATTACAAACATGTTATACTTACCTGCACTATGTAATGATTTTGCACAGAGCAGCTCCGGTCCTCCTCTTCTCGGGTCCCCCGCTGGCACTCCTGGCTCCTCCCCCTTGAGCGGTGCCCCCAATAGCAAGCCTCTTGCTATGGAGACACTGGTGCATGCTCACGCCCAATCCCCGCTCTATGCATCCATAAGACACATAGAGCTGTGGCTTGGCCCCGCCCCCCCACTCTCTCCTCATTGGCTCTCTAGCTGTAATTGACTCAGCCAATGAGGAGATAGAGACCCGGGACAGCTGAGGCTTCAGTTCACATTGAGCAAAAACCACCAGTCTTTACAACCAATTTAAAGGAAGATGACTCTAAATAAGTCTAGGGTACCATATATAAACCAAAGAAGACCAGTGTTCAATTATCCTCTTAGCTGCGAGTGTTCCAGTTATGGCCATAGGAGCTCGTCCACCCTCCATGTTGACTTTGTATAGAAAACAAAATGAGTTTCAATGATGTCACTTATTTTCACTGAACTTCCTCTATTGACTTCCTCGACAACTAAGTCTGGGAGGGCGAAACATGTCAGCAGGGGCAGTTTCCAGGTGGGGAATTGCTGCGTTTTGGCAGGTGCAGTTAGCTTGTTTGCCACTAGGTGGCTCTGTTCCCAATAAACTGTGGTAAAGGGCATTATGTAATTGGGTGTTAGACCCATTTTAGAGAAAGCCTTCCTCTAGTGATGTCATGGGTTAGTGCCCATATATAAATGCCAGGATGGAAGGGGCCCAGTGAGTCAGGGTATGGGAGCCAAACACCCCAAAGCTATTCAGATGTAGTCAGCTACTGCCAAGGGCCCTTAACTGGGTGAGGTAATTCAACAGAAGGACCATCTGGGCTGTAAGCGGAATGCAAAGGGCTTTTAAGCCAGGCTAGGTGTCCTCTGATGTGAGTACTAGTACATCTGGGAACAAGTGCAACATCTGGGAGCATGCCCCGTTGGGCAGAGCTATAGCAAGGGACATGAGAGAGAGAGACTGGTGTACTAAAGAAAAGCACCTTGTTCATCTTGGTGACAGAAGCAAAATTCTGTACATGGGGAGATGGGCTTCAAAACTGTGGTGGTCCCAAGGAGAGAGGAGATGTGAAGGGAAGATGGCTTACAAGTTATGTGCTGGCATTCTGCATTCAAATGACTGCTACAGAATATCCGCTCCTGTATATGGTGTTCTGTGCTGAAGAATTCTGTCAGTATGTCAATGTGATGCCAGATGTCACAGCCATCCTAGAGAAGTTCCTGTAAAGTGTGGATAATGCATGATATGCATGGACATTCTTTTATTCTTAACCACTTCAATACCGGGCACTTTCGCACCTTCCTGCCCAGACCAATTTTCAGCTTTCGGCGCTTTCACTTTTTAAATGACAATTACGCGGTCATGCCACACTGTACTCAAACAGAATTTTTTATCATTTTGTTCCCACAAATAGAGCTTTCTTTTGGTGGTATTTGATCACCTCTGCAGTTTTTATTTTTTGCTAAATGAATAAAAAAATACCGAAAATTTTGAAAAAAAAAAGGTTTTTCTTTGTTTTTGTTATAAAATTTTGTAAATAAGTAAGTTTTCTCTTTTACTGATGGGCACTGATACGGCGGCACCGATGACACGGCACCGATGAGGTGGCACTGATGGGCACTGACGATGGGCATTGATAAGTGGCACTGATGGGCACTGATAGGCAGCAATGTTATGCGGCACTGATGGGCATTGATAGGCGGAACTGATGGGCACTCATAGGTGGCATTGGTGGGCACTGGGCACTGATGGGCACTGATAGGCGACACTGATGGGCACTGAAAGGCTGCACTGAAGGGTACTTATGGGTGGCACTGATAGACGGCACTCATGCGCACTGCTGGGCACTGATAGGCAGCACTGATGGGCACTGATAGGCGACACTAATGGGCACTGAAAGGCTGCACTGGTGGGTACTTATGGGTGGCACTGATAGATGGCATTGATGGGCACTGATGGGCACTCATAGGCAGCACTGATGGGCACTGATGGGCACTGAAATGCGGCACTGATGGGCATTGATGAGCACTGATGGCTGGCACTGATAGATTTAACTGATAGGCATCACTGGTGGCACTGGCACTGCCAGGCATTTTTCTTTGGCACTGATTGGCAGGTGCCTGGGCACTGATTGGCATTTCCGTGGTGGTCTAGGGTGGCATACCTAGTGGTCCAGTGTGGTGACCATCCCTGGTGGTCCTGGCGGCATCCTGGTGGACCTGGACGGGCATCCGATGGGGGGCTGCGCTGATAAACAATCAGTACAGACCCCCCCCTGTCAGGAGAGCAGCGGATCGGCTCTCCTCTACTCGTGAGGAAAAGCCGATCAACGGCTCTTCCTGTTAACATCGTGATCAGCTGTGATTGGACATGGCTGATCACGTGGTAAAGAGACTCTTTACCTAGATTGGAGTTGTGGTGTGTCAGACTGACACGCCGCAACAACGATCGCCGCGATGCGCCCACCCTAGTGGCGTGCAGCGGCTTGATAGCCTGAAAGGCGTCATATGACGTTTGGTCAGGATATCACAACCATTTTGCCGACGTCATTTTGTAATATGGCGGGCGGCAAGTGGTTAAATATTAAGGCCAAAGGCCAGGGATATTGGCCAGGAGTTGGGCACAATATGGTCCAGGCTTTCATCTATCAGCATGTGGGTTGTTGTCCTATTCAAAAAGAAGCGTGTGGGAGCTTGACACCAACAGCCAGCCAATCACAAATCCCCTTATATTGCTCAAATGCATAAAGTTTATTGAGAGGAAGTGATGTCATCAATATGTGCCCTTTTTCTTTTTGTAAGGTACACTATATGTTTTCTTCTTCCTCTCTAACTCGCTATTTTGTATCTTTTCTTCTTTTTCTTACTATTCTGTTAACCTTCTAACTAGGGATGCACTGATACGATTTTTTTTACGAGTAACGATCCTTTTTTTTTTAAGTTCTCGCCGATACCGCAACTGTATTGTTTACACTTCAGCTGTCAGCAATGGTACAAAGCATTGAAAAGTTATTTACAAATGAAATAAATGTATTTTCTTTTAAATGTGCTTTTTTCAATATGAAACGTGTAAATATATGTTAAAGGTGTGAAAAAAAGTTTTAATTATTAATAGTTTGTAAAATAGAAGTGAACAAAAAAAATTAAAAATCAGAAGGAAAATAATAATTAAATAGTGAAGGAGAATAAGGAGTTCATTAGTTCAAGTGGAGGTCCACCCTGAAAAAAAAAATTGCACAAAAAATACCTAAAAAAATTGAGGAAATAAAAAAAACATTTTTTTACTTACGTGAAATGGCTGTTGCTAGGCAGTCTTCCTAATCTGCCTCTTCCTACACCGCTGTGATCTTCAGTCTTCTGGGGAATGGGGCACCATGTGTTATGGGAACTGTGTATGTCCCACAACACATCGCATCCCATTCACAAAGCGCCGCGCCACTCGCGCGTGCGCAGTAGGAAACTGGCAGTGAAGCCGCAAGGCGGATGGTGGTGCCGGGACCCGAGAGCCTCGGGCGGCCGACATCGAGGGCACCCAGGACAGGTAAGTCTACCTTTTTAAAGTCAGCAGCTACAGTGTTTGTAGCTGCTGACTTTAAAAAAAAAATTTAGCTGGCTGGAATCCCGCTTTAAGGCTGATTAGAGTAAATTATGGGTTAATAAGGGGTTAAACAGAAGAGCATTTAATAAAAATAAAAAATAAAATTTTTTTTTTTACTTGACAGGTTGCTTTAAACTGATTTCAACTGCAGATCAAAGTAATAGCCCGTACACACGATCCGAAAATCGGATGAAAAATACCGCTTCCCACGCGATCGTACGATAATCGGATCGTTACAGAGCTTTCGAGAGCCGATCACAACAATTCATCCGATATTAATTGACCAGACAAGCACGAAAATTTTCCTCGAACGATACCAGATCGTACGATTTTCGTTTAGTCAGTACGGTTGTCGTCCAAAAATACAATACAAATACAACACATGACATCACTTCCGATTTTTTTTTTTTCTGTCGTACGAGAATTTGCGTGACTTTAGTTACCTATTCAATTCCTACTTGCCACTATTAAGCGAAAAAAGTCGTACGATCTGTCGTACGATATTCGTATTGCGTGTACGAGCCGTTAATCTCTTTGATCTGAAGATAAATAAACAGAAAGATACAAAAAGAACACATGACATCACTTCCGATTTTTTTTTTCTGTCGTACGAGAATTTTCGTGACTTTAGTTACCTATTGAATTTCTACTAGCGACTATTACGCAAAAAAAGTCCTACGATCTGTCGTACGATATTTGGATCATGTGTACGGGCCATTAATCTCTTTGATCTGAAGATAAATAAACAGAAAGATACAAAAAGAAACAATGTTTCTTTTGATCTTTCTGTTTCAGGCTGAGCAATGTTGGCTGCTTTTTTTTTAATGACAGCTCCAATTGCCGGGGCTTCAGTTTACACTTCAGCTGCCAACAGGGAAACCCCACTGACAGCTGAATGAGTCATCAGTTGTCAAGGATGCGGCAGCCTCGCTCCTTAACAACCGGTAATTGACGGCTTTTTTTTTTTTTACATTTCAGCTGTCAGTGGGGGAATTCCGCTGACAGCTGAAAGAACTGAGCCTGAAAGTATCGGTTTCAGGTATCAAAGTATTTGCACGAGTACCGATACTGCAAATGCTTATGCCCCATACACACGATGAGATTATCGGACGAATAATCGTCCGTTTTTTATTGCATGCTGATCTCAGATCGAATCTGATGAGTTTACTAAAGTCACGAAAATTCCTGCACGACAGAAATAAAATTCGGAAGTGATGTCATGTGTTGTAATGCATTTTCGAAACGATAGCTGTACTGATTAAACGAAAATCGTACGATCTGGCATCGTACGAAAAAAAATTTCCTGCATGTTCGATAGACTACTATCGGATGAACTGTCCTGATCGGCTCTCAAAAGCTCTGTACTAACGATCCGATTATCGTACGATCGCTTCGAAAGTGGTACTTTCCGTACGATTTTCTGATCGCGTGTACGGGGCATTAGTATCGGCACCAATACCGGTATCGGTGCAACCCTACTTTATACCCTAAATGTCTCTGCCGTCTGCCCTTATGCTATGAGTCCCTTTCTATTCCTCATCCCACACAAAGTTGGCGTTTGGCAACAAGAATAAAAATCCAACCAAAGAAGAAGATTGTTTTAAAGTTTAGAAAAGGTTATATTTTGAATTGAATGGGTAAGAGGCACAGAAAGCGCATCAATTTCCGCAGCACCTTGATGAGATGATAATTAGACAAATGCAAAAACACTCATAAAGTGAACTTTTAACTCCGGAAAGCAGAAGAGTTCCAAAGCTTTTAAAAGTTTTCCTGTCATTACAAGACGGAGGCGCATTTGATTTCTCTGTCTCTTGAATAAAAATATCATCGGTTTAATGCAAGAGTAATTTTCTCCCCGTGGTTAAAAAGACTGGAGGACTAAATTATTTTTTAGGGAACAGATGACAAAGACAGTAATCTAGAACAGTATGCGTGTGTACCATTTTATTTTTTAAGTAAATCTTTTCATTTTGGCAATTATTTTTTTCTTCCTTTTAGATACATGTAAGCGTGTGATCATCCTGATGTAGATATAATAAGGATATATTTTAAGGTAAGTAATGATGGATATCAGAGAGCTAGAAATATATGTTGTCAGATTAATTACTTTTAAATTTGGGTTCTCCCTTGTGACCGGAATTACCTTTACCCCCCCCCCCCATTTTTTTCTCCTTTGCATTCCACCTGCAACCAGGGGCACCCCAGTCCATTAAGGGTGCACGGGCACCGCCCTCCCTGTCCATGCACCTGGCCCCTTGCAGGACACCTGATGCATGGATTCCAATGGGGAGGGGGTTTGAAGCACCTGATTAGAGACAAAGGCTCTAACAGGCTTCACAACAGGGTGGGCTCGGGGCGCAGTGAATATTGGCTATTGTAACATTGATCCTCCTCCCAGCCATTCACGAAGCGGGTCTTGTGAGCCATCACCCGATTGGCTGAAAGGACAGGCAATTCTATTGGCAGCCTAGGAGGAGGGGAGGAGATGCATGGCTGAAGCCACCGTGATGAAGGAGAGGACACAGGAGCCGCTACCGCCACCTGCCACCCAGAGGAGGTAAGTGCCGGACCAACCAGCAGACAGCGAGCGAGTGGGCGGTTGGTGGAGGGGAGTGGTTGTTTTCCGTCCCCCCAAAAAAAAACACTAGCCGCCACTGCCTGCAACCCACAACCCAATGCCCAGTAATTGATCGATCAACCATTATAAACACTATCTGCTGTCAGACTGATCCACCTTACCAACCATTGACTGCCCACCACTCCCTCTGCCAATCCCTCTGTTGGCTTCCACTAGCCCAAAGTAATTCACAACTCTGCCCTGAGCTACATTACCAACATCATCTCAGAATATCACCTAAAACATCCTCCTTACACCTCCCTACATTTGCTGCCTCTGCATCTTACAAGCCATCATCAGCTTTCATAAGAAACATAGGTACACCTGAGGAGCTTACCCATCTCCATTAGAATGTACCAACAGCCCTGAAGAAGGGGGGGCAATTTCCCCCGAAATGCATTGGCTCGATCCTCACATGTTTTACTTCCAAAAAACAATTATATTCTTCATTAGGAGTTTCCTTATTCTGGGCACCGGGCGCTCCTACCTCCCAACTCAAGTATCTTTTCAGCTGAAGCGATAGCCCTGTTGCAACACCAACAACATCATTCAGCCAACAAATCACATACACTATATTCCCAAAAGTATTGGGGCGCCTGCCTTTAAACGCACATGAACTTTAATGACATCCCAGTCTTAGTCCATAGGGTTCAATATTGAGTTGGCCCACCCTTTGCAGCTATAACAGCTTCAACTCTTCTGGGAAGGCTGTCCACAAGGTTTAGGAGAGTGTCTATGGGAATGTTTGACCATTCTTCCAGAAGAGCATTTGTGAGGTTAGGCACGGACTTTGGACGGACTTTGGACGAGAACGTATGGCTCGCAATCTCCACTCTAATTCATCCCAAAGGTGTTCTATCGGGTTGAGGTCAGGACTCTGTGCAGGCCAGTCAAGTTCCTCCACCCCAAACTTGCTCATCCATGTCATTATGGACCTTGCTTTGTGCACCGGTGTACAGTCATGTTGGAACAGGAAGGGGCCATCCCCAAAGCGCCTTAGGAGTCAGGGCCATTGAGGGACTGTTATGTATGCATTTAGCAGTGTAAAAAAAATAAAATTAGAGCAGAAATGCTCATGTGGCACTGGCCACATAGATCCTGCATTTTTAGCACATGTACACATGCAAATGTACTTAAAGCACATGTGAACCTTCACCTAAATTTGTAGTGTTAGGACTGCAAGCAACACAGGGTGCCGCGACGAGGCCTTGCAGCTTTCACATGCGTTTGCAAATGTGTGCTAACTAAACCCCTGCTTTTAAAAGACAGTTAGACAGGTAACTTGGTTGGTCAGCAGACTGGTTGGTGAGTTGAGCTATGGAATTGTTTTTGTCTTACATGTATATAGCCCTCCATGTGCTCCTTGCTGTGAAGGCCGGTTATAGGTGGGGGCAGTGGCCAGTTTTTTGTTACTGTTTGTATATATGGTCCGGGGACACACTGGGCACCTTCGCTGCCATTGCGCTCTTGCTGGGTGTCCAGTGTGCTCCTGTTCCTTTAAGGGGGCTTGGGCTGCTTCCAGGCTTACCTGCCCCACATCTATCCATTCCATGCCTGTGCTTCCACTGTGGAGACACTTATAAATTTGTAGTGTTAGGACTGCAAGCAACACAGGGTGCCGTGACGAGGCCTTGCAGCTTTCACATGCATTTGCAAATGTGTGCTAACTAAACCCCTGCTTTTAACAGACGGTTAGACCGGTAATTTGGTCGGTCAGCAGACTCGTTGGTGAGTTGAGCTATGGAATTGTTTTTGTCTTAAAGCATATGTGAACCTTCACCTTGTAAAACAACCCATTCAGTAAAAAAAAAATAAAATAATAATATTACAAATTAAAATGATAAATACCACACTCCTCTTCCCAGTGAATGGCTGGGGGGGGGGGTTGGAGTGTCAGCACCAGTCTAAACATGTCTAAATGCGTTTAAACAAGTCAGAAGTAAATCTGTCTTAATGCGTCTAAATGGATGCTTCTGGAAGATTCTGCCAGCGGGAGCCTGTGTGCCCTTCCGAAAAATACACTTGCTCATGTGAATGTGACCTAAATTGCAAACTGTTGCGACTATATAAATCCTACATAATATTAATACAATTATTAAAATAATTAACTATCCTTTAATTGCCACTGCAGTAGACAGCAGGCATCTGCTTCAAAGTGCTGAGGAAGATTTATGTAACCCTTGAAATGCATTGCTCAAAAAACTTTTTTATTACTTCTGGTCTTTTATCCATTCCACTGGTGCTCTGTAGTCAGTTATAGTTCAACTGAACACCAATCCGGATGGTGCAGTTACACTTTAAATGGGACTTGTGAGAAATATAAAAAGTTAATGAACTTGTGCAGCAGGTACCTGCACAGGGTATAGATAGAGATAAGGGAGGGGGTTCAGGTGCAGTTACAATATTATTTAGGCTGCACTTCCTGTACAATTAAGTTAACAATAGAAGTACCTGATACCACAGTTAGTAGACTTTGTGATTTCCTGCCTACTGTACATTCATTTTAGTATACAATAACCTGCCCAGGTGGCTTTTTATTGGTGCTGAACTCTGGACAGATATAAAAGATATAGATGAATGAAGAAGTCCCCATTCTATTTTTTTAATGTGTTCTATTCCCCGGGGAAGAGTTAATGGTCAGGCTAACACTGACATTCTTTAGTGATGTCCTTGAATCCACATCCCAAGGACTAATTACTTACGCTGCCTAATTTTTCAATTCTGATCCACTGTCAACCAACATATATTATGGTCTGCCAGCTCTGGACCATTTGCATGTATGGTGCCATAATATGTTCAGGCCGCTGTGCCAGTGGGCATCATTTCACGGCTTGAAGAACTGTTTTCTGAACTTAAATTGGCCATGACTATCGAGGACAATGAAAGACGCCATTAGTCACCCTGTTGGCCTGATCCGAGACTTTGCGATGCGGCTTGCTCTAAGCCAAAGTTTCTGCATCATTTGCAGCTGCTTCAATGCTTCGGCAGTCAGCGCAGGAACAAAGTGTATTCCTCATAAGCACACACATTAAAATAAATTTTCTTAAAGAAAAAAAATCTTTTTTTAACCCTTTTTTTAATATTCAGTCTTCTACGCTTTTTTGTAAAATAGCGTGTGTGATCATGAAAGATTGTATTCTTATTTTTTTTATACACAGTCGTTTTTTAACTGACATTTTGCCCATGCCCTCACCTAAAGTGAACCTGTTTCCAAGTTGGATTTTCTTTGTTCTTAACAATTAGTTGTTGAGCTTTAAAACAAGCCCTCACTGACCTCTGTAGCTGCAAGCACTGCAGAGCAATCTGTCCTCACAATTTACAACAGAAGCATTGAAGCTATCCACATTTTTCTCTCAGCAGCTCAGCTCACTCTCTTTCCCCTCCCATTAGTGACTCAGCAGACTTCCAACCATGTAATCTCTGATCAAGGAGAGAAGGAGGAAGGAATAAGGGAAGCTGAGCTGCTGAGTCACTTCTTGGGAAGGGGTGGGAGGGAGTTTGATCTGTTGAGCCACTGTTGGCAGAGGGGACAGGAGGAGAGCTGAGATGCTGAGTCGCCGTTCTGAGAAGAAAGTTTCCCTTCTGGTTCAATGCATCACTGCTGGGAGGAGGGGGCATAGGAAGTTGAGCTGGTAGGCCACTGCCAGAAGAGGGGCCAGGGGGAGCTAAGCTGCTGAGCGAGTCACTGCTGTGAGTGGAAAGCTGAGCTTCAGGTTCACTGAGTCACTGCTGAGAGGGGGGGCATGGAAAACTGAGCTGGCAGGTGACTGCCAGGAGAGGGGCCAGGGGGAGCTGAGCTGCTGAGTCATTGCTGGTCAGGGGATACTGGGCTGCTGGATTACTACTGGGAGAAGTGCCGGGGGAGCTGAGCTGTGTGAAAAAGCTGGGCTTCTGGTTCACTGAGTCACTGCTGAGCGGGGGGGAATGGAAAACTGAACTGGCAGATTACTGCCAGGAGAGGGGCCAAGGGGAGCTGAGCTGCTGAGTCACTGCTGTGAGTGTAAAGCTGAGCTTCTTGTTCACTGAGTCACTGCTGGGGGGGAGACTAAGCTGGAAGGTTACTGTCAGGAGAGGGGTCAGGGGGAGCTGCGCTGCTAAGTCACCACTGTTCAGGGGGAGCTGCTGGATTACTACTGGGAGAGGGACCAGGGAAAGCTGATATGCTGAATCAATGTTGTGAGTGGAAATCTGAGCTTCTGGTTCACTGAGTCACTGCTGAGAGGAGGGAGACACATATTAAACTGAGCTGGTAGGTCACTGCCAGGAGAGGGCCCAGGGGGAGCTGAGCTGCTGAGTCACTGCTGTGAGTGGAAATCCAAGCTTCAGGGTCACTAAGTCACTGCTAAAGGGGGTCATGGAAAACTGAGCTGGTAGGTTACTGGCAGGAGAGGGCCCAGGGGGAGCTGAGCTGTGGAGTCACTGCTGTGAGTGGAAAGCTGAGCTTCTTGTTCACTGAGTCACTGCTGGGGGGGAGACTAAGCTGGAAGGTTACTGTCAGGAGAGGGGTCAGGGGGAGCTGCGCTGCTAAGTCACCACTGTTCAGGGGGAGCTGCTGGATTACTACTGGGAGAGGGACCAGGGAAAGCTGATATGCTGAATCAATGTTGTGAGTGGAAATCTGAGCTTCTGGTTCACTGAGTCACTGCTGAGAGGAGGGAGACACATATTAAACTGAGCTGGTAGGTCACTGCCAGGAGAGGGCCCAGGGGGAGCTGAGCTGCTGAGTCACTGCTGTGAGTGGAAATCCAAGCTTCAGGGTCACTAAGTCACTGCTAAAGGGGGTCATGGAAAACTGAGCTGGTAGGTTACTGGCAGGAGAGGGCCCAGGGGGAGCTGAGCTGTGGAGTCACTGCTGTGAGTGGAAAGCTGAGCTTCTTGTTCACTGAGTCACTGCTGAGAGGGGGCATGGAAAGCCAAGCTGGTAGGTTACTGCCAGGAGAGGGTCAAGGGGGAGCTGAGCTGCTGAGTCACTGCTGCGAGTGGAAAGCTGAGTCTCTGGTTCACTGAGTCACTGCTGTGAGAGGGGACCCGGAAAACTGAACTGGTAGGTCACTGCCAGGAGAGGGGCCAGGGGGAGCTGAGCTGCTGGATTACTACTGGGAGAGGGGCCAGGGGGAGCTGAGATGCTGAGTCACTGTTGAACACCCCTAAGTGAAATAGTCCGAATTGGTCCCAAAGTGTCAATATTTTATGTGGCCACCATTATTTTCCAGCACTGCCTTAACCCTCTGTTGTGGAAAATTTTATTAATGTATGTTGTCAGATGCCCCCCAGTGTCTGTGTTGCTGTAATACACTTATGTGAGGGTACTCGGGTATTCAGGTATATGTGCCTTCATCCCCCAGATGAAGGCACGTATACCCTGTGCCGAAGACGCGTAGGGGAGGGGCAGGATGGAGCTTTCTACACACAGACAGGCAGAGGATTGTACACCGCACTGCACACCACAGGATTCATCTGTATTGCATACTTTGGATAGGATGGTGCACTGACGCACCCAAGCATTGTGAGTACCCTCCTGGAGGGATTGTTTTTATGGCTTTTCAAATAAATTCCTGGCGGTATTATGCTATGAGTCTCCTTTCTTTCATATATGTCACCATTTGAGCGTGGTACAGATCATCACCAGCAGACCCTGAATGAGCCCTGGAGTGGCTCTAATGCGTGTTTTGACACTGTTTAGCCACTGTGTCACACGCTCTAAGGTGAGCGCATTATCCATTGGGGGTCACTGGAGAGCACTGCAGCATGCCTTAATGTGCACATCTCATAAGAAGAGCATGAGGAATATTTAGCACTTTTTCATAAATACAAGCATGAGGAATGCCTGCTATTTGTTTGGACACTATTGTGCACTTTGATTTATATACTTTTGTGAATGGTTTGGACTGAGATATATTCATTTGTATGAATTGGTTTCGGACACTTTATTTATCAAGTAGCACTTACATATTTTTGTTAATTATTTAAAGGATTTTTTTCTTTTCTCTCTCACATTTTTTTTTTTTTTTTGCATGTTGCATGTTACCATTTATTCATATATTCAATTGTGGATTTTAGTCACTTTCTTCACAGGCGTTTGACACTGTTTGTAATTTTCAATATTGTATAGATTTATTATATTCTTTGTTCACGTATTTATAGCCTTTAGCGCATGCACATATATTTTTTTATATTCGCACATACAGACGCTGGTGGGAGACCATTGGATGTGGAAACCTTCCCGTGGACATGGCGGATCTGTTTGCTCTTTTAAGGATGTTTGTTTATGCCTTACCAAGGGACTGACCACTCCATGGCGATCACATTTAAAATCCTAAGTAAGCAGGTCTGCGTACATGGGAACCATAGCATAACCATACAAAATGATGGCCCACTGGGCCATAATGTAGTATGGCTCGCATCATTGGTAGCAGTGGGAATGTGCACACGTTTGTGTTCGGAACCATGTGCTCGCCGCATGGTTTTGCACACCACCGTCTGCACAAGTCACTACTACATTTCTATTTGAATATATAAATGTGTGTCATTGGTTCTTTTGAATGAATACAGGTGTCTGATTGGCTGATTCTGAAGCCAGCAGCCTCTTTTGTTATCCATGTGTTTAGTATAAATATAAGCAGCTTGGCTACCTTTTGCAGGATGATACTGAGCTCGAGGTGATACCAGCATCTGTTTGTGTTACTTGGAGAGATAAACAAACGCGCTTTCCTGGCATTATATAAGAAAGCTGTATTCGTGCTTTTAAGTGAAAAGGAATTATATGCTTATAGGGAGAAGCTTAGAATTTCCCTGACACCCTCTTGGGCATGGAGTTCAACAGAGCTTCACAGATTGCCACTGAAGTCCTCTTCCACTCCTCCATGACCACATCACGGAGCTGGTGGATCTTAGCAACCTTGCGCTCCTCCACCTTCCGTTTGAGGATGCCCCACAGATGTTTAATAGGGTTTAGGTCTGGAGACATGCTTGGCCAGTCCATCACCTTTGCCCTCAGCTTCTTTAGCAAGGCAGTGGTCATCTTGTAGGTGTGTTTGGGGTCGTTATCATGTTGGAATACTGCCCTGCAGCCCAGTCCCCAAAGGGAGGGGATCATGCTGATCTGCTTCAGTATGTCACAGTAAATGTTGTCATTCATGGTTCCCTCAATGAACTGTAGCTCCCCAGTGCCGGTAGCACTCATGCAGCCCCAGACCATGACACTCCCACCACCATGCTCCCACCAGCCACGCCCCGACGACACCGCAATTCGAGTACCCGGAAGCCACGGGTTGTTTTGGAGCCGGCCGGCTTTTCCTTTATACGCATATTTACCACTGACGTCTGTAAGTGTATTCCTGATCTTGCTATTTAATAAATGTAAGGTTTTACGCTATGTGGAGCTGTTTATTTCTTTTTTTTGTGACCCATCCTAACCATCCTGGTGCGGCCGGCTGAGAGGGTTTTTGCAGACCGGATGACATCTAGTGCCTGTTATACAGATCCCAGGCTGGGGTTGCAGCCATCCGCTCAGTAAGGTCTCCTATCACTAAGAGACCAACATCTTTTGGTAAGAGGCAGCAGTTTTTGGAAGGTGGAGGTTTACCAACGCACCCTATTCACTGCAGCAAGATTAGCAATATTTCACCTGTCACCTGGGGATATTCATTTAAATTTTTCTTATCCAGCATATGGACTATTACCAATTTTGCTTTGTGTACTGTGATTAGGGGCAATATCTGCACCTTTAAGATTTGTTCACATCATTTAATTTTTACATATTTTATTCACTTTTTTTGGAGATATTCATTTGTCACAGTGATTTTTGTTTGCCATATCTTTGTTAGGTTGTTTTGAGACATTTATTTGTCACTTGCATCACGTCACAACACCGTTTATTTATTTTTTGCAGACATAAGAGCAATTCTTGTGTTTCACCACTCTAATTTTAAGGCATAGTGATCGTCACTTATGTTTAGATACCCCTCTATAAAGCTATAGGCACTTGATTCTGGCCTTTTTCACATCTTTAGCGCGACTTTTCTTATCTACAGAATATATATCCTGGGGCCCTTTACTACGATCCCACAATGGCCCTTTCACATGTTCTGCAGTGAGCTCCCTTCCTACTGTATTGGGCCCCCCCCGGGTGGCAAAAAAAAGAGATATATGTCACCAGCATACCAAGAAAATATAAGGGTCCAAAGCAGTGGGAGAACTATCAGGGTTGCAAAGGTTGTCTTGCCACCGGGCCCTGATGTTCTGCCACTGTGGGGTTCCCCAGCCTCCTCTTGCTGTCCTGCCCCTGCTATTGACAGCGCTGGTCTGGCATCTCTTGGAATTTACAGGCTGGTTCTCCTGTCCTAAGGATGGGAGAAATCAGTCTGTTTTTTCAGTAACTGAGAGTCCTGGTGGAGTCCTTCCTGCAACTCGCTCTTCTCCCTGCCAATGAGGATGCAGGTGAAGGAGCAGATTGGGCGGCCATGGTTGTGTAAGCGCTCGCATTATGCAATGTCAGCGAGCAGAGGGAGGGGGGAGGAATCACCCGCAGCAGCTGGCTGGGAACGCTCTCCCTCTTAGACATTGCCTTTTTGTTAAAAAAAAATAAAAATTTAATTGGGGGCACATGGTGGGGCACAGCATAATGTTGGGGGGGGCCAGTGCCCCCTCTGGCCCCCCTAGGGTCGCCATTGCCCAAAGACAACCTCTGGATATGAAGCTGAGCATGGGAACTCAACTTCTTTGGTCAACCATGGTAAGGCCTGTTCTGAGTGGAACCTGTCCTGTTAAACTGCTGTATGGTCTTGGCCATGGTATTGCAGCTCAGTTTCAGGGTCTTGGCAATCTTCTTATAGCCTAGGCCATCGTTATGTAGAGCAACAATTCTTTTTTTCAGATCCACAGAGAGTTCTTTGCTACAAGGTGCAATGTTGAACTTTCTGTGACCAGTATGAGAGAGTGAGAGCGATAACACCAAATTTAACACACCTGCTCCTCATTCACACCTGAGATCTTGTAACACTAACGAGTCACATGACACCGGGGAGGGAAAATGGCTAAGTGGGCCCAATGTGGACATTTTCACATAGCGGTGTACTTACTTTTGTTGCCTGTGGTTTACACATTAATGGCTGTGTGTTGAGGTATTTTGAGGGGACAGCAAATTTACACTGTTATACAAGCTATACACTCACTACTTTACATTGTAGCAAAGTGTCATTTCTTCAGTGTTGTCACATGAAAAGATATAATAAAATATTTTCAAAAATGAGAGGGGTGTACTCACTTTTGTGAGATACTATATATATATATTTATTTATTTATTTATATACACACACACACACACACACACACACACAAAAAATTGACATAATTACTAAACAAACTCTGTTAGATGCTTAGATATTATCAGCCACAGAGGATAGAGGATAAAAAGCAAGGTGGAAGCATGCTGTAATGAGAGAGGACCCTCAAAAGACCCGGAATGGCAAGGCCACTGGGGTCACCAATTTTTCTCTAGTCACTGGGGTGATGGCACTCCCACAGCACTCCACCATGTTTATATACACTATATTACCAAAAGTATTAGGACACCTGCCTTTACAGGCACATGAACTTTAACCACTTAAGGACCGGAAGGATATGCCCCCTTAACCAGGCCATTTTTTGTGATGCGGCTCTGTGTCGCATTAAGTGATAATTGCACGGTCTTGCTACGTTGTACTGAAACAAGATTAATGTCCTTTTTTTTCCCCACAAATACAACTTTCTTTTGGTGGTATTTGATCACCTCTGCGGTTTTTATTTTCTGCGCTATAAACAAAAAAAGGCGAAAATTTTGCAAAAAAAAAAAAACAAAAACAAAAAAACAATATTTTTAACTTTTTGCTAAAATAAATATCCAAAAAAAGAAATTCTTCATCAGTTTAGGCCAATATGTGTTCTTCTACATATTTTTGGTAAAAAAATCGCAATAAGCCTATTTTGTTTGTTTTGCGCAAAAGTTATAGTATCTACAAAATAGGGGATAGATTTATGGCTTTTTAAAGATTTATTTCTTTTTTACTACTAATGACGGCGATCTACGATTTTTAGTGGGACTGTGATATTGCGGCGGACATATCGGAAACTTTTCACACATTTTTGGGACCACTGACATTTATACAGCAATATAAATGCACTGGGTACTATGTAAATGTCACTGGCCGGGAAGGGGTTAACACTAGGAGGCTATCAAGGAGTTAGATGTGTTCCCTGGGAGGTGTTTCTAACTGTGGGGGGATGGGACTGACTGGAGGAGGTGAAAGATCGCTGTTCCTAAGCACTAGGCACAGCAGATCTTTCTCTCCTCCCCTGTCAGACTGGGGATCTGTCTGTTTAAATGAACAGATCCCCATTCTGGCTCTCTGTGGAGCAATTGCGGGTGTGGGGTGGGCATCGCGGCCGCCCACCGTGCGCATCGGCTCTGGCGTCACTCCGGAGGCGTGCACGCCCCCAGTCGCTTTTAAAGCACCCAACGTATGCCTACAGCCCAGGAGGGCCACCCTTCCACAGTCAGGGCTGGACTGGGACAAAAATTTGGCCCTGGACTTCATCATGACCGGCCCACTTTAATTCTGAGTGTCCCCAACAGTGTCCCCCTTACAACAGAGAGTCCCAATCAGCAGCTCCCTTCACATCAGTGTGTCCCCATCAGAGAGTCCCCACCAGCAGCCCCCTTCACATCAGAGTCTCCATCAGCAGCTCCCTTCACTTAAGAGTCCCCATCAGCAGCCCCCTTCACATCAGAGTCCCCACCAGCAGCCCCCTTCACATCAGAGTCCCCATCAGCAGCCCCTTCACATCAGAGAGTTCCCATGAGCAGCCCCTTTACATCAGAGTCCCCACCAGCCCCCTTCACATCAGAGTCCCCACCAGCCCCCTTCACATCAGAGTCCCCACCAGCAGCCCCCTTCACACCAGAGTCCCCACCAGCAGCCCCCTTCACACCAGAGTCCCCACCAGCAGCCCCCTTCACACCAGAGTCCCCACCAGCAGCCCCCTTCACACCAGAGTCCCCACCAGCAGCCCCCTTCACACCAGAGTCCCCACCAGCAGCCACCTTCACACCAGAGTCCCCATCAGCATCCCCCTTCACATCAGTGTGTCCCCATCAGAAGCCCCCTTACAACAAAGAGCCCCACCAGCAGCCCCCTTCACACCAGAATCACCATCAGCAGCCCCCTTCACATCAGAGTCCCCATCAGCAGCCCCCTTCACATCAGTGTGTCCCCATCAGAAGCCGCCTTACATCAAAGAGCCCCACCAGCAGCCCCCTTCATATCAGAGTGTCTTCCCTCTCCTCCCCCTCCCACATGTACTCACAGTTTTGTAGGCAGCTTCTCGTTCCTCTGTCCAGTCATGTGATAACAAGTGATAAGGGGAGAGAGCAAGGAAAGTCTGCTGGCAGTCTATCTCCCCCTGCAGGCTGGAGGGAGCAGAAAGCCTAATGCTCTCTCCAGCAAGTGATGGAAGCAATCACTCACTGTCAGAGAGGAGCGGCTCCAGGACTGCACCTGACTGGCCCACTGAGCCATCAGCCCACCGGGAAACTCCCAGGAGTGCCGATGGCCAGTACATGCCTGTCCACAGTATAATGACGGCAACTGATCCTTAAGTGGTTAATGGCATCCCAGTCTTAGTCCGTAGGGTTCAATATTGAGTTGGTCCACCATTTGCAGCTATCACAGCTTCAACTCTTCTGGGAAGGCCGTCCACAAGGTTTAGGAGTGTGTCTATGGGAATGTTTGACCATTCTTCCAGAAGCGCATTTGTGGACAGCCTTTCCAGAAGAGTTGAAGCTGTTATAGCTGCAAAGGGTGGACCAACTCATTATTGAACAAAAAAGACGCCATTTGCTCCCATCTATAGCTGTCTGTCGCAGTAAGAATCATTGGAAGGCTACAACAGTTACAAACAAGGCCAAGGATAAATCCAAGGGAAAAAACAAGCTTAACTTACCACCAGCCCGCAGACTACCAAATTCAGTGTGCCCCTGTAGCTTTAAGAAGGAGTGGCTCCCTTTCAGTCTGCCTGCTCTCATCTATCTATTAGAATGCATGTGCCTCCACTGTGGGGACACTTATAAAATAATGTTAGGTACCATAGATACCGGGGTGCCTTGACAAGGCTCTGTGGCTTACGCATGCATTTGCAAATGTGTGCAGACTAAACCTCTGCTTTTAACGCATACTGTTAGACAGGTTATTTAGTTGTCTGCTGGCTGGTGGTACATTAAGTTTGGTTTTATCTTTGGCCTTGTTTGTACAACTCAATATTGAACCCTACGGACTAATGCCCCGTACACACGGTCGGACTTTGTTCGGACATTCCGACAACAAAATTCATGGATTTTTTCCGACGGATGTTGGCTCAAACTTGCCTTGCATACACACGGTCACACAAAGTTGTTGGAAAATCCGATCGTTCTAAACACGGTGACGTAAAACACGTACGTCGGGACTATAAACGGGGCAGTGGCCAATAGCTTTCATCTCTTTATTTATTCTGAGCATGCGTGGCACTTTGTCCGACGGATTTTGTTGTCGGAAAATTTTATAGCCTGCTCTCAAACTTTGTGTGTCAGGAAATGCGGTGAAAAATGTGTGATGGAGCCCACACACGGTCGGAAAATCCGATCGTGTGTACGGGGCATAAGACTGGGATGCTATTAAAGTTCATGTGTGTGTAAAGGCAGGTGTCCCAATACTTTTGGTAATAAAGTGTATGTACAGAAGGGGCCACTACAGAATGACTATAGTAATGAAGCTATTTTATACAGTCACTGTAGATACAAACAGTGCTCAGTTTTTAATATTCTATTCATATGTTTATTTCCTTAGAAACAGAAAAACACGTCATCCAGTCCTGGCCTTTTGCACTGAGTTATGTTTCAATTACCCCACGGTTATTAGGTGTCATTGAGGACAGCTATTGTGTTATGTCAGGGCTGGGAACATGAGGTACAGAAGGAAAATCCCCGGTCCTATTAAGACTCCATATAGAAAAGTAGAAAGGACAGAGGTTCTTATGGACGGGTAAGACCAGCGGAATGCTAAACATGTTTAGACTTATTATATTAGAAATAGAAAGAAATAAATGTGATCCTCTGATGTACATGGGCTGGAAAAATGTATTCATGACAAATTTTATCTATTTACAATGCAGAGTATAAAATGTGATCTATCCATCTATCTATCTATCTATCTATCTATCTATCTATCTATCTATCTATCTATCTATCTATCTATCTATCTATCTATCTATCTATCTATCTATCTATCTATCTATCTATCTATCTCTCTTTGGCTATTTTTAAATGTATTTGTTTTTTTTTTAAGGGAAGGAACTAACTGGGGATAGACTGCAACATTCTTTCTATGGAAAAACGCATTTACATTTTCTCTGTTTTCAGGTTTTTTTCTAACCAATATAATACATTTTATTTTGTATAAATTATAAAATGGGAAGGAAGGAAGGAAGTAGAAACAGAGGAGGGAAGGAAGGAAGGAAGGAAGGAAGGAAGGAAGGAAGGAAGGAAGGAAGGAAGGAAGGAAGGAAGGAAGGAAGGAAGGAAGGAAGGAAGGAAGGAAGGAGAAAAGGGAAGGAAGGAAGGAAGGAGAAAATGGAAGGAAGGAAGGAGAAAATGGAAGGAAGGAAGGAAGGAAGGAAGGAAGGAAGGAAGGAAGGAAGGAAGGAGAAAAGTGAAGAAAGGGAGGAAGGAAGGAGAAAAGGGAAGGAAGTAGGAGGGAAGGAAGGCAGGAAGCAAGAAAGACAAAAAGGAAGGAAGGAAGAAGATACATAGGAAGGAAGGAAAGAAAAAGGAAGGAAAAACAGAAAAAAAGAAGAAAGGAGGGAAGGAAGAAGAAACAGAAAAAGGAAGGAAGAAAGGAAGGATGGAAGGAAGGAGAAAGAGAAAAATAAAGGGATGAAGGAGAAACAGAAATAGGAAGAAAGGAAAAATAGAGTTGGGGATAGACTGCAACATTTTTTCAAACAAATGGTAATGGTTTGGAAGGAAGGAAGAAAGGGATTGAGGATAGACTGCAACATTATTTCTATGGAAAATTGTATTTAATTTTCTGTTTTTTTCAGACATGTTTTTCCAAACAATATTAAAAAAAAGGATAAATAATAAAATAAGAAGGAGGGAAGCAAGAAAGGAAAGAAGGAATGAAGGAAGGAAAGAGAGATAGAAAAAGGAAGAAAGGAATAAAAGAGTTGGGGATAGACTCAATAAAAGAAAAGGAAGAAAGAAAGAAAAAGCAAATATACAAGGAAGGAATAGGGAGTAGGTTAGAGTTCATTATTTCTTCTATAGAGAATTGGACTTTATTTTCTGTGTATTTTTCCATATTTTCCTCCTCGCTGGGTTGTTTTTTCCTCTCTGTGACATAAATAGCCCTCATCAGTCAGCAGCGAAGTGCGTTGAGCCTGCCTGGTAATTCAAACCTTTTATTCAGGTTATCATTACATACTAAAAAGGAAAATATGTGTTTGCTAAATGACCTACCTGCCAATGTGCTGTGCTCACTCGTACGAGAAACTGGCTTGCTGGCTGATGGAGTGCGTGGCCGGCATCATTGTTCCTGTGACCCCGAGAAATGATGACGGGGAATGGTCTGTCGGGTGGAAACAAACCAATCAACACCAGAAGACTATTGAAATGAGGCATCAATACATCAATCTAAGCATAAACATTGGCCTAACTACAATGTAGGAATTATTCTTGTTCACAGCACCGGTGTATGAAAGGCAAATTAGCCTTCTGTACCAGGGAAGGAGTTGGGCCCGCTGCACCTTGTTTCAGGATTTTTATTCTTTCTTAAGTTCTCACAATTTTCTTTGCTTCGTTTGTCACATAAATTGGTTCTAAAGTATGTCTAATCCCAACTGGATGGCATTTAGTTTGCTAAATTACGGCACATATATCATACACCAGCTTTTCCCAACCTTTTTACAGTCATCCAAAAAAGTATGCAAAAAACATAAATGTTACTTATCATTGGGAAACCCATGCCTGGGACAATGCAAAAAGCCATCTTGAAATGAATTGCATATCAGAGGTCCTCCCATCAGATCAGAGGTTTCCCCATTACATCAGAAGCCTCCCTTCACATCAGAAGTTTCCCCATCACATCAGAGGCCCTCCCATCACATCAGAGGCCCTCCCGTCACATCAGAGATCCCCCTATTACAACAGAAGCATCCCTTTACATCAGAGGTTTCCCCATTACATCAGTGGTCCCCCCATTTCATCGGAAGCCTCCCTTCACATCAGAAGTTTCCCCATCACATCAGATGTCCTCCCATCACATCAGAGGTTTCCCCAATCCATTCGTGGTCCCCCATCACATCAGAGGTCCTCCCATCACATCAGAGGTCCTCCCATCACATCAGAGGTCCCCCCCTCCTCATTACAACAGAAGCATCCCTTCACATCATAGGTTTCCCCATCACATCATAGGTTTCCCCAATCCATCAGTGGTCCCCCATAACATCAGAACCCTACTTCACATCAGAGGTTTCCCCATCACATCATAGGTTTCCCCAATCCATCAGTGGTCCCCCATCACATCAGAACCCTACTTCACATCAGAGTCCCCTGTTCACGTCAGAGGCTCCCATTACAATAGTTCCCCCCTATACATCAGTAAGCTCTTACCAAACATAGTTTTTTTGGACATTAGTCCAACCACTGAACATTTAGGGCATTCAGCATGGACAAACAAGACAGCTTCCAGCTTGTCAAGTAACTAAGTAAGCAGAGTTGGTATGTGATGGTTCAACTCATGGTGGGTTCCTATGTGGATTTTGGAAGTGGATGAGGAGTGCCATGAACAAATAGAAAGTCTTGCAAACTAGTTGATTGAAGACCAATCATCATTTTATTAATGTGTGACATAAAACTTAGGTAACACGTTTCAGGGTGTGGGGCTCCCTTCCTAAAGGCTTTGGTAGTGCTAGAACTGTGGGGTTTGGGCATTGCAGTCTTAATCTTATAGTGGTATTCCAGAGTGTCTGCTGTGCCTGCAGTTGCAAATCCAACTATAGTTTTCTACTGGAGGCACAGCAAATACTCCAGAACATCATTACCATATCAGGACACAGTGCTCAATTCCAAAAGATCTGTCTAACAGATCTGACACTGCCAAATCCCTGAAGAAGAGCTTCCAGACCTAGTAGGTTTCAAGTCAAGTGATCCTTGCTCTTCAACAGTGACAAACTTGGGTTTGGGCTTGGAATTGCTCTGAACCCAAACCTGTAGGTTAGCTGGCATTGTTGGGCCAACTGAGCCCCAGGCAGAAGACTGCCTCCACCAACCCCCTCATCCTTGCAGATGATTTACACAAAGGGTCAGCGATGCTCTTAACAAGGTTCAATGATCACTTTGATGATGTATGACATGAAACACTTCCAGGGCCACTGGGGTAGCACCGGTCTTCTTGTATGGAGCCAGGCCTCATCAGTATAATGGTAGGGAGCGAGGCAGCTGACAAGCAGAAGGAAGGGGATTCTGGAAGTAAGCATGATCAGTGCGGCATGGGTGGCATTTATAGGAGCCAATACCTTGTAGTTTTCCCCTGCAGCAGCTGAAAGCCATATTCTCCTCCTGCCCCTTCCGCCAGCGTTCAGCTGCTGCAGGGGAGAACCACAGGGTATCGGTTTGTGTAAGCCCCCCCCACACTGATCACTCTCTTCTGTCCAAGTTCCCCTTCCTCTTGCTGCCAGACCCCCCTGGTTTCCTCCCCACCCCTGCAGCACTTCCGGCTTCCCCTACGCTCCCTTCCTCTAGCTACTGTGGGGCACAGGGGATTGTGTCGGGATGGAGAGTGCCAAAAACAGCCAGTGATGATCTCTCTGGGGGTGGGGTCAAGCTGCGCTCTGTGTATCCTCTCTTGCAGGATCGAGCCCTCAAAAATGCCCCCATAGCAAGTGACTTGCTATGGGGGCACCCGGCTGGACGGAGGAGCTAGGAGCACCGGCGGGGGACCTGAGAAGTGGAGGATTGGGTCTACTCTGTGCAAAACCATTACACAGAGCAGGTAAGTTTACGGTCACTTTAACCACTTAGCGACCACCCCACGTACATGTACTGCGGCAGGGTGGCCACTCTGCCCAGATCACCTACCTAGCACATGATCTGACACTCCTGGGTCTGGGGCACGCGCGCTGCCATCGACGTTCTCCCACTGTGATCACACACAGTGAGAGCCCAGCGCCGGGTACCACGGAGCCCGATGTCCACCTGCACCCGCAGATTACACAGGACATAGGTAGAACGGCAATCTGCCAATGTAAATAAGACAGATTGTCCTTCAGTCAGCAGGGAAGGCTTTGATCCTGTGGATTTTTGCCTTCCCCTAGTCAAAGCACCTCCCTCGCAGTGAGAAAGCACAACCTAGGCAAGTTAACCTTTTGATCGCCCCTGATGTTAACCCCTTCCTAGCCAGTATCATTAGTACAGTGACCGTGCATATTTTTAGCACTAATCACTGTATAATGCCGCGTACTGTACACACGAGCGGACTTTACGGCGGACTTTGCCCGGCGGACTGGATTTCATCGGACAATTCGATCGTGTGTGGGCTCCAGCGGACTTTGTTTGCTCAAAAGTTGGACGGACTTAGATTTGAAACTTGTTTAAAATTTATCCGTTGAAATCGAGTCCGGTCGAAAAGTCCGCCGTCTGTATGCTAGTTCGACGGACAAAAAGCCACGTAGGGCAGCTATTGGCTACTGGCTATGAACTTCCTTGTTTTAGTCCGGTCATACGTCATCACGTACGAATTCGACGGACTTTGGTGGATTGTGTGTAGGCAAGTCCGTTCATTCAGAAAGTCCGTCGTAAAGTACGTCGAAAAGTCCGCCGGGCAAAGTCTGCCGTAAAGTCCGCTCGTGTGTACGCGGCATTAGTGTTACTGGTCCCCAAAAAGTGTCAAAAGTGTCAGTTAGTGTCCGATTTGTGAATATCGCAGTCCCACTATAAGTCACTGATCGCCGCCATTACTAATACAAAATAAAAGTTAAAAATAATTAAATAAATATATCTCATAGTTTGTAGATGCTATCTAAAACTTTTGCGCAAACCATATACGCTTATTGGGATTTTTTTCTACCAAAAATATGTAGCAGAATACATATTGACCTAAATTGATGAAGAAATTTGATTTTTGACATTTTTTCATTGGATATGTTTTATAGCAGAAAGTAAAAAAATATATTATTTTTTTCAAAATTGTCGGTCTTTTTTTGTTTTTAGCCCAAAAAATAAAAACCACAGAGGTGATCAAATGCCACCAAAAGAAAGCTCTATTTGTAGGAAAAAAGGACACACATTTTATTTTGGTAAAGCATAGCACGACCGCGCAACTGTCAGTTGAAGTGTAAGTAAAACCTCCTATCCTTTTCAGCCAAGGAAGCTGACATCTTTGCCTCTGTTTAATCTACAACTGCCATGATACTGCACATGTCCTCAGTTATGACACCAGTCAGTGATGGCTGGTGAAGATTTTAGATGGGGGTGCCAGACCCTGCCCTTCCTTTTTGACCCCTCCCACTTCTCATAAGCCCCACCCCTTATAGAATCTACCTACTCCGTCCTCTGTATTCCACTTGCTTCCACCCATAGTGTTAGGAGTATACAGCCCCCATATCTCAGAACAGAGTATACAGCTTAGCATTACAGATACAGATATCAGGTATACAGATCAGCACCACAGATACGGTATACAGATCAGCACCACAGATACGGTATACAGATCAGCACCACAGATACGGTATACAGATCAGCACCACAGATACGGTATATAGATCAGCACCACAGATACGGTATACAGATCAGCACCACAGATACGGTATATAGATCAGCACCACAGATACGGTATACAGATCAGCACCACAGATATCAGGTATACAGATCAGCACCACAGATACGGTATACAGATCAGCACCACAGATACGGTATACAGATCAGCACCACAGATACGGTATATAGATCAGCACCACAGATACGGTATACAGATCAGCTCCACAGATACGGTATACAGATCAGCACCACAGATACGGTATATAGATCAGCACCACAGATACGGTATACAGATCAGCACCACAGATACGGTATACAGATCAGCACCACAGATACGGTATATAGATCAGCACCACAGATACGGTATACAGATCAGCACCACAGATACGGTATACAGATCAGCACCACAGATACGGTATACAGATCAGCACCACAGATACGGTATATAGATCAGCACCACAGATACGGTATACAGATCAGCACCACAGATACGGTATATAGATCAGCACCACAGATACGGTATATAGATCAGCACCACAGATACGGTATATAGATCAGCACCACAGATACGGTATACAGATCAGCACCACAGATACGGTATACAGATCAGCACCACAGATACGGTATACAGATCAGCACCACAGATACGGTATATAGATCAGCACCACAGATACGGTATATAGATCAGCTCCACAGATACGGTATACAGATCAGCACCACAGATACGGTATATAGATCAGCACCACAGATACGGTATACAGATCAGCACCACAGATACGGTATATAGATCAGCACCACAGATACGGTATATAGATCAGCTCCACAGATACGGTATACAGATCAGCACCACAGATACGGTATATAGATCAGCACCACAGATACGGTATACAGATCAGCACCACAGATACGGTATACAGATCAGCACCACAGATACGGTATATAGATCAGCACCACAGATACGGTATACAGATCAGCACCACAGATACGGTATACAGATCAGCACCACAGATACGGTATACAGATCAGCACCACAGATACGGTATACAGATCAGCACCACAGATATGGTATACAGATCAGCACCACAGATACGGTATATAGATCAGCACCACAGATACGGTATATAGATCAGCACCACAGATACGGTATATAGATCAGCACCACAGATACGGTATACAGATCAGCACCACACATACGTTATATAGATCAGCACCACAGATACGGTATACAGATCAGCACCACAGACACTGACACAACCCCGCTCACAGCACCCCCCAGCGGATATGTATCGTGGGACACTCCGCTCACAGCACCCCCCCAACGGATGGATCGCAGATGGATTCCCGTGCAGGAGGTCCGGCGCGTACCGGGTCACGGGTGTCCTCTTCTCTGGGGTCTCCTCTCCAGTCAGCTTCCTCCGCTTTGTCCCACTTCCGCCAAAGCACTGGGCATCCAATAGGGACGCCTGGCGCTTTGGCCAATCAGGAAACAGGTCTCACTGACCTGCCCCCAGATTGGCGGGGAGGCAATGCAGTGTGAAAATAGCGAATATTCATTCGCTATGATCACACAATTGGGTGGGATCAGGGCGCACTCTCTGTGCCCCAAGCCCACCATTTTTTGAAGCCTGTTAGAGCCTCTGGCTCTAATCAGGTGCTTCTAAAAAATACACCCCCTCCTGCCCCTGCCATAGGAGTCCATGCGTCCGGCGTCCTGAAAGGGGCCAGGCACATGGATAGGGAGGCGGCAGCAGGGATTGGGGGGGCAGCGCCCATGCGCCCACAATGCACGGGCCGCCACTGACATCAGCTATTGGATGGTTTGATAGTTTGGTTGAGAGCACAACCAATGGGAGTGTTACATTTCCGGCACGTGCCGTATAGGAAACTGGTTTATGGATGGGTTTACTTCCGCTTTAAAGTAGCGTGGTGCCGTATCACACGGTAAATCTTCCAGAGGGAAAGTAGTTACTAAAAAAAAGTGTTTCCAGTCATTTTAAGCTGCCCGTGGGTGGCGCTAAGTTGGCAGGTGATCCTACTGTCCAGACAGACTAAGGAGGTATGACAATGCATAAAGCGGCATTTGAAACAGAACAATCTAGTTTGAGTGGAATGGCCCTTTAATTCCTCCTCCTTATGCAGTTTTCATTACATTTTACAACCACCTGTGCAGATATTTTCCATACATTCATTATCACTGAATAAAAAAAAAAAAATGACGTTAAACAATCATGCTTTACAACCCGTGCATGCTAAAATAGCCGGGAGATGTGAGCGTTCTGAGAATTCACAGTAAATCTATACTTCCTCGCGGTCCTCGCATTATCTGAGCACCAGCAAGGGGCCCCAGCGACCTTACACTCTGCCCCTCTGATATTTACAGAACAGTGATTCTATTTAATTAATTAGAAGAAATTAAATAAATAAATAAATAAAACAATCAGATAATCTGGATTCATGGATGGGTAGTCGGACTTCGAGTTGCAGTCTCTTGGACTGTGAATTGAGGGAACGCTTTTGAAGGTTGCTTGGAAACATTGTAGCCAAGACTAAACTAGTGTTTAATGGGACCAATGGGAGAAGAGCTGTCTGTCAACAGCCAATGCACTGTATGCTAATTGTAAGAGGAGAGCTGATATTGTATGCATGCTATTAAAAGGGAGATATTAGCTTGTGCAGTGGTCTGTTTCAGGCAATGTAAATGAGTCTCCATGTTGTGTGATATATGAAAAGTACATGTAAACGCTAACTGAACGATATTTCGTTGAAAAAAGCCACGCTCATCATAAACAATCTCCATATTTATATTAAAATACTTGTTTTAACCACATAAGGACAAGGCCTATTCTCAAACTTGTTGTTTACAAGTTAAAATTAATTTTTCTTTTCTGCTAGAAAATTACATAGAACCCTCAAACATTTTATATATAGATATATCT
Source organism: Lithobates clamitans (assembly GCA_037952925.1). Lineage (NCBI taxonomy): Eukaryota > Metazoa > Chordata > Amphibia > Anura > Ranidae > Lithobates > Lithobates clamitans. The sequence goes on from JBBGZY010001611.1 coordinate 1,107,765, forward strand.
ATAGATAATCTATCTATCTATCTATCTATCTATCTATCTATCTATCTATCTATCTATCTATCTATCTATCTATCTATCTATCTATCTATCTATCTATCTATCTATCTATCTATCTATCTTCCTCTCTATCTATCTATCTATCTATCTATCTATCTATCTATCTATCTATCTATCTATCTATCTATCTATCTATCTATCTATCTATCTATCTATCTATCTATCTATCTATCTATCTATCTATCTATCTATCTATCTATCTATCTATCTATCTATCTATCTATCTATCTCTCTTTCTCTCTCTTTCTCTCTCTCTCTCTCTCTCTCTCTCTCTCTCTCTCTCTATCTCTCTCTCTCTCTCTCTCTCTCTCTCTCTATCTCTCTCTCTCTCTCTCTATCTATCTATCTATCTTTTTTTTTTCAGACATCCTAGAGAATAAAATGACAATCATTGCAATACTTTATGTCACAGCGTATTTGCGCAGCGGTCTTACAAACACATTTTTGAATTAAAAAAATAAGAAAATAGTAAGGTTAGCCCATTTTTTGTTTTATAGTTTGAAAGATAATGTTACGCCGAGTAAATTGATACCCAACATGTTACGCTTCAAAATTGCGCCCGCTTGTGGAATGGCGACAAACTTTTGACCCTTAAAAATCTCCATAGGCAACGTTTAAAAATTTCTACAGGTTACCAGTTTTGAGTTAAAGAGGATGACTACTGCTAGAATTATTGCTCTCGCTCGAATGATCGCGGTGATACCAGACATGTGTGGTTTGAACACCGCTTACATATGTGAGCGCGACTTACGGTTGCGTCAGCTTCTGCGCACGAGCACAGTGGGGCGGGGCGCTTTAAATTTTTTTTTTCTTATTCATTTTACTTTTTATTTTTATCTCCATAGGCGACGTTTTAAAATTTCTAAAGGTTACCAGTTTTGAGTTAAAGAGGATGACTACTGCTAGAATTATTGCTCTCGCTCTAATGATCGCTGTGATACCTCACATGTGTGGTTTGAACACCGCTTACATATGCGAGCGCGACTTACGGTTGCGTCAGCTTCTGCGCACGAGCACAGTGGGAAAGGGCACTTTAAATGTTTTTTTCTTATTTATTTTACTTTTTATTTTTATCTCCATGGGCGACATTTTAAAATTTCTACAGGTTACCGGTTTTGAGTTAAAGAGGTGGTCTAGTGCTAGAATTATTGCTCTCACTCTAATGATCACGGTGATACCTCACATGTGTGGTTTGAACACCGTTTACATATGCGAGCGCGACTTACGTATGCGTTCGCTTCTGCACATGAGCACAGTGGGGCGGGGCGTTTAAAAATTTTTTTTTTCTTATTTATTTTACTTTTTATTTTTACACTGTCCCTTTAAAAAAAAAATCTGGATCACTTTTATTCCTATTACAAGGAATGTACACATCCCTTGTAATAGAAAAAAAAAGCATGACAGGACCTCTTTAATGTAAGATCTGGGGTCAAAAAAATATTTTTTTTTTTAATAAGCCGTTGGGCGGAAGTGACGTTTGATGTTGCTTCCCTAATCCAACGTCATTGAGTCGAGTGGGGGCCATCATTTCCTAACTCGACTCACAGCCTCTGAGGGGAATGGATCGGATCATCTCCACCTCTACCGGCACCTCCGCTAAGTGCCGGAGATGCATGGAACGTGGCAGGAGGGGGTGGGCACCTCTCTCACCACCGAAAAAAGTGATCTCGCAGCGAATCCACTGCAGAGACCACTTTTATCTTAAAGAGGACCTCCAGCCGTTTCAGCCATCTGCTGCCATAACCCTGGTATTCTACGTCAAAGTACTGACGTACAGCTACGCCGCTTTCATCCTTTGGTGCAATTTAGTGCTGCTGATCTTCTGCAGCCATTTCTTTCTCCAGCGATGACTGCAAGGCATTTTTCAGGGTGGGTTTCCTGATGGTGATAATGGTGGGCCATGCCTTGCAGTCTCCATTGGGAGAGTTTGTGGCAGGTTGAAAACTCTGGAGCATAATTGGCAGCCATGCCAGCATGTTGCCATGCCACCCCATATGGGCTGAACAAGAGCCTGGGTAGGATCACCAAATATAATTTGAATTAAAGTGGAACTCGAGCCCCCCCAACCAAAAGGATTAAAAGTCAGCAGCTACAAATACTGTAGCTGCTGACTTTTTTTTTTATTAGGACACTTACCTATCCAGGGATCCAGTGATGTCGGCACCCCAGCCGATTTTTCAATTGGCTCTCGGGCGCTGCCGCCGCCATTCCTTCTAAGGGAAACTGGCAGTGAAGCCTTGCATCTTCACAGCCGGTTCCCTACTGCGCATGCCTGAAGCACGCTACGATCTCTGAATCGCCCACCGGCAGTAAAATGAGGAGGGGGGACCTTGCCACGGTGAGGTTTCCAGGGAACCTGTCAAAAACAGGTACCCGCTCCCCCCCCCCTGAAAGGTGCCAAATGTGGCAGCAAAAGGGGGGGGGGCAGACAAGCGGAGCTTCTCTTTTTGGGTGGAGCTCGGCTTTAAAGCTTCATGAAAAAACATTGAAAATTGCTTTTGATTCCTTTATGTTAAATTTACTTGAAATTTTGATAATTGGGCTTACATGTCTTGTAGTTCAGCCAAAGACAACTCAGCAGGGTTGACACTTGCACCTTTAGCTAGTGTAGGATGGTGGTGGTGTCCATGGTGGAAATGTTGGGCAGTGGTGGTGTCCCAGAAGGAAGGGTAGGATGGTGTTGGTGCTCCTGGAGAAAGTGTAAGATGGTAGTGGTGTACCCGAAGGAAATGTTGGGAGATGGTGTCCTTGAAGGAAGTACAGGATGGGGATGGTGCATCTGGAGCAAGTGTAGGACGGTATTGGTGTACCTGAAGGAAATGTTGGGTGGTGGTGGTGTCCCAGGAAGTGCAGAATGGTGGTGCTGTGCCAGGGAGAAGTGCAGGATGGTGGTGGTGTCAAGGAAGTGTAGGATGGATTTCAGCCAAGACAAGGCATTGTGTTGTCAGCCCACAACAGAGGACTAGGAGATAAGTACATTGCTGCCAGGATAAGCGGGCATTTTTTGTTTTCTTTAAGTGGATAAAACATGGGAACATCTGCATGTTGTTATTATTTATTATTTGGGCTAGGCATATACTTTAGGTGTACTTTTATTATAAAAAATAAACTTTGCTCGTTCTTATTGACTACATCGGCACTTCAATCTCTCACTCCCCAAATGAAGCAATGTTTGTGCTGGCTGGTGTTTCACCATCTTCAGAAATTATATTCATGTGCCAGATCTGGCCATAGAGTTTAATGACGGGACACCTTCCTAGGAAAACCATTATATTTTATTGCCAGGACCAGGGCTAATAAGACATTTTCTTTTTTTTAATCCTGTGTGATGGCTGGAATATGTAATTCATCAATACAAACTTGATTCTTCCAGGAGGAATTATTAAAAGGTTGTAGTGCCCCGGAAGGAAGTGTATTTAGGTGGTGATGTTGCAGGAGGAATTGTAGGATGGTTGTGGTTTCTCACGAAGAGCTGGGAAGGTGTCACTGGAGGACTTACGGGCCTACTAATTTTATCTAACAGGCTGCACTACGCTAAGAGGGTGCTTCACCTATTTAGCAAAACCAGGGTGAGGAAGATAGAAGCTGGAACATTTAAAGAAAAGAAAAACAGTATCCCGAATTTCTTGCTTGACAAGTTCCCTGTAAATAATCCAAAAAAGATTGTCTTACCTGAACGCTTTTAACTTGTCAACCCATCTGCCTTCTACAACACAAGCCTTTGAATTGAGAGCAGAGAGGGGATGTAAGGATAAAAATGCAAACACATTTTTTTTAAATTCAGTAGCTCCCCAGCAATGGTTGCCAGCTTAATATATACTGCGACAAGTAAAAAGAAAAATACAAGAACTGGGAAAAAAAAGAAAAAAAAACGCAGAAAGGCTTCAAAGAAAAGCACAAGCGACAAGAGATGGGAACAATTGATCAGCATGACACGTTTGCAGCAAAGACTAATAAACTGAGATCTAATTACATGGCTTTTTTTTTATATGTCTATTGTAGAAAACTGCATTGTTTAAATAAAGGACGGGCTTTGTGTCTTTGAAAATGTGAATTGTTACAGTAGCTGTTGCGTACCTCTAAGAGCTTATTTTGTGTCTATAGAAGCCCGCGATAATACTGTAAAAGCTCATTAAGCATTAATTACAAGTTGTTTCATGTAAAGACATTTGTATAGAGGAGCTCCACCTTTTGGACATGAAACACACTTAGAATCACAATTGTAATAGGTATAAATCGCAAGTTAGTCTTATTTGCTTTTTTATCTGAGTGTTTCTGGGCTTCCCTGGGTGATGTTTCCTGCTGCCTGAACAGCAGCTGTAAAAAAATAAAATAAAAAATAAAGTGCTTTTCTTACAAAAAGTCTTTGCATTAAGGTATAACGAAAGGCAAAACTTTTTTTTTGTTTGTTTTGGGCAGAGTGGAGAGGGAGCAGAACACCTATTAGGTTTTTACTCATGTGCACCAACATAAAGACTGGGCCCCAATGCTAGCCATCTGAAGAACTAGGGCTGAAGACTGCTCAATCAAATTGCTGCTTCACAAAAACTTTGTAGATTGTCATTAGTAAGATATACCTCTTTAGGGAGTCTTAACCTCCCTGGTGGTTTTCCCAAGTGTGGCTCTGTTACCTACCAGTGCCCATGGGTGCCCATCAGTGCCACCTACCAGTGCCCATCAGTGCCATCTATCAGTGGTACCTCTCAGTAACACCTATTAGTGCCCTCCAGTGCCCATCAGTGCCCCCCATAAGGGCCCATCAGTGCCATCTTATCAGTGGTCATTAGTGCCGCCTTATCTGTGCCTATCAGTGCTACCTTATCTGTGCAGCCTATCAGTGCCCACCAGTGCAGCCTATTAGTGCCCATCAGTGCCACCTTATCAGATATTCAATATAATTTTACAGAACCAGTTTTGTGGGTAAGAGGCATAGGGGAGGAGTATGGATGGTAAAAAAAAGTAGGAAGTATGTGCAGGTGAGGGAGAGAAATGTGGAGGGTATAACAATGGGCACTATGTACAGGAGATGAGTGTGAAGGGTTTGACAGTGGGTAGTATGCACAGCAGAGGAGTGTGGAGGGTATGACAGTGGGCAGTATGTACAAAAGAGGAATGTGGAGGGGATGACAGTGGGCAGGATGTACAGGAGGGTAGTGTGGAAGGTATGATGGGGGCAATACGTACAGGAGAGGAGTGTGGAAGGTATTATGGGGGCAATATGTACAGGAGAGGAGTGTGGAAGGTATTATGTGGGCAGTATGTACAGGAGAGGAGTGTGGAGAGAAAGACAGTTGGCAGTATGTACAGGAGAGAAGTGTGGAGGGTATGACAATGGGCAGTATGTACAGGAGAGGTGTGTGGTGGGTATGACAGTGGGCAGTAAGTACAGGAGAGGAGTGTGGAGGGTACGACAGTGGGCGGTATGTACAGGAGGGGAGTGTGGTGGGTATGACTGTGGGCAGTATGTACAGGAGAGGAGTGTGGAGGGTATGACAGTGGGCAGTATGTACAGGAGAGGCGTGTGGTGGGTATGACAGTGGGTATGACAGTGGGCAGTAAGTACACGAGGGGAGTGTGGAGGGTATGACAGTGGGCGGTATGTACAGGAGGGGAGTGTGGTGGGTATGACAGTGGGCAGTATGTACAGGAGAGGAGTGTGGATGGTATGAGAGTGGGCAGTATGCACAGGAGAGGAGTGTAGAGGGTTTGACAGCCGGCACTATGTACAGTAGAGGAGTTTATAAAAAGTGGGCAGTATGTACAGCAGAGCAGTGTGGAGGGTATGATACTGAGCAGTATGTACAGGAGACAAGTGTAGTGGGTAAGATAGGCAGGCAGTATGTACAGGAGAAGAGTGTGGAAGGTATCACAGCAGGCAATATGTACAGGAGAGGACTGTGGAGGGTATGACAGTGGGCACTACTGCAGAATTTTCATTGGACAGCTTGGGCTAATGGTACTTTACCATTGGTCCAAGGCTCCAAGCTGTCCATTGAGATCAGTGCCTCAGACAAGAAGTGAGGAGAGGCACTGTGAGCTCATCCTCTCAGTCTGCTGCAAACAGAGCATGCCAGCTTGTATTTAAACTAGCTGCTGTGTATGTAGCTTCTGACAGGCTGCACAAGGAGCCCCAAATCTCTGAAACCATAAGTTCTAGGAGCCCCAGTGGTGGGGTAAGTTTTCGGCTACCTACCCCCCAAATTTGGGATCTTTACGACCCTCAAAAGTCGATCATTTTTTATTTTTTTATTTTATTTATTTATTTTTTTGGCAAATGGACACATCTTAAGGTAAGGGGCCTGAAGCTGCAGCTCCAATAGCCCTTATGTTAATCCGGCCATGCCAGTAGTATGTCTGCAGTCTCTGATCATTTCCTGTACCATGTCTGCAGTCTCTGACCATCTCCTGTAGTATGTCTGCAGTTTCTGACCCTCTCCTGTATCATGTCTGCAGTCTCTGACCCTCTCCTGTAGTACAGTATGTGTATTAATGTGCCACTTTACTTGCTCATTTTTTTGGGATTGCTCTACTGCTCAGTAATTCGTAATGATGAGCGGTAACCTGTAGCAATCAATCAGTGAACAGTAGTGATATGCTGAAATCTCTAGCAACCAATCAGTGAGAAGTAATCATGTGCTGTAACCCCTAGCAACTAATCAGTGAGTTGTAATGATGTGCGGTAATCTCTAGCAACCAATCAGTGAGCAGTAATAATGTGCTGTAACCTCTAGCAACTAGTCAGTGAGTGGTAATGATCAGCTGTAACCTCTGGCAACCAATTGCAATCGCTGTGTGATCTGCTGCAGTAAACTGATTTTGAGTCTACCTGCTATTTGTTTGTATGTCTCAGAGTGGAGGGGGGGCCCAAGAAAATGTTTGCCCAGGGTCCAATCAATTTTAAAGATGGCCCTGACGGTGGTGGTGGGGGGGGGGGGGGGGTCAGCGAAATGCACCCTCTCCAAAGTAGACAAAAATCCTTGCAGGGCCCAGTTTGTTGTTGCCATTTAAAGGAGTTCCCCACCTTCTCTCATTTCTTCGAGAGCGCTGAAAAACCACTATGAAACTGCTAGTCCTTTAGACATGTTTGGAGTACAGTTGTGTTGCTAAATATTGATTTACCTATTCTCGTATTGATTTTTCTGCTTTTGATATAGAGCTGCTTATGTAGATATATTTGTCTACCTTTATTACCTGAGGGCAGTTCTACTCTGCTCAGTGAACTGCACTTTATTTGTCATTTATGCAAGTTCTTAATTATAGTCAAATAGTGTCTACTACTAAGCAAGTGTGTGTTCCTTAATTGCCCAGATCCTAGAGTAAGGTGAACGGTACTATATGTTGATGTTGCTACGTGCATCTATAGTGATTCAATCAACCAGGTGTGTCAGAGGGGCTGAGGGTGTTCTTAGAGTTGGGATGCAGAATTGGTCTTTTCTCCTCCACATCTTGTGTGGTAAGGATTACATCTAAGGAGATCCTTTTGTTTTACCAACCTAGGGGAGCCCTTTTCTGGTAATGGTGGGGGCAGATGTCATTACATCTCCAATGTCCTCCTTGGGACCTGGTTACTATGCAATTTACAGGTGGTCTTCCTGTTTGTTGACTGGGATGATCTTTGTAGGGGCTACTGCAATTTAGGTGTCCTCTTTTGGAGTCAGGAATTGCCTACAACTACATTCTGTTCTCCCTTCATAACAATTGGGACAATTATTGGATCTCCTCTTTTTGATGCCCTTGTTGGGTTTTATACCCCACGCCCCTTTTTGTATGATGAAAAGCGTATACAAACCTGCAGGACGAGTTCTGGGTGTTGAGTGAATTCTTTATCCAGACCAATTTTATTTGATATAGGCGGTAACAGTCCCTGATGGAGATTATAATTGTATGCACTTTTTCGAAATGCGTTTTACTTTTCCACTACTCACCTTCTAGGCCACTCGCTTTGATGTTTATGTAGTAGTCTACCACCTTTGTCTATAATTATGTAATATTCTGTATGCATGTACATATGTTTTTCTTGTGGTTTGGTTCCATAAGAATTCTGTTTTTATGATTCATATTTTGTATTAATAAATTCTACTTTTTATATATATATATATATATATATATATATATATATATATATATATATATATATATATATAATTTTTTTTATGATTTCTTTTATGATATACATTTTTCTTTTTCATAATTGCCTTTAAAATCCTATTCTTGAGGCTTGTTACTTTTCAAGGTGCAGAACAGGGAACCCAAAATTACCAAGCAGCTTCTTCGGGGTAGTGATACACACATTACCCTAGTTCTGAGGGACAGGGGACCTAAATGCTGTGCTCAGGCAGCGTAAAGAGCCCAGTCTCATTTAAAGTGGAGTTCCACTCACTTTTACAACTCTTCAGCATCCCTCACTAAACTGTGCACTGTAAACAAATTGGATATTTTTTTATTTTTTTTCTCAGCACCCACTGTATATCTGCTGTATTCATTTTTCACTTCCTCCTCCCTGGCCCATCGCATCATTTCCTGTTTGCAATGCCTTCTGGTAAGGGGCGGCAACTTCCTCTGCCACTGCCGTTGCTATGGAAACCTGACCTGAAACCTATTACACTGCTTGTGCTGCAGTGAGCATTTGCGAGATCTGCAAGGATGAGATCCAGGAAGAAATACAGTCTGGCTTCAGATGCCCACACTTAAGATGGCCACAGCCTGCTGTAAGTTTATAAATTAAGAAACTACTGCTATAAACTAACAAAACAGACCTTAGTTTACAGACTAACTTTATTAGAATACATTAAGCTTGTGTATTATAGGGGTATTTTTATTTAAAAGTTATAATTTCGGCGGGAACACCACTTTAAGCAGACCTCATGGTGACCAAACAACTTATTTTAAGCGTGAATTTATTTTAGAGGTGACAGGACACCTTTACTCTACTGTGGGCAGACAGCGTTAAGAGCTCTCTCACACTCATCCATGGCATAACCTGAAACTTCTGGACTTCCACCCATCAGTCAATGAGGAGTGACGCTGCATTCACGCACGTCACCCCTCCTATCCACCGCACGAGGATCTCAAGCTGGGAAGGCCTGCTACGTAGCTTATGGGCGCGAGTGGGGCCTCATGTCTAAGTTTTGCCTAAGGCTTCACAAAGCCTAGAGCCACCTCTGTTTCCTGCTTATGATTGACTCACAGATTTTCCCAGAGGTCTGCACTAAGATACAGGTCAAATTTAAAGTGGACCTTCACCCTCCTTGGGAAGTTCCCCCTCTTGACCCCTCCTCCTCCACTCTACAAAAATAGGGCATGTTTCTTTCTTTTTCTTCGATACCTTTTTTTCCTTCATAAAAGCATGCCCCCCCCCCCCCCTTGCGCACACCATTTGCCTAGAGGAATGATGTGCATATTGCTCGCTGGGCCACCTGGAATATGCACGCCACATATCCCAGGAGGCCTGGAGTCTTCCATTCACCTAGTAGGAGGGGGGCTGGGCCTAGCTGTGCGTCATCCAGAGGCCCCTCCGGCTGGACACGGAAGAGCTGATGACGTCACGAGTAAGATGGTCGCGTGGGACTGAGTTGTGTCTGGTCACAAAAGGTCGTCACTGGGACAACGCTGGACCTGGTGGCTGGGTGAGTATCCATAATGTACCTTCACCACCAAGTAAGCAGGGGTAATGAAAAAAAAGGAAGGGGGGTGTAAGCTGATGTTCCTCTTAAAGGCACCCCCTGCAAAAGGTAATTCAATTTTGGTGAGATATTCCCCAAGGGTTAAATACTTCTAAAGGGATGCTGACACTGCAACTTTTCCTAATGAGAACACTAAGAGTGCACCAGGTGGGTATAATGAACCAGACCCTCCCATTCAGCATCAGTCTAGAAAAGACAAGGTGACACAAACAGATTTTTCTTCAGAGCAGAAACAGGTAGGAGGCTGCCACAAAGTTTGTTAAAATCCCTGTAATGTATTTTGATTACTCAGAGGGGATTGTTTTTTTTTTTTTCTCAACAGAAGTGGAGTTATACTTTAAATATGGTGGGTTTACGTTAAAGCCAATGCGTCCACAGAAGCAGATGCTTGACTCTCCTGATTTGCTTTGTTTAGGATTGACCTTTTTAGCATTCGATAAAATGTGCTTAAAAACTCCAGAGGGAGCATGAATCTTCTGCCGACATTTGTTTAATCTGCCTCATTCACGCTGCATATGATGCATTGATTTAGCCGGGCTCCCGGGCTGTCATCTCATACAGAACCAGAGGGTTTCCATTACCGCCGCTGGACTTTGATTCCGGTGCCAAGTGAGCGGTGTTGTCAAGTTTTAATCTCCTCCTGAAGTGAAGGGAGAGGCGTTTGTTAGAGGATCACGGTCTACAGATCCCAGGCCTGTCTAATCACGTCCCGAAATAATTCCTCTGCCTGATTTATCCTCTATAACAAAGATTTCGGCAAATGACTCCGGATGAGCCGCAGATACACAATTAAGTGAAGGGGTTGAAGTGTGGCATCAATACTGCCGAAAGAAAAGACAAGAAAAGGCTTGCAGCTTTTTTGCACATAAAATAAATTCTACCGTTCACAAATATAATGTATAACACATAAAACAAAAAGTGTATTCCAAGCCAGAAACTTTTTTTTTTTTCCATTTGTATACAGTTTTTTTAGTTTAGTGTCCCTGCTGAAGTGCCCACCTTTTCTGCTTGTCCTGGTAACAAAATCCCAAATTTTGAGTTGTCACTGGAATAGAAACCTAGGGGAAAGGTAAAGTGTATCTAAAGCCAAAAACAAGTTTTTATCACATTTTTTTTTTTTGTTTAATGTCCCCTTTGGGCAATTCACTCTTTCTGTTTTTCCTAGTGACAAAACCCCAAAGTTTAAGTTGTCACCAGAAAAGAAGTATAAGGAAATGTTATATCGCATCTAAATCCATTTTTTTTCTCATTTTTATTTATTTTTCTTTTTTCATCTTAGTGTAGTGTGCCTGATAGAGGGTTCACCCTTTCTATTTGTCCTGGTGACACTGACAACATCCCAAATTTTGAAAGCATAGTGGATTGAGGGTATAATGGACTTTCATGTTACCGTACAAAGACTTGATTTAGCTTTATTTTTTTTATTTCATTTTTTGGTTTAGTGTCCCTTCTGGGGGGGTCACCCTTTCTGCTTGTCCTGGTAACAAAATCCCAAATTTTGAGTTGCCACCGGAATAGATACATAGGGAAAAGTTAAAGAGTATCTAAAGCCGAAAAATTATTTTATTTCAATTCCTATTAATTTTTCTTATTTATTTTAGGTTAGTGTCCCTGTGGGAGGGTTCACCCTTTCTGTTTGTCGTGGTGACAAAATCCCAAAGTTTGAGTTGTCACTTGAATAGAAACCTAGGGTAAAGGTACCCCAAAGTTTAAGTTGTCACCGGAAAAGAAGCATAAGGAAATGCTAAATCATATCTAAAGTCTTTTTTTTTTTCATTTCTTATTTATTTTTAATTCTTTATCTTAGTTTAGTGTCTGTGCAAGAGGGTTCACCCTTTCTGCTTGTCGTAATGACAAAATCCCAAATTTTGAGTTTAGTGTCCCTGAAAAGAAGCATAAGGAATTGTTAAGGTAATGTTAAATTGCATCGAAATCCTTTTTTTTTTTTCTCATTTTAATTTATTTTTCTTTTTTTATCTTAGTTTAGTGTCCCTGATAGAGGGTTCACCCTTTCTGTTTGTCCTGGTGACACTGACAACATCCCACATTTTGAAAGGATAGTAGACTGAGGCTTTAATGGACTTTCATGGTACCCTACAAAGGCTTGATTTTGTTTTATTTTTTTTAATTTCATTTTTTAGTTTAGTGTTCCTTCTGGGGGGATCACCCTTTCTGTTTGTCCTGGTAACAAAATCCCAAATTTTGAGTTGCCACTGAAATAGAAATATAGGGCAAAGTTAAAAAGTATCTAAAGCCGAAAACTTATTTTATTTCAGTTTTTATTAAGTTACTTATTTATTTTAATTTAGTGTCCCTGCGGGAGGGTTCACCCTTTCTGTTTGTTCTGGTGACAAAATCCCGAAGTTTGAGTTGTCAGTGGAATAGAAACCTAGGGGAAAGGTACATTTTATCTGAAAGCCAAAAACTATTTTTTTATCTTAATTTTTTTTTTTTTTTTTAAGTTTAATGTCCCTTCTGGGGAGTTCACTCTGTTTTTTCCTAGTGACAAAACCCCAAAGTTTAAGTTGTCACCGGAAAAGAAGCATAAGGAAATGCTAAATCATATCTAAAGTAATTTTTTTTCATTTTTATTTACTTTTAATTTTTTATCTTAGTTTAGTGTCCGTGCGAGACGGTTCACTCTTTCTGCTTGTCCTGGTGACAAAATCCCAAATTTTGAGTTTAGTGTCCCTGAAAAGAAGCATAAGGAATTGTTAAGCTAATGTTAAATCGCATCTAAATCCATTTTTTTTCTCATTTTAATTAATTTTTCTTTTTTATCTTAGTTTAGTGTCCCTGATAGTGGGTTCACCCTTTCTGTTTGTCCTGGTGACACTGACAACATCCCAAATTTTGAAAGGATAGTAGATTGAGGCTATAATGGACTTTCATGGTACCGTACAAAGGCTTGATTTTGTTTTATTTTTTTTATTTCATTTTTTAGTTTAGTGTCCCTTCTGGGGGGTCACCCTTTCTGTTTGTCCTGGTGACAAAATCCCAAATTTTGAGTTGTCACCGGAATAGAAACATAGGGCAAAGTTAAACAGTATCTAAAGCCGAAAACTTATTTTATTTCAATTTTTATTAATTTACTTAATTATTTTAGTTTAGTGTCCCTGCGGGAGGGTTCACCCTTTCTGTTTGTCCTGGTGACAAAATCCCAAAGTTTGAGTTGTCAATGGAATAGAAACATAGGGGAAAGGTAAATTTTATCTGAAAGCCAAAAGCTATTTTTTTTTTTTATCTAATTTTTTTTTTTTTAGTTTAATGTTCCTTCTGGGGAGTTCACTCTGTTTTTTCCTAGTGACAAAACCCCAAAGTTTAAGTTGTCACTGTAAAAGAAGCATAAGAAAATGTTAAGTCATATCTAAAGTCATTTTATTTTTATTTATTTTTATTTTTTTATCTTAGTTTAGTGTCCGTGCAAGTGTCACTTTCTGTTTGTCCTGGTGACAAAATCCCAAATTTTGAGTTGTCACTGGAATAGAAACATAGGGGAAGGGTAAAGTGTATCTAAAGCCAAAAACAAGTTTTTTTAATCAATTTTTTTTTTTTTTACTTTAATGTCCCTTTTGGGGAGTTCACTCTTTCTGTTTTTCCTAGTGACAAAACCCAAAACTTTAGGTTGTCACCAGAAAAGAAGCATAAGGACATGTCAAATTGCATCTAAATCCATTTTTTCTCATATTAATTTATTTTTCTTTTTTTTATCTTAGTTTAGTGTCCCTGATAGAGGGTTCCCCCTTTCTGTTTGTCTTGGTGAAACTGACAACATCCCAAATTTTGAAAGGATAGTGAATCGAGGCTATAATGGACTTTCATGGTACCATACAAAGGCTTGAATTTGTTTTATTTTTTTGTATTTTTTTTTTTTTTTTAGTTTAGAGTCCCTTCTGGGGGGTCACCCTTTCTGTTTGTCCTGGTGACAAAAATCCCAAATTTTGAGTTGCCACCGGAATATAAACATAGGGCAAAGTTAAAGAGTATCTAAAGCCAAAAACGTATTTAATTTCAATTTTTAATAAATTATTTATTTATTTTAGTTTAGTGTCCCTTCTGGGGGGGTCACCCTTTCTGTTTGTCCTGGTGACAAAATCCCAAATTTTGAGTTGCCACCGGAATAGAAACATAGGGCAAAGTTAAAGAGTATCTAAAGCCGAAAGCTTATTTTATTTCAACTTTTATTAATTTACTTTTTTATTTTAGTTTAGTGTCCCTGCGGGAGGGTTCACCCTTTCTGTTTGTCCTGGTGACAAAATCCCAAAGTTTGAGTTGTCACTGGAACAGAAACCTAGGGGAAAGGTAAAGTTTATCTTAAGCCAAAAACTATTTTTTTTTTATCTAATTTTTTTTTTTTTTGTTTGTTTAATGTCTGTTTTTCCTAGTGACAAAACTCCAAAGTTTAAGTTGTCACCGGAAAAGAAGCATAAGGGAATGTTAAATCATATCTAAAGCCATTTTTTTTTCACTTTTATTTATTTTTAATTTTTTTGTCTTAGTTTAGTGTCCGTGCAGGAGGGTTCACCCTTTCTGTAGGTCCTGGTGACAAAATCCCAAATTTTTGAGTTGTCACTGGAATAGAAACATAGGGAAATATTCCAATGAGCCATAGTTTAACCAGACATTTGCCTCACTTTGGAGAGATTTCCTCTCGCTTCCTGTTGTGCTTACAGGACAGGAAATGGGGGGCTCTCCCCAGTGGGACACAGATGGCAAAATCTGACTAGGGTTTAAATTACTACCTACTCTATCAAAAAAAAAAAAAAAAAGTTTTGGGGTTAGATATGCCAATAGGGATGAGCTTTGGCATGGATTAGGCCTTGGGTTCAGAGAAAAAAATTAGATATGCCAGCAGGGATAAGCTTGGTTTCAGTCCAAATCTACATTCAACTGAACCTGGAAGGAAGCTGTCGCTGCCGATCCAATCAACTGGGGAATGAGCTTGGGTTTGGACCATACACAGAAGAAAGCTGTCGCTGCCGGGTCGATCAGCTGTGACTGGACATTCCCCACTCCACAGTTGAAGGTACATAAAAGGGCAGAGATTCTCGTGACATCATTGACTTAATATGGCCCTATGATCATATTAGGTCAACGATGTCATGAGCATATCCACCCCTTTGTGAATATGCAGATGCAGGGTGGGGAATAACAAAAAAGAGAGAATATAGTTCTACCAAGAGGACCACTTCTAGGACACAGTGATTGATTCAAAAAAGTTTTATTATATTGAAAAAAACACACACAAATTAATGAAAAAGAGGGTACTTATGCCGCATACACACGATCAGAATTTCGGCCCGCAAAAGACCGATGAGAGTTTTGCATCGGAAAATGCGACCGTGTGTATGCTCCATCAGTCTTTTGCTGTCGGAATTCCAGCCAGCAAAAGATTGAGAGCATGCTCTCAATTTTTCGGTCGGGAAAAGTTCCTATCCGAAAATGCGATCGTCTGTGGCAATTCCGACGCGCAAAATCCCTACGCATGCTCGGAAACAATTCGACGCGTGCTCGGAAGCATTGAAGTTCATTTTCTCGGCTCGTCGTAGTGTTGTACGTCACCGCGTTCTTGAGTGAAAGTGTGTATGCAAGGCAAACTTGGGCGGAATCCCGTCGGAAAAGCCATCATATCTTTTTCCAACTAGAAAACCGATCATGTGTACGCGGCATAACAGTTTACCACACAGGTAGTTTAAATATAAGACAACGTTGCCATATGTTAAAGAAAGAAGGGGAATCGCAGCTGCGTTTACCATTTACACCCACATTCACAGTACCCAAATTGAAACAATCACTTTAGTCAAACATTAGCACTTGTAATTGCAGACTTATATAGTGGTATAATGCCCCGTACACACGAGCGGAATTTCCGTCGGAAAAATCTTGGATGATTTTTCCAACGATATTCTGCTCAAGTTTGCCTTGCATACACACGGTCACACAAAAGTTCTCTAGACTTTCGACCGTCAAGAACGCGGTGACGTACAACACTACGACGAGCCGAGAAAATGAAGTTCAATGCTTCCGAGCATGCATCGAATTGTTTCCGAGCATGCGTGGTTTTTTGCGCATCAGAATTGCATACAGACGATCGCATTTTCGGACAGGAACTTTTTCCGACCGAAAAATAGAGAACCTGCTCTCAATCTTTTGCTGGATGGAATTCCGCCAGCAAAAGTCCGAAGGAGCATACACACGGTCGCATTTTCCGACCAAAAGCTTGCATCGGTCTTTTGCTGGCAGCATTTCCGATCGTGTGTACGGGGCATTAAGCTCAGTTCTCAGAGGCCAAAAATTATAATACTGATGCATTTACAGAGCAACTTGGTTGTAGACTAAAAATAGTGAGTCAAAAAACCCGTATAGATGTGGGTGGTGTTAGGTGAATTGGGGAGTTCTTAGCTCCCCATATACTCAAAGAACACACAGGGTATCGTTATCGCTGTCCACAAATGGATTATGATCAGTCCCTTTGGATTTTGAATAACTAAACCATGTCATACATCCCGGTCATTTCACTATACCTCTACCCATCAGTCCGGATTAACACATGCTCAGGGTGATATCCTGACGCCTTGAGGTTTTCCACTCTGTATAAAGTGCTATTCATGCAGATTTTTTTGGTTCCAATCATTGGATTACAAGCTGTCGTTGCTTTTCCACCTTCCTGCTTCACATGTGCAGTAGACATGTGCGCCGTCAATAAATTCGTTTTGTTTCGTTCCGTTCCATTTCGTATTAGCCGTTAATTCGTCTTTCATAATTCGTGTCCTAAATTCAATTAGGATTTGTACAAAATACAAATTTTCATTAGGTTCGTTAACTTTTTGTAACAATTACCAATGTTCGTTATGATGAATGTATCATTATGAGGGGCTCCCACCATCCCTGTGCTGTGCTCATTATGAGGGGCTCCCACCATCCCTGTGTTGTGCTCATTATGAGGGGCTCCCACCATCCTTGTGCTGTGCTCATTATGAGGGGCTCCCACCATCCCTGTGCTGTGCTCATTATGAGGGGCTCCCACCATCCCTGTGCTGTGCTCATTATGAGGGGCTCCCACCATCCCTGTGCTGTGCTCATTATGAGGGGCTCCCACCATCCCTGTGTTGTGCTCATTATGAGGGGCTCCCACCATCCCTGTGCTGTGCTGACTTCCTGGGGTTTTTAACTTTTAGTTTTGTTAACTTTTCAGAACAATAACGAAAGTTTGTTATGACAAATTTATCATTATGAGGGGCTCCCACCATCCCTGTGCTGTGCTCATTATGAGGGGCTCCCACCATCCCTGTGCTGTGCTCATTATGAGGGGCTCCCACCATCCTTGTGCTGTGCTCATTATGAGGGGCTCCCACCATCCCTGTGCTGTGCTCATTATGAGGGGCCCCCACCATCCTTGTGCTGTGCTCATTATGAGGGGCTCCCACCATCCCTGCGCTGTGCTCATTATGAGGGGCTCCCACCATCCCTGTGCTGTGCTGACTTCCTGGGTTTTTAACTCCACCATAACGAATAATCGTAATTAACAAGCATTCTTATTTTGTCCAATTCTGAATCTCCCATCGACTACCAGTACCAGTCTCTCACTCCCATATTAAAAAAGGTCATTTTCCCAACCCTCACTCAGCAGCAGAAGAAAACCTCTGATTGGTCAACAAAACACCAGTCACGTTTCCGTTGGATCCGAAATTCGTAAACGAAATTTCGTATTTCTTACAAAATTTGGAAGCATAGCAATTCGTATTTCGGATCCTCCCGAATGTACGAATTTTCGGAAATTCGTGCAAATTTTTCGATCCATACGAAACTTAATCGCACGTGTCTAATGTGCAGCAAACAGGCAATCCCCCAGCCGACGTACTGATGTCACGCCGACATGTTTCACTAGCCAATCAACACTAGAAACATGTCAGCGTGACATCAGCACGTCGGCTGGGGGATTGCCTGTTTGCTGCACATGTGAAGCAGGAAGATGGAAAAGGAACGACAGCTTCTAATCCAATGATTGGAACCAAAAAAACTGCATGAACGGCACTTTATACACAGTGGAAAACCTCAAGGCGTCAGGATATCGGCTCACCCTGAGCATGTGTTAATCCGGACTGATGGGTAGAGGTACAGTGAAATGACTGGGATGTATGACATGGTCAGAATGTCTTGAACTAAGTCTATTTACACAGTTGTGTTTCTTCCTGTCCCCGGTTTTCACCCTCCCCATCTGACGGCCTTTGGAGATGTATCCACACTGTTAAAGTGACTTAGTGCCTAAGCCTGCTCCTCTTGATTATCTCAGCTTCAATATAATTACTTTTCTGCCTCACCAGGTGTAATCTGTCTAGTTATTCAAAATCCAAGGGGACTGATCATAATCCATTTGTGTGTTTTTTGAGTACATGGCAGCTAATGCCGCGTACACACGACCGGACTTTCCGTCAGAATAGACTCCGACGATCTTTCCGACGAAGTTCCGGCGGAGTTCCGCTGAAACGGACTTACCTACACACGATCACACCAAAGTCCAATCGTTTAGAATGCGATGACGTACGACGGGACTAGAAAAAGGAAGTTCAATAGCCAGTAGCCAATAGCTGCCCTTGCGTCATTTTTGGTCCGTCGGAATAGCATACAGACGAGCGGTTTTCCTGATAGGAACTGATTCCGTTGGAAAGATTTGAAACCTGTTCTATTTCTAGGTCCGTCAGCATTTTAGAAAGCAAAAGTCAGATGAAGCCCACACACGATGGGAATGTCCGATGGAATGATTCTGTCGGAAAGTCCGGTCGTGTGTACGCGGCATAAGAACTCACCAATTCACCTAACACCACCCACATCTATACGGGTTTTTTGACTCACTATTTTTAGTCTACAACCAAGTTGCTTTGTAACTGCAGTATTGTAATTTTTAACTTCCGAGAACTGAGCTTTATAACACTATATAAGTCTGCAATTACAAGTGCTAATGTTTGACTAAAGTGATTGTTTCAATTTGGGTACTGTGAATGCGGGTGTGAATGGAATGCGCAGCTGCGATTCCCACTTTTTTTTAACATATGACAACGTTTTCCTATTTTTAAACTACCTGTGTGGTAAACTTTTAGTCCCCTCTTTTTCATTAATTTGTGTGTGTTTTTTCAATATAATAAAACTTTTTTGAATCAATCACTAGAAGTGGTCCTCTTGGGAGAACTATATTCTCCATCTTTTTTGTTATATGCGTCTTAGGGTCGCTAGGACTACGTCTTTTTGGTTATACCATCTAGATGAAAGATTGATAAACTATATCTATTTTTTTTCTTACTTTAATAATTAACGGTTGATCCAGGCAATATATATATATATATATTTTTTTTTTCGCAGGGTGGGGAATCCCCTGCCCACAGCTGATTGGTCTGGCACTGGCAGCTTTCTTCCATGTTCAGTCTAAACTTAAGCCCATCACTAGGGATAAGCCCGCAGGTACTCGCAAATGAATTGAATATATGGGGCGTTCCCGGCAAATTCACACGCCGCGGGACGCCCCAAAATGCAGTGCATTGACATCTGATGATTGGCCAAAGCATGCACCTGACCAGCATGCTTTTGCCAATCACAGTGCACTCTGCTGCAGAGTGCCTTTGGCCAATCATGGCTCAGTTGGACTAAGTCCACGCCCCACACTATATAAGGCTGCTTACATAGCGGCCGTGTATAGTGTGTGGACAGAGATAGATTGAGCTAGATTAGGCAGGCAGGTTAGTAAGTGGCGTGCAGGCAGTGTATTTGATATATATATATATGCTCTGCATTTATTGTAGACTAAATATTCAGTGTAGACTCTATATTCAGTCAGTGCAGGCAGTGTACTATACAGTATCTCACAAAAGTGAGTACACCCCTTACATTTTTGCAAATATTTTATTCTATCTTTTCATATGACAACACTGAAGAAATTACACTTTGCTACAATGTAAAGTAGTGAGTGTACAGCTTGTATAACAGTGTAAATTTGCTGTCCCCTCAAAATAACTCAACACACAGCCATTAATGTCTAAACCGCTGGCAACAAAAGTGAGTAAACCCCTAAGTGAAAATGTCCAAATTGGGCATAATTAGTCATTTTCCCTCCCCGGTGTCATGTGATTCATTAGTGTTACAAGGTCTCAGATGTGAATGCTGAGCAGGTGTGTTAAATTTGGTGTTATCGCTCACACTCTCTAATACTGGTCACTGGAAGTTCAACATGGCACCGCATGGCAAAGAACTAAGGATGAGCTCACCAGGAAGTTGGCATTGGGAAGCACTAATCACAAGCAGTGAGTCATTGTCCCAATGCGTGGCTGCCGAGATCGGGAAATGTCTCACAGCTTGTGATTAGCGCTTCCCAGTGCCGACTTCCTGGTGGGCGCTGTGCGTGCTGTTTGTGAACACGTTTGAGCTCATCCTTACAAAGAACTCTCTGAGGATCTGAAAAAAAAGAATTGTTGCTCTACATAAAGATGGCCTAGGCTATAAGAAGATTGCCAAGACCCTGAAACTGAGCTGCAGCACGGTGGCCAATACCATACAGCGGTATAACAGGACAGGTTCCACTCAGAACAGGCCTCGCCATGGTCGACCAAGGAAGTTGAGTGCACGTGCTCAGCGTCATATCCAGAGGTTGTCTTGGGGAAATAGACGTATGAGTGCTTCCAGCATTGCTGCAGAGGTTGAAGGGGTGGGGGGTCAGCCTGTCAGTGCTCAGACCATAAGCCACACACTGCATCAAATTGGTCTGCATGGCTGTCGTCTCAGAAGGAAGCCTCTTCTAAAGATGATGCACAAGAAAGCATGAAAACAGTTTGCTGCATGTGTGGCAGCAACCAGGTGAGAAGTAAAGACAAGTGTGTCTTGCCTACAGTCAAGCATGGTGGTGAGAGTGTCATGGTCTGGGGCTGCATGAGTGCTGCCGGCACTGGGGAGCTACAGTTCATTGAGGGAACCATGAATGCCAACATGTACTGTGACATACTGAAGCAGAACATGATCCCCTCCCTTCAGAGACTGGGCCACAGGGCAGTATTCCATCAGGATAACGACCCCAAACACACCTCCAAGATGACCACTGCCTTGCTAAAGAAGCTGAGGGTAAAGGTGATGGACTGACCAAACATGTTTCCAGACCTAAACCCTATTGAGCATCTGTGGGGCATCCTCAAATGGAGGAGCGCAAAGTCTCTATCATCCACCAGCTCCGTGATGTTGTCATGGAGGAGTGGAAGAGGACTCCAGTGCCAACCTATGAGGCTCTGGTGAACTCCATGCCCAGGAGGGTTAAGGCAGTGCTGGAAAATAATGGTGGCCACACAAAATATTGACACTTTGGGCCCAATTTGGAAATTTTCACTTAGGGGTGTACTCACTTTTGTTGCCAGCTGTTTATACATTAATAGCTATGTGTTGAGTTATTTTGAGGGGACAGCAAATATACACTATTATACAAGCTGTACACTTACTAATTAAAGTGATTGTAAGGCTTCATTTTTTTTTTATAACAAACATGTCATACTTAACTCCACTGTGCAACTCATTTTGCACAAAGTGGCCTGATCTTTGACTTCTGGGGTCCCTTTGTGGCTCTCCCGGGGAGTTAGCTTGCGGGCGCTCCCGAGTCCAGCATTTGCGTCCATAGACACGAATGCCGGACCTCAGCCCCGTCCCCCGGCACCTGCATCATTGGATTTGATTAACAGCAGTGGGAGCCAATGGCTACGCTGCTATCAATCTATCCAATCAAGAGCTGGGACCCCATGCCGAGAGGGAGAGCACGTCTCCGCTGAGTGAATGAAGGGGCTCAGGTAAGTAAAATGGGGGGGCTGGGGGGGCCGGTCACTGCCAGAGGTTTTTTCACCTTAATGCATAGGATGCATTAAGGTGAAAAAACACAAGGGTTTACAACCCCTTTAACATTGTAGCAAAGTGTAATTTCTTCAGTGTTGTCACATGAAAAGATATAATAAAATATTTACAAAAATGTGAGGGGTGTACTCACTTTTGTAAGACATTGTATATAACACAGTGTACTGAAGTGGTAAAGGGGAACCCCCTGCCAACATTTTTTTTAAAAAGTCATAGGGTTCTCTAACAAAATCCATACTAGACCCTTATCCGAGCATGGCAGGCCAGGATGGAGGGGACGAGCAAGTGCCCTCCCCCCCTTAACCGTTCCAGGCCACATGCCCTCATCATGGGGAGGATGCTTTGGGGTCCCATCCCTACACCCCTTGCCCGGTGGTTGTGGGGGTCTGCGGGTGGGGGGCTTATCAGAATCTGGAGGCCCCCAGATCCCGGCCCCCCCATGTGAATGGGTAGGGGGTACATTGTACCCCTACCCATTCACCAAAAAAGTGTCAAAAAAGTAAAAATGACAGGAGACAGTTTTGGACAATTCCTTTATTAAAAAAAAAAAGTGTCCCGCGATGTACATTCATCTACAATCACAGCTCCAGGACCCAAAAAATAAAAAAAATAAAAACTGCGCGTCGATGGCTGGGGTGTCCCACTGACTGCTGTCTCTTCGTTATGACAGCTGTTATTTAGGCCCTCTTCTGATGTCATGTCACACCATGTGACGTCAGAGTGGGGCAGGGTCACCCGATTAAGTCACCGGGTGGCCCCACCTTTGCCTATATAACAGCTGTCACAGGAAAGAAACAGCAGTCGTGGGACGCCTCCCATCGAGGCGGAGCTTTTTTTTTCTATTTTTCGGGTTCGGGCGCCGTGATTGAAGATGGATTTTGGGGGGGACCCCACGCCATTTTTTTTCAATGAATTTTTACATATATTGCCAGGAGCCGACAATACATTACAGCCGCAAGCAATTTTAAATGACATGTTTTCCTTTAGAAATGTAATTTTGCTGCGGGACTGTAAAACACATTGGAAAGATGCGTTACTTTACAGGCAGACTAAGGGGACCCCCAGGCACGATATTTAAAGGACTATTTCGTTTTTATTGTTTCACTTTAAGCATTATTAAAATCACTGCTCCTGAAAAAACGGTTGTTTTAAAAACTTTTTTTTTCATTGATCCATGTCCCCTGGGGCAGGACCCAGGTCCCTGTAAACTTTTTATGGCAATGACATGCATATAAGCCTTTAAAATTAACATATTTAATTTTTTATTTTTCGTGTCATAGACTTTAAGGGTGTTTACATGTTCGCACAAATTTTTTGCCTGTTCGCATGCGAATCGAACCGAGGGGTGTTCGGCTCATCCCTATTCATCACTATAAATTTCCCAAATGCATGGAAAAAGATGGTCAGTTTGTCCAAGCCAGGAAGAGGCAATTGGCTTAGTAAATTTGTTTGGTGAACTGGTAGAGTTCTCCAGTGAACACTTTTCAGCATCGCTGACCTGCCCGCACATGAGCTGTGCTCTCTTTATTTGATCTCTGGTCACCTGGTAGCATCCAATTGAGACTCCTTTGTTTCTTAATTGAGGGGAATAAGGACCAATAATCCCCATCTACTGTGACATGCATGACCTAATATGGAAGATACGACAGAAGGATAGGAATACTTACAGCCTTGATGCAGACCACCAAGCCATCAAAAGCACAATGGCTTCTCACAAGCTGAAGAATGATGTAGGAACACTGGTCGCAAATGTTACCAACCCCAAACTGCCGAGAGCTAGGAGGAAGCTGGTGGGAAACAGTCCAACTTCCCTATAGTGGTGTGAGTCCTCATCTCCCTCACTAGGAAGAGCCTGGAGGATATCAGCAGGAGGCAACTGATGATCTTGTGGCTGCGTGAGTAAGCAACCCCATTGCTGAGGAGTTAGTGACCGTGTGTAGCTTTTTGACTCTGAAAGGAGTACTAGTCACCATCAGCATAGAGATCCTGTGGAACTTTGATTTTTTTACTCTGCAACCAGGAAGCGAGGAGTCATCAAGTTATTCAGTCTGGAGTATCCCATGCTCCCTCTCCCTATCCCAGATCATTGTTTCCAATAAAAAAAAAAACCTAAAAAGAAACCCTTAGACCAGAATGTCTCAACCAGGGTTCCTCTAGAGCAGTGGTCATCAAACCTGTCCTCAGGGCCCGTTAACAGGCCAGGTTTTATGTATTACCTTGGGGAGATGCAGACTAGAATACTGAAATCACTGAGCAGCTAATGATATTACCTGTGATGTATTTCAGTTATCTTGCAAACCTGGCCTGTTAGTGGGCCCTGAGGACAGGGTTGATGACCACTGCCTAGAGGACCCACTGACCATAAACACTAATGTATCATGCGTTGTACTGTAGATATAGAAATAATTAGTAAGTTTATTTCAAGGGTTCTAGACAAGAAATAGGGTGAAAACCCCCAAATCTCCACACAGGGAGATTGGAGTAGGGGGTATGAGAGTGTCATGCAATACACACAACTTTAATGGTATTTAAAAATATCAATACATCTTTATTTGTACATAAAATAATTATCTTGTTAAAAATTAGTCCAAATCCACATGATAGAAGTACACAAAATACAAATATGGCGCCTAGTGTACCAACGGGTTTTGCATAGATCCGGTGCTTCTTCAGGATCCACAAGCTCTATATATCAAGATATGGATACAATATCTACAACAACAAAAAAATAATAATTACAAAACAATCCATTATTTCATATTACAATTTTACGTGATCAACCACATTGTGGACAGGAACCAAGCCAAAATTGAGGACGGAGAGGGGGAAAGAAAAAAAAAAAAAACATCATTTTCCCACCACCATGTTTCAAGGGTTCCTCTGTGTTGAAAAGGTTGAAAAATTAAGGCTGCTCTAGATTGTTCTTTTGAGCCAGTAGAAGAGTGAGGAAAGTGCTTGGTGCCTGGCTGTGGGGGAATAGGACTGCATTCACCAGCGGCTCCAGGGGTGTGCGCTCCACATGGACATGGTGAAATGATCAGCCATGACATTACAAATGGCAGCATGTGAGCCCATCATTACAGAGTAAGGCAAACCGACAACACAGGGAATATACTACACTAATACTAATACTAATACCTAATGTAACGCAACAAAAACATTTAAAAGTGTACAAGGCCTTTACCTGGTTGGGAACCTCTCGTTGATCCGGGTGGACGTCATAAGACGTCCTCCCTCGTCTGGCCTGTGTGCGACCATGGGGCGATCTGTCCCCAGCTGCGTCCACCGGACACAGCCAATGACTGATCACTGTACCGGCCCACTGCCAGTACCATGTGATCGCTGTAACCAATCACAGCAGGTCACATGACCATTGTATACAATGGATGGCTTCCTTTCAAGCCATCCATTGTATACAATTGTGTTGCTAGCTGTGATTGGTCAGCGTAATCACATGGTACAGACTGGACCAAGAACAGCCCATCTGTACCATGTGATTAGCTCTGACCAATCGCAGCTAATCACAACAAAACTAACTGAATGGATAGATTTCATTCAGTAAAATGTGCTTGCATATAGCAATGTAATGCACTGCTATAGACAAACATATTGTGTAAAAGAAAACAAAAAACGAATCACTTCCCCAGAGTAGTACAATGTTACTATGGTAACATCATATTGCTCTGGTTAAAGTGTGTTAAAAAAATTGTAAAACAAAAAAAAGAAGAAGAAAAAAAATATAATAAAAAAGAAAAAGAAAATGTAAAAGAAATTGAAAAAAAATTATTTATTTTTCCATACTGTCACCAATCAGTGTCCCTGATCACCACCACACCAGTTTTATGCTGACGCTGCACTGGTGAGAGTATGTAAAAATAATAATAATAATCATTTCTTCATTTTCCAAAAACTCATGACAAAAAATGACAACTTCAAAAAGCTCACCATGCCTCTTACTAAATACCTTGGACTGTCTACTTTCCAAAAAGGGTTCATTTGTGGGATATTTGTACTTCCCTGACATTTTAGGACCATCAGGATTGATCAATTTTCAGAAATATACCATAGTTTGTGCACTCTATAACTTTCCTACAAACTAAACAAAATACACAGATTTTGGTTATTTTCAGTGAAGAAATGTGAAGAATATATTTTGGACTAAATTCATAAAGAAAAAATAGTTATTTGCAAACATTTTACAACAGAAACAAAGAAAACACTTGCGGACCGCCCGCTGTTGTTGTACGTTGGCTGTTTGAAGTGGAATACCATTGTTATGGCAGCAGATAGCTGCCATAACCCCGGTATCCTCTTCAACGGCGGGCGGTCCCTATTTCAGATAAAGGTGGTCTCCACAGCGGATTCGCCGCAAGATCACTTTTATAGGGGGCGAGAGAGGGCACCTCCCCTCTCGCCATGCTCCGGTTGTCTCCGTCGGTTACCGGAGCCGTCGGTAGCGGCGGAGACGATCCTGTCCTTTCCCCTGTGGGGCTGGATGCCGAGTGAGGGAAAGATGGCCCCCCACTCAGCTCCATACCATTGGATGACAGAAACTATGTCAAATGTCACTTCCGCCCAATGGTCTTAAAGGGGAATTTTTTTTTTTTGACCCCAGATCTCATATTTAAGAGGTCCTGTCATGCTTTTTTTCTATTACAAGAGATGTTTACATTCCTTGTAATAGGAATAAAAGGGACCCATTTTTTTTTAAAGGACAGTGTAAAAATAAAAATAAAAAGTAGAATAAATTAAAAAAATATTTTTTCAAAGCGCCCCGTCCCGCCGAGCTTGCGCGCAGAAGCAAACGCATATGTAAGTCGCACCCACATATGAAAACGGTGTTCAAACCACACATGTGAGGTATCGCCGCGATCGTTAGAGTGAGAGCAATAATTATAGCAAAAGACCTCCACTGTAACTCAAAACTGGTAACCTTTAGATATTTTTAAACGTTGCCTATGGAAATTTTTAAGGGTCAAAGTTTGTCTCCATTGCACGAGCGGGCGCAATTTTGAAGCTCGACATGTTGGGTATCAATTTACTAGGTGTTAGATTATCTCTCACAATATAAAAAAATTGGGCTAACTTTACTGTTGTCTTATTTTTTTAATTTAAAAAAGTGTATGTTTTCCAAATAAATTGCGCTTGTAAGACCGCTGCGCACATACAGTGTGACATAAAGTATTGCAACGACCACCATTTTATTCTCTAGGGTGTCGGAAAAAAATATATATACTGTTTGGGGGTTCAAAGTAATTTTCTAGCAAAAAAAAAAAGATTTTAACTTGTAAACACCAAGTCTGAAAAATAGGCTCAGTCCTTAACTAGTTAAGCTACAAAACGACCGGTCCACTTTACCTGCATTATTGTATCAACTACTCATGCCTCTGTAACCTCCAGTCCCTCTTCTGCTTTTTTGTCCAAAGTAGCAACAATCAAGAAAGTGCAGACATGGAAAAGGTTACACTTGAAAAGAAGCTTTTCAAAGCAATAAGAATGTATCAAAGAGGGAACCTGATCCAGCAGATTTACGTTTCTAAAAGCGGCGGCCAGAATTCTACTTTTGAAAAAAAGATAAAACGTGGGCATTTTATTTTGTTTAACAGCAGCAATGTGTACCGAGAGCGTGACAGCGAGGTGCGGCATCGCGGCCCAGAAATAAAACAATTGGGAATGAAATTCACAAATGCAAAGAGATAAGCAGGGAGCCAAGGGCAATTTCTGGATACAGAATAACAAATGCAAGAGATCCATCATTGCTGAATGCTCATGTTTGTCTTTTTTTTTTTTTTTTGCTGTTTACTCACTTTTTTTCTTTCTTTTTATTTTTCATGTTCGAAAGCTGCATTCCCGGGAACAAAAGAAATAATGACCATGTACCTCTAAACTTCACTCTCAGCCTTTGCTTTGTTGGGAAAGGATGAATTGATGAATTGCATGACACTAAGTTTCTTTACAGGTGAGCCTTGAATTACAAGGCACGAGCTAAGGTAGAAGGTGAAGTAGTAACAAAGAGCCCAAGATAAACACAAATCCCTTTATGTAGTGAGAAAGGCTAACGACAAAAATAGATTTCTCTGTTTAATGTAAAATAAGAGACACAGACTCAAGTAGAGTTCTTAAAGAGACATTAAAGTAGAACTAAAGGCAAAACTTTTTTCCCTTTGGAAGAAGTAAGGAAGAGTTATAACCCAATCAGTTTCTTTTTAATTTGCTATCTATGTCCCATTGGGGAGATTTCCCTTCACTTCCTGTCCCATAGGGAATTGGCCACTAGTGAAGGAGCCAAGCATGACACCCTTTCACTACTAGAGTAACCATCACCTTTTCCATGTCACCAATTTCCTGGCTGGTTGGGTGTTTTAGCAAGTAACACAAATACAGTAGTCTTTAGCAATGGCAGCATAGCTTCTTCTGCTCGACCTCTGTACTGTATCTTCTCTTACTTCTGTCCCCTAGTTATAAGCCCTATTCATTTGACATGCATGCACCCCTTTAAAGAGACTTCAGACCAGGCAGATTAAACCCTTCCCGGCCGGTGCTATATGCGGGATTACTTTGCTTAAAGGGAGTCCATGGACATCCTCCCGTGATCGTGCTTTGGAATCACAGATCAGGGTAAAGAGCTGCCCTTTACTACGTGATCAACTGTGTCCAATGACAGCTGATCACAATGTAGACACAAGCCGGTTATCGGCATTCCGTCCCTCACGCTAACAGTGTGAGGAGAGGAGAAGAGAGGCGGTGACCGCCTTGTAATAAAGGGACCTCTACGCTGATAATCAGTGTCCTAAATATCAGTGCAGCTCCCATAGTGCCCACCAGTGCTGTCAATCTGTGCCCACCAGTGCTGCCAATCAGTGCCCACCAGTGCTGCCAATCAGTGCCTCATCATCAGTGTCACCTATCAGTGCTGCCTATCAGTGCTCATCAGTGCCGACCACCAGTGTCTATCAGTGCCACCCATCAGTGCCCATCAGTGCCAAATAGTGCCGCCCATCAGTTCCACCATTCAGTGCCATTCAATGCCGCATATCAGTAGGAAGTAGGGGGAGGGAAATAACCTGGACATAGCCATGTGCTCATGACAAAGGAGCAGTGGCGGTTTTTTTTGTATTTTTTTTTTAGCAGGACACCAAGAAGCAAAGAGCAGGAGAGATCCTAAATCCCAGAAGAAGACTCCATCACAGGGAAGAATCAAGTTAAGTAACTGTTTAGGGTCTACCTCTTGCATACATTATCTATGCTAATTTTGCTGTGCATGTGCATATTGTATGCATATTTTGTGATACTTTGTATGCGATGAATTGTTTTTCCTACAATTGTATGTGCAGGTTTGTGTTTAGTAAAGCACATTAATATACTACAGAGGTATTATTGCTTCCTTGCTGTTACCAAAAATAACCTTAAAAGCAAAACACCATACAAGCCGAGACATTGTATTCTGACAGCGACAACTGCAGCTGTCAGAATGCACAGATTAGTGGCTACAGCCACTGATAGAGAAAAAAATGTTCCAACATGTCCCATCAACAGCAGTCAAAGATTCAAAGAGTCAAAGTCACTTTAACCCAAAGACCATGACATCATGAAATGTATCAAGGCAGTTGTTGATTGCCTCAGTGTCGAGCAGGGACGGCCGCACACGAATCAAAATTTGGCTAGTCCATGCTAAACCAGCCAGATTTTGATCAGTGTATGGCCATCTTTAGTCTCCTTGTTCTACAGTGTTTGGGAGTATAGAGCAGGGGTCTCCAAACTTTCTAAACAAACTGTCAGGTTTACTGTTCTTCAGACTTTAGGGTAGGGATGAGCTTCGCGTTCGAGTCGAACCCATGTTCGACTCGAACATCTTCTGTTCGATCGTTCGCCGAATTGTGAATGATATGGGCCGTTCGCACCAAATTCACTATGACCCGCATGCTTGGCCAATCACAGCGCCATCGGTAGAGAGAGCTGTAATTGGCCAAAGCCAGGGTGGCTTTGGCCAATTATGGCTCAGGGGGTTTAGAACACGCCCCACACTATATAAGGCCACCTGCACGGCGGCCCTGTGTAGTGTGTTCCGGCGTGCTTAGAGAGAGAGACAGTGTCATTTCATTTGAGTTAGCTAGATTAGGCAGGACAGTCAGTGAGTTAGCTGCATTTACAGTGTATTGTGTATATATATGCATCCCAGGTGTTGTATATATATATATATATATATATATATATATATACTGTATTCAGTTTAGCTAGATCCGTTCCTATTATCTTCCTACTGACAGGCAGACTTGTCTTGTTACAGTATTTACAGCTACCTGAAGAAAATTGCTGGTGTTCTTTTGATCCTATTAGTACCACAGTCAGGCAGCTAGACTATTTACAGTTAGTGTAGTGCATCCTCCTCACAGTGTTCAGCTAAAGCTACAAGTTAGTTTAGTGTGACCTCTGCACAGTGTTCAGTTAAAGCTACAAGTTAGGGTAGTGCATCCTCCTCACAGTGTTCAGCTAAAGCTACAAGTTAGTTTAGTGTGACCTCTGCACAGTGTTCAGCTAAAGCTACAAGTTAGGGTAGTGCGTCCTTCTCACAGTGTTCAGCTAAAACTACAAGTTAGTGTAGTGTGACCTCTGCACAGTGTTCAGCTAAAGCTACAAGTTAGTTTAGTGTGACCTCTGCACAGTGTTCAGCTAAAGCTACAAGTTAGGGTAGTGCGTCCTCCTCACAGTGTTCAGCTAAAGCTACAAGTTGGTGTAGTGCGTCCTCCTCACAGTGTTAAGCTAAAACTACAAGTTAGTGTAGTGTGACCTCTGCACAGTGTTCAGCTGAAGCTACAAGTTAGTTTAGTGTGACCTCTGCACAGTGTTCAGCTAAAGCTACAAGTTAAGGTAGTGCGTCCTCCTCACAGCGTTCAGCTAAAGCTACAAGTTGGTGTAGTGTGTCCTCCTCACAGTGTTCAGCTAAAACTACAAGTTAGTGTAGTGCGACCTCTGCACAGTGTTCAGCTAAAGCTACAAGTTAGTTTAATGTAACCTCTGCACAGTGTTCAGCTAAAGCTACAAGTTATGTTAGTGCATCCTCCTCACAGTGTTCAACTGAAGCTACAAGTTGGTGTAGTGCGTCCTCCTCACAGTGTTCAGCTAAAACTACAAGTTAGTGTAGTGCGACCTCCGCAGTGTTCAGCTAAAGCTACAAGTTAGTGTAGTGCGTCCTCCTCAAAGTGTTCAGCTAAAACTACAAGTTAGTGTAGTGCAACCTCTGCACAGTGTTCAGCTAAAGCTACAAGTTAGTTTAGTGTGACCTCTGCACAGTGTTCAGCTAAAGCTACAAGTTAGGGTAGTGCGTCCTCCTCACAGTGTTCAGCTAAAGCTACAAGTTGGTGTAGTGCGTCCTCCTGACAGTGTTCAGCTAAAACTACAAGTTAGTGTAGTGCGACCTCCGCACAGTGTTCAGCTAAAGCTACAAGTTAGTGTAGTGCGTCCTCCTCACAGTGTTCAGCTAAAACTACAAGTTAGTGTAGTGCGACCTCTGCACAGTGTTCAGCTAAAGCTACAAGTTAGTGTAGTGCGTCCTCCTCACTGTGTTCAGCTAAAACTTCAAGTTAGTGTAGTGCGACCTCTACACAGTTTTCAGCTAAAGCTACAAGTTAGTGTAGTGCGTCCTCCTCACAGTGTTCAGCTAAAACTACAAGTTAGTGTAGTGAGACCTCTGCACAGTGTTCAACTAAAACTACAAGTTAGTTTTTTGCAAGCTCTGCACAGTGTTCACCTAAAGCTACCTGTAGAAGGTTGGTGGTGTTTTCCTGATCCTATCACTACTGCAGGCAGCTAAATAAGCTACAAGTTATTTCTTTACGAGCTCTGCACAGTGTTCACCTAAAGCTACATGTAGAAGGTTGGTGGTGTTTTCCTGATCCTATCACTGCCGCAGGCAGCTAAATAAGCTACAAGTTATTTCTTTGCGAGCTCTGCACAGTGTTCACCTAAAGCTACCTGTAGAAGGTTGGTGGTGTTTTCCTGATCCTATCACTACCGCAGGCAGCTAAATAAGCTACAAGTTAGTTTTTTTGCAAGCTCTGCACAGTGTTCAGCTAAAGCTACCTGTAGAAGGTTGGTGGTGTTCTCATACTACAGGCAGGCAGTTGATTTTGCTAGCTGCAGTATCAGTATATATATATATATATATATATATATATATATATATATATATATATCCCAGCTTAGTGCAGCTACAGGCAATTAGTATGTCTGGAAGGCCAACAAGGAGAGGCAGTCAGTCACAAGCCAATAAAAGAGGGCAAGCAGGCTCTGTGTCTAGAGGCAACAGTGCTGGTCGTGGAGACGGTGCATCCTCATCAGCACATGGCCGTGGGACACGCTTGGCCTTTTTTTCGGCAGCTGGCCGCGTTGAGCCGCAACATGCGGAAGACTTGGTCGAGTGGATGACCAAGCCGTCCTCATCCTCCTCATCCTCTCTCACCCATGCTCAGGGTACTTTGTCTGGCAAAGCAGCTGCCAACGCGGCCTCTTCCCTCGGCTCAATGGCATCAGTGACTCCTTCCCTAGCCCCACCATGTCCTCCTGAGGAGTCCCTCAAACTGTTTGACCACAGTGTTGGGTACATGCTCCAGGAGGATGCCCAGAGTTTGGAAGGCTCTG
Source organism: Lithobates clamitans (assembly GCA_037952925.1). NCBI lineage: Eukaryota > Metazoa > Chordata > Amphibia > Anura > Ranidae > Lithobates > Lithobates clamitans. The sequence goes on from JBBGZY010001611.1 coordinate 1,140,017, forward strand.
ATGATGATACTGAGCTAGATGAAGGCAGTAACGTGAGCACGGACAGAGGGGGTGCCCAAGAAGGACAGTAATCTGGCAGTCATGCTCCCCCTGCTGCAGCATACTGCCAGGTTTGCTCCAGTAATGAGGAGGGAGGGGATGATGAGGTCACTGACTCAATGTGGGTGCCTGATAGGAGAGAGGAGGAGAAGGAGGAGGAGGAGGCACATCACCAACGAGGCAGGATGCCCTCCATGGGCCAGCCTAAGGGCAGCACACTGACTGCATCACACCCCAAAGCTCCGCATGTGCAGGGCGCTGCAGTCTCTGCATGTTATTCTAAAAGTTCTTTGGTGTGGGCCTTTTTTGAGATGAGTGCATCAGATCGCACCGCTGCTATTTGCAACATATGTCTCAAGCGTATCTCACGTGGCCAAAACATCTCCCGTTTGGGCACCACATGCTTGACCAGACATATGTTGACCTGCTATGCAGTTCGTTGGCAAGCGTATCTAAAAGACCCACACCAAAGAACAAAGAGGACCTCTCCTTGCTCCTCATCAGCTGAGATCTCCAACCCCACTATACCTTCAGTCCTCTCTGAGACCTGCACTGAGAGGAATGAAGGTGTAGAATTAGGTGTATCACAGCACAGTACTTGTGGGCAATCTGCTTTCCATACACCGACGTCAGATTGTACCAGGCAAATTTCCCTGCCCCAGCTGCTGCACCGCCGAAAGAAGTTCGCTCCCAGCCATCCACATGCCCAGCAGTTGAATGCTAGCTTGGCAAAATTTCTAGCACTTCAACTGCTGCCTTTTCAGTTGGTAGACTCTGCCCCCTTCCGTGAGTTTGTGGAATGTGCAGGTACCCAAACGCCACTTTTTCTCACGGAAGGCGATTCCGGCTCTCTACCGGCATGTGGAAGGCAATGTCCATGCCTCGCTGGACAGGGCGGTCAGCGGTAAGGTGCATATTACCGCTGACTCATGGTCCAGCAGGCATGGACAGGGATGTTATCTAAGTTTCACCGCGCATTGGCTGACTCTGCTGGCAGCTGGGAAGGATGTAGGACCAGGTGCAGTAGTGTTGGTGGTTGTTTTGCCACCACACCTTCCGCCACCACATCTCTCTTCTCCACCCCCTCCTCTTCGTCTTCCTCCATGGCCTCTTCCTGTGCTTTGTCCTCGGAACCAGCGGTGCTCCGTAGCCGTTCAAGGGGCTACGCAATGCGCAGGTCAAAAGATGCCATGTGGTGCTTGAGCTGGTGTGCTTGGGGGACAGGAGCCACACTGGGGCAGAGGTTCTGTCAGCTCTGCAGGGGCAGGTTCAGAGGTGGTTGACGCCACGCCAACTTAAGGCAGGAATGGTGGTTTGCGACAATGGCACCAACCTCCTCTCTGCCCTCTGACAGGGACAAATGACCCATGTGCCCTGTTTGGCTTATGTCCTTAACTTGGTGGTGCAGCGGTTCTTGGGCAGGTACCCGGGCTTACAGGATGTCCTGAGGCAGGCCAGGAAAGTCTGTGTGCATTTCCGCCGGTCATATAATGCCAGTGCTCGTCTGGCGGACCTCCAAAAGGAGGTTAACCTGCCCAAGAACTGCCTAATCTGTGACATGCCCACCAGGTGAAACTCAACGTTGGCCATGCTGCAGCAGCTGCACACGCAGCAGAGGGCCATCAATGAGTACCTGTGCGACTATGGCACCAGGACAGGGTCAGGGGAGCTTGTTTTTTTTTCCCCACGCCAGTGGGCCATGATCAGGGATGCATGCACTGTCCTATCACCATTTGAGGAGACCACGAGGATGGTGAGCAGTGACAGTGCATGCATCAGTGACACTATCCCCCTTGTCCACCTGTTGGAGCACACACTGTATGGAATAATGGACAGGGCCCTTGAGGCAGAACAGAGGCAGGAAGAGGAGGACTTCCTTAGCTCTCAAGGCCCCCTTTATCCAGACAGTGTTCCTGCGTGCCCGCCGATCACACAGGAGGAGGAGGAGGAGGAGGATTGCGTCAGTATGGAGGTGGAGCCTGGCACTCAGCATCAGCAGCAGTCTTTAAGGGATCAGTCCCAAGAAACACATGGACTTGTACGTGGCTGGGAGGAGGTGGCTGCGGACCATGTCGTCCTTAGTGACCCAGAGGACTCCGGACCGAATGCCTCAGCAAACCTATGCTGCATGGCCTCCCTGATCCTGCAAAGCCTGCGTAAGGATCCTTGTATTTGTGGTATCAAGGAGAAGGACCAATACTGGCTGGCAACCCTCCTTGATCCACGTTACAAGAGTAAGGTTACGGACCTTATCTTGCCTTCGCAGAGGGAGCAGAGGATGAAACATCTTTGGGAGGCCTTGCAGAAAGGTCTGTGCAACGCGTTCCCAGAGACTGGGACGTTACAAACTCCTGTTTCTTACAGTTAGTTGTCCTGGTCAAGGATACTGAGGATCCTGCGATCTGTGTCTGTTGGCAGAAGGAGTTCGGTCCCCTGGTAGGGAGATGGTTGGCTAGGAGAGCTGCGGATAGAGCAAAATGTTAATCACACTTTATATTAGTAGCCCAATGATCAAACTGCCGATAAAGCAACTGTGCTTAGTTGAAAGGAGCAACGTAGAGGAGGTGCAAGCACCGCTTCAGCCTCTATTTGGGGGTTAAACAGTTTGTAACGAAGGGAGCTGAACAAACAGTGGAAGGTTGCGAAGTCTCCAGGGGAGGAGTGAAGTAGTAGTTAGGCCTACTATGGATTCTACCGGGAATTCGTCCGGTAGATCCATGTATGGTTCGTTCGGCGTGGCCTGGCCGGCGCCATCTTGGCTTTCACTGACCTGCTCCGCCGGCTTGTAGGAGAACTCGGTGAGTTTTTTGGGCTTGTATTCCGGGTTTCTCTTTCTGGATACGCTGGCCATGTTCCCAAGTGTCTCAGGCGCAAGGATGGCGCTGGATTGTGTTAGCTGTGCGGCCTGAGTAGCTGTAGTATCTCCCCTGTGAGACGAGCTGAGGATTCAGGCGTCCATCTTCAGCTCCGGTCGGCCACGCCCCCACAAACTCCTGTTTCTGGACAACGTGTTGCTGAGGCTTCGGTCAGTCAAAGAAGGAGCGGTGGAGAAGGTGGCCGTCTGACCGATGCGTTCAGACAATTTTTTAGTCCGCAGCCCCAAGGTATGATCGGTTCCAGCAACCATCGCCAGTGTCTGTTTTACATGGTGCAGGAATACCTAGGGGCAAGATCTGACTTGGACACCTTTCCCACCGAAAATCCTCTGGGTTACTGGGTCTTGAGGATGGATCACTGGCCAGAGCTTGCACAGTATGCAATTGAGCTACTGGCCTGTCCTGCATCCAGCGTTCTTTCAGAACGCACATTCAGTGCTGCTGGAGGCTTTGTAAGCGATCACAGGGTGCGTCTGTCCACCGACTTGGTCGATCGACTGACCCTCATAAAAATCAATCAGTCTTGGATCACCACCAGCTATCAAGCACCTGATGCTGATGTAACCGAATAATTTTTTTTGAAATGTCAGATCCCTTCAAAGACTGCCTATGCTGATGCTGAGCGACTATCCTGAGTAATTATCCTCTTTGTTTGCTTCCCACGTTGCCATTATTTTATTCAGTGATCACTTTTTTATCTTGTAAGGTTTTTTATCCAATAAAACCCTTTTACTTTTTGACCTATGCCATGTGGAGCCCCTTTTTTTCTTTTTTCTTCATGATTTCATCTACGATTCGATTGCCTCTGACCTCTTGAACCCGCCTGGAGCTTGAGAGTGTGGTAGTGAGGGGACAGTCGCCATCTGTGACGATCCTGGCTATCGGTGACCGTGACCCAAGGGACATATCCTGCCCATCCGAGATCGGGACCGAAGGGATAATCTGCTGGATTTCACGGGAGGCTACCTCCACAGGCTCTGTCAGACGTACTGCCATATGGCAGATATGTCCCACAACATGCGGTAAGAGTGTCCAACCTTAGATGTTTATGACGCATTACCTGTGGTTGCCGTGTAGTTCAGTTTCAAGTCAACATCCTGTGTTTAAGCACTCCCACTGTCTGAGAAGACTGTTTTCATCTTTACTCATGGACTCTGGCTACAGAGTTTAGCATATGACATTATAGACATTTATACTTACTTCAGTAGTCTCTGTGGGGATTCACTTCCTTATTAGTTACTATATTATATGTGTTGATTCACTGTATTGCCAGTTATTATACTACGCACAGTTTCACATGTGTTATTTTTTGGCATTTATATGTTTTTTGGTTATGGTTTAGCGCTGCACTTATTTTATATAATTATCCTCTTCCTCCTCAATGATCACGCTGATAGCTTGTAAGAACATTTTTGGTTCTGGGCACCACCACCAATGCCTAAGGCCTAATTTTTCAGCCCCTGTTTAACAGGAGCGTGTAATTACAATTTTTGATGCAATACTTTGCAGCAGGGCTCGTTCCTGCATTCCAACTAAAGTTTCTGTGAGGGGTTGCAGTGTTGTGGCACCAGCACCAGTGCCTAAGGCCCAATTTTTCAGCTCCTGTTCAACAGGGGCATGTAATTACAATTCTTGATCTAATATTTCATAGCAGGACCCGTTTCTGCGCCCACCAAGAGCAAGTGAAGACTTACAGTGTTGTGACACCAGCACCACCACCACCACCAAAGGCCCAATTTTTCTGCCCCTGTTCAACAGGGGCATGTAATTACAATTCTTGATCTAATATTTCACAGCAGGGCCCTGTGAGGGCTTACAATGTTGTGGCCACAACAACACCTAAGGCCCAAATTTCTGCTGAGTATATAGGGCAGGCCCCTACTTTCAAACATCCAACTTACAAACGATTCCTACTTGCAAACGGAAGGAGACAACAGGAAGTTAGATGAAATCTACCCCTAGGACCGGAAATTCTCTCCTGTAAGAGTTAATATGGGAAAAACATTTCTCCTTTCCACTGATGCTTTATCACCAATCCTTGTTTCACAAAAAAACCCAAATTTTCAAAAAACATTTGTCATTGGGAAAAAAAGTGAGGTGAAATCTTCTGAAGAGGAGCACAGACAGCAAAACAAATGTCACAGGGGTGATAACCCTTCCCTATGTTTTCCAAAAAGCTTAAAATAGATTTTTTGGCTGGAGCAAAACACGTTAAAAATGTACCAGTTCAAAATTACAAACAGATTCTACTTAACAACAAACCTACAGTTCCTGTCTTGTTTGCACCGCCTGTATAATGCTGTGCAGAGTACAAAGCCTGTATACTGCTGTTTCCTTTTTTAATTTGGGTGCGGGGTTCCCCTTAATATCTATACAAGACCCAAAGGGCCTGGTAATGAACTGGGGGGTACCCGCTTGTCTCACTGATTTTCATCCATATTGCCAGGACCCGACATTACATTAAAGCCGCAAGTAGTTTTAAATAACCTTTTTTTCTTTAAAAATGACATTTTGTGCAGGGACTGTTCTAAGCACGGAAAACACGTGCCACTTTACAGGCATACTATAGACACCCCCCAGGTACGATATTTAATGAATTATTTCACTTTTTTTTTTTTTTACTTTAAGCATCATTAAAATCACTGCTCCCGAAAAAACGTCCGTTTTTAAGAGTTTTTTTTGCAGTGATACATGTCCCCTGGGGCAGGACCCAGGTCCCCAAACCCTTTTTAGGACAATACCATGCAAATTAGCCTTTAAAATGAGCACTTTTGATTTTGAACGTTCGAGTCCCATAGACGTCAATGGGGTTCTAACGGTCGTGCGAATTTTCGGTCCGTTCGCAGGTTCTGGTGTGAACCGAACCGGGGGGGTGTTCGGCTCATCCCTACTTTAGGGGGCCGGAGTGAGAAAATGTCCTGGCATTGTTGGTGTCAGTGAGAGAAATAGTGCCTCATTGTTAGTATCAGTGGGAGGAATAGTGCCCCAAGGGCTGAATAAGGGCAAGCAAGGGGCCACGTCTGGCCCCTGAGCCACAGTTTGGAGACCACTGGTCTAGAGGTTGGACAAGCTGATAAGGTGTTCCAAGATAACAGATGCTAATGTCTCTTGTAAGTATTGATGTGCTCCTCCCTAACTTCTCAACTTTCTAATCTTTACATTTTACAGCACAACTCCCCCCTTCTAAGAAATATTCCAAAAGCCTTACTGTGTGCAGAGGTTGTTATTCTCCTTATCAGAGGAAATGAAGCATGGAAGTAAGGAAGGACAGAACAGCCTTCAAATGAAACTAATCAAACAAACACAACTGCTGTAAAGTAAACCTTATACGGTTTATGTTCTTATCCTACCACATGATCCATCTTTGGAGTTCAGAGAAAAACCCAAATACGGGACACAAATAGACATTTTCTCTACCCTCACAACTAAGCAGCCTTTCACCAGACCTTGGTGTAGTCTTGTGGTAAATGGGCATGCTTCCAGTCACCATATTGTCAGTCTCCAGCCATGTTCCTGTACAATCAACATCTGTCTTGATACATTCCATGACATCATGGTGTTTGGATTAAAGGGACTTTGAGTTGCCCATGTGGATATAAATACTGGGGTATGTGCACTACAGTATTTAGAACTGAGGAAGTCACTTGGATGGGTAGTGAAACTTCTTCAACATTCAAATGTGACCAACTACTACTAGATGTATCAATATCTGGGCACCGGGCATCATTCAACCTGAAAAACTGAGGACATCTTGTCTTGAAAAGGGAGTTCTGCCTGTAGGCAGGTGCAGTTAGCTGCTTTGCCACTAGGTGGCTCTGTACCAGAATAGTGACTGGTTACAGCAGGTAGTGTCATCAGGTGCTAGGCCTTTTAGTTAGAGCCCTCCTACCGTGATGTCAGGATTGAATCAGCAAAAACATATAAGTCAGGTAGGAAGGAGCACAGTCAACCTTGGGGCATGTGAGATGAACACTCAACACCTAAGTGGATGTACCCAACCCATGTAGGCCCTGGACAGGGCAGGAGGTCGGGTAGAGTAGACCTGTACACAGGAGGAGCTGACTGTAGACTTTACGTCCCTTATGGAGGTGGGGGCTAGGGTGGATTGCAAAAGGCTTTTTAGGCCAGGTCAGAAATCCCTGTGTGAGGCTGCTTCCCTAGAGGGTTTTCTGGAAGAAATGAGTCTAGCAAAGATGTGATTACATGGAGCACAGCCCTGTGAGTACTAATGACCCTGGGCAGAGGAGAGACTGTAAAGGAGATGGCTGCACATGCTTTCACTTGTAGCTCTGAGGAAGGGAGTGTGTCTTCCAAAACACGTCAACTTTCCAACCACGAAGAAGTGATATCCCTGTCACTGGACTTTTATATGATATGCATTACATCTTCTCATGTTATGTGAGTATGACTTTGGCATTTTAATACATTTTCATTGGTGTTGAAGGTAATGCACTAGGCGTTTGCGCCCTTCTTTTTTCCTTGTAACTACTGCGGACTGCCCACTGTGTAATGTCAAGTGACTCCAGAATGTATGTCCTCGTGATGTGACTGTAACGCCGTTTCCTGACTACCACCAATAAAGTGCAGCAAAACTACTTCTTGTGTGGACATTTCCCCTCTTGGGGATACAAAGGCATTTGGCCGAATATCCCATTTGGAATATCAGGTGGATGCCCATGGCAAGGAGCAGAGCACAACCATACGGAGGGTTCAGCCTCATCGGGACAGACAGTGTTCTAGAAGGATTGGAGCGTGGGGGGGGGGGACTTTTGCACTTGGTGCCAAAACCAGATAACCATGAAGCCCCTCTTACACTGAGGATTGAGTATTGCAGCCACTGCAGCTTTTGGGGGACATTTATTTAATAAATAAACAAAATCCTGGACTTGGGCTTGAACTGAACTTATTTGATGTGAATACTCATATGCCCAGTACACACGGTCGGAATTTCCGACAACAAATGTTTGATGTGAGCGTGTTGTCGGAAATTCCGACCGTGTGTATGCTCCATCGGACATTTGCTGTCGGAATTTCCGACAACAAATGTTTGAGAGCTGGTTCTCCAAATTTTCCGAAACAAAACTTGTTGGAAATTCTGAGCGTGTGTACACAATTCCGACGCACAAAAGTTCCACGCATGCTCGGAATCAAGCAGAAGGAGCCGCACTGGCCATTGAACTTTTTCTCGGCTCGTCGTACGTGTTGTACGTCACCGCGTTCTTGACGTTTGGAATTTCCGACAACATTTGTGTGACCGTGTGCATGCAAGACAAGTTTGAGCCAACATCCTTCGGAAAAAAAATCCACAGTTTTGTTGTCGTAATGTCCGATCGTCTGTACGCGGCAATAGCATTATGCCTTTTACCCAATAGAGCAAATTTCTAAGTACAAATTCATGCTTTTATATAAGACAACATCCTTATAAATAGTGATAGTAGATCGCTCTCTCTTACTGCCATCTGCTGGCCCTTGTATGCACACCTTCTTTTTTTTTTTGTCTTTTAATAATTTGCATAAGTCGATTTGTTCTGCCATAAACGTTTGACTTTGGGGAGGTTTTATAATTGCATTTGTTATTATCTCGTAAATTTGGGATTAATCAGATTGGTAACATCGAATATTTTGTGCAGGCACTGTATCTAAGGATGACAACATGACAAGAAGGATGCTGAAATAATTTGGGCGATATCGATCAACAAGTCAGATTAAATTGACACAAATGAAACAGCTGTGGAGAAAAATGATCGACTAAAAAAAATATTTTATTTGCATTTCTGACTGTGCAGGGAAGATTATATGCCCCCAAGACCATTAAGGGGAATAGGGTGGGATGGGTTGTGTTCTGTTTTAAAATGCCCCTTTATGCTTTGCCATACCACCTTTGACCCAGGCTGTCCAGACAGTATGGTCACCTGCTGATTGTATGGTCACCATCCACAGGCAGCTTAACTCTTCATTAAGACACAGAAGTTGAATCCAACAAATTTTTTCTTCAGATAATTGCAGTACAGACAGTGGAGGCCCGTTCATTAGAGGCGCAGGGGCGCTGCCCCCCCCCCAATCCATGCGTTCGGTCCCTAATCTACATGCAGGGTGCCAGACGCATGGATTTCAATGTTTTTTTTTTTTTTCTGAAGCACATGATTAGAGCCTGAGGCTCTAATTGGCTTAAAAAAGGGTGGGCTTGGGGCACAGAGCACTGCGCCTCGAGCCCACCCGTTTTTGTGACAATAGTAAATTAATATTTGCTATTGTTTTCCTGCTTCTCCTCCCGGCCAATCAGAAAGCGGGTTCTGAAACCCGATTGGACAGGGAGTCTTATGGGGCGTACACACGGTCGGACTTTTCGGCTACAAAAGTCCGACGGACTAAATCCGGCGAACAATCCGATCGTGTGTGGGCTTCCCCGGACCTTCATCTGACTTTTCTAGTCTCAAATCTGACGGACTTTAGATTTGGAACATGCTTCAAATCTTTACGTCGTAACTCCACCGGACCCAGAAATCCGCTCATCTGTATGCTTGTCCGACGGACAAAAACCGACGCTAAGGCAGCTATTGGCTACTGGCTATCAACTTCCTTATTTTAGTCCGGTGTACATCATCACGTACGAATCCGTCGGACTTTGGTGTGATCGTGTGTAGGCAAGTACGGTCGTTAGAAAGTCAGTTTAAAGTCCGCCAAAAGTCCGTCGAAAGTCTGTCGGACAGGCTGTCGGGCTTTTGTAGCCAAAAAGTCCGACCGTGTGTACGCCCCATTAGGACTCCTGGTCAATCGGGTCTCAGGACCCACTTCCTGTGTGGCCAGAAAGAGAAGCAACAGCCCTGACTCTTCCCTCGGCAAGCTGGAGCGAGGAGCAGCATCGGCCTTTTAAGGTAAGGCCATTGATCGCCGCTGTCTGTCTCCCGCGGGGGAGCGGGGTACTGATCGCTGACGTCTGTCTCCCGCGCGGGGGGCGGGGTACTGATCGCTGACATCTGTCTCCCACAGGGGGGGACACTGATCACCGCCGTCCGTCTCCCACGGAGAGGCACTGATCGCCGCTGTCTGTCTCCCATGGGGGGTCACTGATCGCCGCCATCTGTCTCCCGCAGGGGGGGCACTGATCGCCGCTGTTCGTCTCCCGTAGGGGGGGCACTGATCGCCGCCGTCTGTCTCCCATGTGGGGGGGGGGGCAGGTTTGTTTGCTGCCCCCCCGAAATATGGAGCAGCAGCTGCCACTGAGTACAGAGGGTGTTTTTTTCAGTCTTTTGAAATTAAAGAAGGCAATGACTTTTGTAGCGCTGGTAGATTTTAATCTACCGCTGATAGGTAAATTTAGTGGGTCGCTTATTAGAGGGAGTTAGATTTGCCTCTGTTCCAGCTTGGCTGAGTTGCGTGTAGTTCCACATTGTGCCGGTGGGTGTCATAAATCACCATGGGCTGGTGTTGGAAGAGCAACGTGTTGAAGCGGATGGGTGCTCCTCTGTCCCGGAGATAACTCGGTGGAGGTGGTTCTCCGAGTTGCATTCTGGGAGAGGGTATTTATGGGACAGACGCCATGTTTTAGGGTTCGTTTTTCAGCCACCTGTTGCCCCTCCTAGATATACCACCTCGTGGTCCTCCGTTCCGGAGGCCCGCGTCGCTGCAGCGTGTGGGTGGGCCCAGGAGCCTGTCTGGGTCCTACCACAGCAGCAGAGGAACGGTCCTGAGCTGTCTATCCTGAGTGAAGAAGCTGGACAACTGAGGAGATCCCAGGGGAGGACCCGTCATGGAAGGATCACGCAGAGTGCTGGTCTGGAGAGGGGCCTGGTGACTCGGTTGGAGGACGCATTCCGAAGTAATCTTACTGCATAGTACTGCCGGGTTGGCTTAAAGGTTCAAGTACTGTATCTGACGTTCACCACTAACCAATACATCCTGTGGCAGAGAATCGTATGGGTTTTGCTTCAAACAAGTCTGTGGCAGAGACTTTAGTTCGTGCTACGTACTGGCTGCTAGACAAGTGAGAGAGGTCTATCCAGGCGGGCAAAGATTGAATCCCACAAGGGGAGCGCTTTCAACCACAAGTGATTAATCCCAGATAAATGTTCTAAAGAATACTAAGAAGAGTATTTGAGCTTCCCTGCAGTTTTCCTTCTACCTCTTTCCTGCTATTTCCCTTGTTCGTTTATTAAAGCATTGGAAAACATACTCAGGTGTTTGGTGCTTATATCGTCTAGAGGTAAACTCAACGGAACCCTAGACCCGGTGCCAGTGAAACAGAGGTGTCGAGAGTGAAGGTAACAAGCCTGCTTAAACCAGCAGCTCCACCGAGAGTTATTGCTACACTTTGTTGAGCCCTGTCTCTGTAAATAACTAAAATGAAATGCGGTAACATGGAAGAAGTGGGGAGGGTCTAGCTGGGTCTAACTTACTAGCACTAAACAGGAGGGGAGGGAAGTGGAAGATGCACATCACATTAGTAAACAAGTTGCAGTGGCCCCCCCAAACCACTACTAGATGTCAGCATACTACAGACAAAATGATAAACCTATGCAGTTCGACGCAAGACATCAAAATACATGAAAGTGAGGCAGAACAAGATGGAAACAAGTTATTGGAGAGATGAGGTTTCACTTTGTGAACTGTCACTGCAGTAAACTGGAGACATACACTCACCGGCCACTTAGGTACAACTTGCTAGTCCCGGGTTGGAGCCCTTTTTGCCTTCAGAACTGCCTTCATTCTTGGTGGCATAAATTCAACAAGGTGTTGGAGACGTTCCTCAGAGATTTTGGTCCATATCGACATGATAGCTTCATACAGTTGCTGCAGATTTGTCGGCTGCTCATCCATGATGTGACTCTCCCATTCCACCACATCCCAAAGGTGCTCTATGTGATGGAGATCTGGTGAGTGTGGAGGCCATTGGAGTACAGGGACCTCATTGTCCAGTGGTGAGATGATTGGAGCTTTGTGACATGGTGCATTATCCGGCTGGAAGGAGCCATCAGAAGATGGGGACACTGTAGTCATAAAGGGATGGAAATGGTCAGCAACAATACTCAGGTAGGCCGTGGTGTTTAAACGATGCTCAATTGAGGGGCCCAAAGTGTGCCAAGAAAATATCCCCCACACCATTACACCACCACCACCAGCCTGAACCGGTGATACAAGGCAGGATGGAACCATGCTTTCATGTTATTTACACCAAATTCTGACCCCACCATCTGAATGTCGCAGCTGAAATCGAGACTTATCAGACCAGGCAATGTTTTTTCAGTCTTCTATTGTCCAATTTTGCTGAACCTGTGTAAATTGTAACCTCAGTTACCTGTTCTTAGCTGACAGGAGAGGCACCTGGTGTGGCCTTCTGCTGCTGTAGCCCATCTGCTTCAAGGTTCAATGTGTTGTGCATTCAGAGATGGTATTCTGCATACCTTGGATGTAACGAGTGGGTATTTGAGTTACTGTTTCCTTTCTATCATCTGGAACCAGTCTGCCCATTCTCCTCTGACCTCTGACATCAACAAGACATTTTCCTCCACACAACTGCCGCTCACCAGATAGTTTCTCTTTTGTGGACCATTCTTTGTAAACCTGAGAGATGGATGTGTGTGAAAATCCCAGTAGATCAGTAGTTTTTTAAATCAGCCCGTCTGGCACCAACAACCATGCCACGTTCCAAATCACTTAAATCCCCTTTCTTCCTCATTCTGATGCTTGTATTAAACTTCATCAAGTCGCCTTCACTATGTCTAGATGCCTAAATGCATTGAAATGCTGCCATGTGATTGGCTGATTAGCAATTTGTGTTACCAAGCAATTTAACAGGTGAGTGCAGCTCTCAACTTTACAGCTCTTTTTGAACCAGAATCCTCCTCTCCCTCTTGATTGCTGAAAACAGTGAAAAGCAAAGGCATGAGCAGCAATCCAAAAGGGCCTTGCCCAATAGGGACTCGGCCAATAATAATGTTGGAATCGGCAAGGTCAAGGCTATATTGGAGTTAATAGAACATATATCTATACCATTATCATAGCAAACATTTTACAAAAAAATGTTTTTTAATGTACAAATATGTAAAAAAATATATGAATATATTATTATTTTTTTTAATATTGTAATTGGTTATGACAACCACAGTATAAAACAGATGAACACTACAACTTTCAGGTGGCAGTGCCATCTGCAGGTTATAAGGTATATTTTGCCACTGAAGCTTCCAGCTTGCATGTGATCACTATGTCATAGCTAGAATAGTGATCATGTGATCCTGATCTGATCCCAAGTGTCTGTGAGGACCGGAGCTGTCAGTGACAGCCGGGATTGAGAGCCACCGCCATCCAAGTGCTCAGCAGCACTGGCTGTGGAAGGGGTAGGTATTCATTTGTTTGTTTGTTTTTGTTTATTTTATTGCATTAGTATTTGAGCAAAATCCTACTCACAGATGCATAAGAAAATACGAAAACCCCTAACGGGGCTTTAATGCAGCCAATAAAATCAGAGTGAGTGGGTAGTCAAAAATGCATTAAAGCCCCGTCAGGGGTTTTCGTATTTTCTTATGCATCTTGTGGGGTGCGCAAGCCCATTTGTCAGTACTCCTGTGAGTGTCCCTGATTTGTCATCCTACTCACAGATGAACTACTGTACAAATAATGAACAATCCTAATCTCCTTCAAGGATATGCCAACAGTAACAATGTTATATCAGCTTTATAAATGTTAAAACTATCTGTTGTTCTTGCCAGAAATCTCATGTGCTGATAAATTCCTGTGTTCTCTGCCTCTCCTGACTATTATTAGTTTGCATTGTTCCAAGCCATCGCTGTGTACTACAGAAACCTCCCCCAGGGGAGGTGTACCCTAGTCCTTTCTTAGGGTATTAACGCTGCTCCTCCATGAGTAATGAGTGTCACCCTAGAATGGAAGATGTGTTACTGGCAGGATCACCAGGTGAAAGTACAAAAAAAAAAAAAAACCTGTGCTGCATTGTGTGTGCTGGGTACAATGTGTGCTGTATGGTGTGTGCTGGGTACAATGTGTGCTGTATGGTGTGTGCAGGGTACAATGTGTGCTGTATGGTGTGTGCTGGGTACAATGTGTGCTGTATGGTGTGTGCAGGGTACAATGTGTGCTGTATGGTGTGTGCTGGGTACAATGTGTGCTGTGTGTGCTGGGTACAATGTGTGCTGTGTGTGCTAGATATAATGTGTGCTTACCGTGTACAATGTATGCTGTTGGTTGTGTGGACTGAGTACAATGTGTGTGGTGTGTGCTGTGTGATGTATTCTGTGTAGTATGTGTGGTGTGCTGTGTAGTATGTGTGCTGTGTGTTCTGCATAGTATGTGTGCTGTTTGATGTGTTCTGTGTAGTATGTGTGCTGTATGGTGTGTGCTGTGTAGTATGTGTGCTGTATGGTGTGTGCTGTGTGATGTATTGTGTAGTATGTGTGCTGTGTGGTGTGTTCTGTGTAGTATGTGTGATATATTCTGTGTAGTATGTGTGATATATTCTGTGTAGTATGTGTGCTGTGTGATGTGTTCTGTGTAGTATGCGTGCTGTGTGCTCTGTAGTATGCATTCTGTGTAGTATGTGTGGTGTGTGCCCTGTATTATGTGTGCTATGTAGTATGTGTGCTGTGTTCTGTGTAGTATGTGTGCTGTATGCTGTGTTCTGTATAGTATGTGTTCTGTGTGTTCTGTGTAGTATGCCTAAATTGTGGTGTGCAGTATGTGTGCTTTGTGATGTGTGGTATGTAGTATGTGTGGCGTATGTTGCATGGTGTGTGTGCTGTGTAGTATGTGTGGTGTGTTCTGTGTGATATGTGTGTTGTGTTCTGTGTATTATGTGTGCTGTGTGCTGTGTGCTGTGCAGTATGTGTGCTGTATAGTATGTGTACTGTGTAGTATGTGTGCTGTATGTGTGGTGTGTAGTATGTGTGATGTGTGGTGTGTAGTATGTGTGATGTGTGGTGTGTAGTATGTGTGATGTGTGGTGTATGCTGTGTAGTATGTGTGATGTGTGGTGTGTAGTATGTGTGATGTGTGGTGTGTAGTATGTCACATACTACACAGCACACACCACACATACTACACACCACACATACTACTACTAATACTGTATGTGTGGTGTGTAGTAGGTGTGATGTGTGCTGTGTAGTATGTGTGCTGTGTGCTGTGTAGTATGTGTGATGTATATAGTGTGCTCTGTGTAGTATGTGTGATGTATATAGTGTGCTCTGTGTAGTATGTGTGATGTATATAGTGTGCTCTGTGTAGTATGTGTGATGTATATAGTGTGCTCTGTGTAGTATGTGTGCTGTGTGATCCCCGGTCTGCCAATCTATAGAAAGGCCTGAAGGTAAATTAAAATGTGTGATGTGAGAAATTACGGCCACGATAACATCCGCACTGCCTAATCCTCTTCTGACATGAGACATGCAGCCACTTCCACCCTGCGGTAAGGCCGGTAGGGACGAGCATTACTGATCCCTGGTTTCATTTTGTTGAAATTTTGGCAAAACTCTGGCCATTTCAACAAAATGTTGCCATTTTGGTGAAATGCGTTGCAGTCAAAGTCCCAGCAACCAATCACCCACTTGTTAACACGAAAAGGGGAGGGGCTGTGATATAAAGGGGGGCTGCTATTTGAAGCGGGATTGGGGACACGGATGTAAAGGGGGTACCAAAAGGGGGGGCTGTGATGTGAAGGATTTTAGTCGTAGATCAAATATGAGATTTGAACTGGTGCTGGAAGAACTTTACTGACTGGACCTCCGTGAATTTTAATTCAATACCCCTGATATTGACCTTAAATGACAAAAGACCGCCTTAACTGGCATGGCTGACCAAAGTGATTCCTGAGGGATTGTGGGAAAAAAACATACAACACAGTCTATACAAGTAAAGAGATAGGCCTGGAGCTGGAGGCGCAGCTTAAGTGGAAGACCTACATGACTAGGCTGGGACACAGCTAGGGTTTAGAAGTTGTTGGCTTTCAAAGTTACAAAGGGGGGGTTCTTACCTGATTGGATAGAGGAGAGGTATGTGCAGGGTGGTGCGACGTGGTCTTAGTAGGGGTGGTCACTTGCCTCATGGTCAGTTGGAGCAGGAATAGGGACAGAAGAACTGCTCCCTCCCTACAATGTTGACTGGTTTTGGCTTAATTGTTCTCCTTTCGTGTATGAGAGTCTTGGTTCGAGCTGGGTTTTGGTGCTGCGGATTTATGGGCTCAACAGCGGAGGGCCATCAAAACTAGGTGGCGAGTTCTGACAAAATGTATTGCATTAATGTTAGTGTCGTAGCAGCAGGGGTCTAAAGGGTCTTCGAAGGTGGGAGAAGGTGGTAACATTTTTGGACAATAATGGTTTGGCCCATCGCAGATATGAGTGTACCTTCCATATTTAAGATAAGACAGTAAAGTACCAATGGTTGTGTGGCTGTGTCAAGGATAAATGGAGGTAAAAGTGTCCTTGAGCCGGTGCAGTTGCGGCTGAGGGACTTGAAGTGAAATTGAGGTGGATATTGTACTTGGCTTCGTAAAATAAATGTGCCTTCAAAGACCCTAGATCAGAAAATTGGTCAGTCTTTATCAGGATTGTTGTTATAAAATTTGATAATAGCATTGAAATTTTAAAAGTTTGTAATTTTTGGATTGGTTGTTTAATAAATGGCTGCTATGGCCTTTTCAAACCCCCCCCCCCCAAAAAAAAAAAAATCTGTGTCCAGCGGTTCGTTTTGGGAAAAAAGGGGGACCTAGTTGGGTGGTGGTAAGGTATCAGGCCATAGCAGCCGCAATACAAAGCAATACCTTAGTCAAGTCTATGCAAGTAACATTCAAAGAGCAGAAAAGGAATGAACATTCATGAAGAAGTCTGAAATTTAATTAGCTGAATTCTCTTATCACCAGTTTCTCATAAGGTTTAGGGAAAGAACGCAATAACAGTTCTCCGCATGAATATTACATGTCCCGACTTTTATTATCTGAAAGAAGAAGAAGTCCCCCTTTTTCCCAGAAGCATTGAAGTTGCCCCAGGCCGGTTCTCTTCTACATTACACCAATGTTTTTTTTTTGCTTCCTGCGCTACCTAGATTTTTTATTTCCTGGAGTCCAATGTAATAAAATATTATTCAAATCTTTTTGAAGCTCGGCGATCTTGATAATCATGTTACAGATTTGGAAAGTCATGCCAAAAGAAAAAACAGAAAAAAAAAACAGAATGGAGGGTAAAATAATTGAAGCAAAAAAAAAAATGTAAGGGATGATTTTAGTTTAATCCCCGGTCAGGTTTATATTTTTGCTGTGAGTGTCCTACCGAGGAGATTTCCTTAATATTTATAAAATATTCGCATAGCAGTTTGTCCAGTGAAAGTGCATGTATATTCAGTCTGTGTGAATGGGGCAAAAATATAATTAAAAAAAAAATGGTATTAGGCTGGGCAAATATTTTTTATTGCTTTAAAGTGCAAAATACTGCATGGCCATTAGATGGAGCTGAGCAACCCTAAAAAAAATCATATGGTGCTTACTGCCATCTAGGGGCAAAATGCAATACTTTCAATTTTAAAATCAATGAAAAATGTTCCATCAGCACAGGAAATAGCTTTAAAACATGTGAAGAAAGGGTTTTTTTTTTTGGACTTTGATTGAGATGAGTATACATGGTTATAAGATGAGTTGATATCAAAAACATGTTTTTATTGGTAAAACAAGGAACATGGCAAAATGACATGATACATGCAACAATTAATAAAATTGTTGATCGCATATTACAGGCCATATATAGAAATAAACATTAGTAGCAACTAGACATGTGCACTGCCGAAAAATGTGTTAGTTTTCGGGGGGGGGGGGGGGATAGGGTTTCGTGTCATTCGTTATGATTGAAATTCGTAGATCCGAAAATTCGTATATTCGAAGATTCAAAAATACGAAAATTCAAAAATTCGAAAATCCGGAAATTCAAAAATCCGAAAATAAGAACAAAAATTAGAAAGAAAATCCGAAAATTCAAAATAATAACTAACTGTTTCATAAATTATAGGTATTGGAATTTTCTTTCAAATTTAGCTGTTAGTCACTAACTTAACGAATACGAATTTATCCATAGTTACGAATTATCCGAAATAACGAATTCCGCATTTCTAAACAAATGGAACTGAATGAATTACCGTATATACTCGAGTATAAGTCGAATTTTTCAGCACATTTTTTTGTGCTGAAAGTGCTCCCCTCGACTTATACTTGAGTCAAGCACTTTTCTGCAGCAAAAAAATTCATTTTCCGAACCGACTTTGGGGCCCCGTATCTCAGGGCCACTTGGTGCTAGGAACCCCAAATTTGGTGTGCAAACCCAGTGGAACTGGTACCATAACATATTCAAAGCTGGGGTTCCTAGCACCAAGTGGCCCTGAGATACGGAGCCCCAAAACCAGTTTGGAAAATGTCATTCTCTGTGCAGAAAAGTGCTTGACATTTTCTGAACTGATTTTTGGGGCCTTGTATCTCGGGGCCACTTGGTGCTAGAAACCTCAGCTTTTTATGCTGCTAGTTCCACTGGGTTTACACACCAAATTTGGGGTTCCTAGCACTAAGTGGCCCCGAGATACAGGGCCCCAAATTCGGTCAACTGTGTCCATCTGCAGCAATGTCATTTCGGGACCCTTTGGGTTCAGAGACCCCAAATTTTGGCTTCAGCTAGGGGGCATCTAGGAACCCTTAACTACCGAGTTTGAAGTTCAGGGGACCTATGGCTGCAAATGGGCACAGTGATGCTGCAAATGGGCATTGTTGACCCTCTTTTCCACTTACAGTAGCTGTGCATTTCTCACTCTCGTCTTATACTCGGGTCAATAAGTTTTTCCCATTTTTTTTTGTGGTAAATTAGGGCCTCGACTTATACTCGGAACGACTTATACTCGAGTATATACGGTAATAATAAATAATAATAACAAGTTGTTATTATTATTATTATTTATTATTATTAATTTGTTACGTTCCATTTGTTTAGATATGGCATTCGTTATTTCGGATCATTCGTAACTAACTCGTTACGTTCACTAACAGCCAAATTTGAAAGAAAATTCCATTACTTATAATTTAATAGTAATAGTTACGTTATTATTAGTTAGTTATTATTTCAGATTTTCAAATTTTTGGGTCTACGAATTTCTGGATTTTCATTCTTTTGAATTTTCGTTCTTATTTTTTAATTTTCAGACTTTCGAATTTACAAATTTTCACGAATTTCGAATTTACGAATTTTCACATTTTTGAATTTATGAATATTTGGAAAAATTTGTTAAACAGGTTTTCGTTAATTTGGATATTTCAAAATTTGTTTCAAACTAATTCGGAACTAAACAAATTGCACATGTCTAGTAGCAACCAGCCAACCACTATGTGGTGTGGAACAAGTCCTGGATTTAATAACACTTAAAAATACATGGTAGGTGGTGAACTCAAGATAATGTAATGAGTGGAGGCATCTGCAGGAGAATAAGGTGCCTACTACAGAGCTAGCTCTCTGAGGACAGCAGCCGCTATTGATCAGCCACGATATTTGTTTAACCCCTGAACTGCCTACCCAGTTAACATCCCAACTATTGTGTGCACTCACGTATTTGTGCTTACAGTTACCATCACCTTTTCTTGTCTGCAGGAGAATAAGTGCATCCAAATTATCCCGATGCGTTTCATGGATATAACCACTCTTCAGGGGCGGGTGCATGCAAACCTATAAAACAAAACATGAGTAGACCAGTATGATCCAATGTTGTACCCCCTCAATGGGGAGGATATGTACAAAAAGAAAGGGAGAGAGTTACTCATCCCTATAAGTGCTTACATTGTAATAAGTCTGGAACATGGGGGACAAGGAGTCAGAGGCTGCCCACATTGTCTATAAAACATTTGCTTGTTTCTTACAGAATGAGTGTAATTGCCCTTTTTTTAGACAGGTGTATAATGTGTATGATAAAATAAATACCTAAGGACAAGTCAACGCAAAAGTACCCCTTTTTCTCCAGTGACCCCAGCTCTCCTGTGTCTCCAGTGCCTTCAGTGTCTCCAAAGATTCCTAGAACTCTGATGTCTCTTGTGCACTCAAGTGTCTCTATTGACTCTGATGACACCTGTGTGCTTTTGTGTCTTCAGTGCTCCCAGTGTCTGAAGAGATCTCAGCACTCTTGTGTCTCCAGTGACCCCATCTCTGCTGTGTCTTCAGTGGCCCTCAGTGTCTCCAGTGATCCCAGCACTGTCGTTTCTCCATTGACCCCGGCACTCTTGTGTCTCCAGTGATCCCAGCTCTTCTGTATCTCTGGTGACCCCAGCATTCCAATGTCTCCAGTGTCTCTAGTGACTCTTCTGTATCTCCAGTGACTCCCAGTGCTCCCAGTGTCTCCAGTGATCTCAGCACTCTTGTGTCTTCAGTGACCCTAGTGCTCCTGTGTGTCCAGTAGGGATGAGCCGAACACCCCCCCGGTTCGGTTCGCATCCAGAACATGCAAACAGGCAAAAAATTTGTTCGAACACGCGAACACAGTTAAAGTCTATGGGACACAAACATGAATCCCGGCCCCCCCTGTGTGAATTGGTAATGGGGTACAAATGTACCCCTGCCATTTCACGAAAAAGTGTCAAAAAGGTTAAAAAAACACAAGAGACGGTTTTTGACAAGTCCTTTATTAATTTCTTCTTCTTTCATCTTCTTTCTTCTGGTCTTCCTTTGGTGTTCTTCTTCTTCCTTCATCTTCTTCTTCCTCTGCTCTTCTCGTCCCGCATCTTCCTCCGGCTTCTTCTCCGCTCCGTCCGCACGATCCGCCTCGGTGGGAGTCTTCCCCTGTGTGATGCTTCGGTTCTTCTGACACGTCTTATATAACGGAGGGCGGGGCCACGCAGTGACCCCACCCTCCTCTGACGCACGGGGACTTCAGGGGACTTCCCTGTGGCTTTCCCCGTACCCATAGGGAGGGCAGGATCCTCCTCATGCTGAGGGCATGTGACCTTGTACGGCTCAGGCGGGGGGTGCTCTCTTGCCCCCCCTTTTCCTGCAGCCTGCCAGGTTGCGTGCTCGGATAAGGGTTTGGTATGAATTTTGGGGGGACCCCCACACCAATTTTTTAGAAATTTTGACGTGGAGTACCCCTTAATATCCATATCGGACCCAAAAGACCTGATAAGGAGGAGGACCCCAAAGCAGTTGAGGGCATGTGGCCTGGTACGGTTCAGGAGGGGGGCGCTCTCTCATCCCCCCCTTTTCCTGCGGCCTGCCAGGTTGCATGCTCGAAAAAGGGCCTGGTATGAATTTTGGGGGGGACCCCATGGCATTTTTTTTTAAATTTGGAGCAGGGTTCCCCTTAATATTAATACCAGACCCGAAAGGCCTGATAATGGACTGGAGGGGGAAAACCCACGCCATTTTTTTCAATGTTTTTTTATGTATATTGCTGGGATCCGACAATACATTACAGCCGTGAGCAATTTTAAATGACATTTTTTCCTTTAGAAATGTCATTTTGTTGTGGTACTGTTATAAATATGGGAAAAATGCGCTAGTTTACAGGAAGACTAAGAGGGTTCCCCCAGGCACGATATTTAAAGGAATATTTTATTTTTATTGTTTCACTTTAAGCATTATTAAAATCATTGCTCCTGAAAAAAGGCTGTTTTAAAAGCTTGTTTTTGCATTAATATATGTCCCCTGGGGCAGGACCCGGGTCCCCAAACACTTTTTATGGCAATAACTTGCAAATAAGCCTTTAAAATTAACACTTTTGATTTTTCAAGTTCGTGTCCTATAGACTTTAATGGTGTTTGCAAATTTTTTGTCTGTTCGCATGTTTTGGTGTGAACCAAACCGGGGGGTGTTCGGCTCATCCTTAGTCTCCAATGACCCCCAACTCTCCTGTCTCCAGTGGCCCCAAGCATGCCTGTGTTTCCAATGATCCCAAATGTCTCCAGTAATCTCAACACTTCTGTGTCTCCAGTGATCCCAGCTTGCCTGTGACTCCAGTGATCCCAGTACTCCTGTGTCTCCAGTTATCCCAGCACTCCTGTGTCTCAAGTGATCCCAAATGTCTCCAGTGATCCCAGAAATCCTGTGTCTCCAGTGATCCCAGCATGCCTGTTTCTCCAGTAATCCCAGCACTCCTGTGCCTCAAGTGATCCCAGCACTCATGTGTCTCAGGTAATCCCAAATGTCTCCAGTGACCCCAGAAATCCTGTGTCTCCAGTGATCCCAGAAATCCTGTGTCTCCAGTGATCCCAGCACTCTTGTGTCTCCAGGGAAACCAAATGTCTCCAGTGATCCCAGCACTCTTGTGTCTCCAGTGAACCCAAATGTCTCCAGTGATCGCAGCACTCTTGTGTCTCCAGTAGTCCCAAAAATTCTGTGACTCCAGTAATCCCAACACTTCTGGAACGCCCCATAATGCACTGCGAGATCGCAGTGCATTGCTGTATGATGATTGGCCAAAGCATGCACCTGACCTGCATGCTTTGGCCAATCCCAGAGCCCTCTGCTAAGAGAGCCATAATTGGCCAAACGCAGGGTGCCTTTGGCCAATCATGACTCAGGGGGACTAAGTCCACGCCCCACACTATATAAG